>JAJJWX010001282.1:0-600000 GCA_023529315.1 Papaver bracteatum
GTTTTATTCGAATACCAGCCTTGTGACTTTGATCAATACTAGACTTGAAACTTGAGCAATACCGGACTTGTGACTTGATCAACACCGGACTTGAAATTTGAGCAATACCGGACTTGTGATTTGATCAACACTGGACTTGAAACTTGAGAAATACCGGACTTGTGATTTGATCAACACCGGACTTAAAACTTGAGCAATACCGGACTTGTCACTTGATCAACACCGGACTTGAAATTTGAGCAATACCGGACTTGAAACCAATACCGGACTTGAAGATTATACCGGCGTTTGGACTCCGGCCTTGTGCATCCCAACTTAAACGTGTGTCTTGTCGTGTGCGACTACTTATCTCGTGCGTTTTCATAAAAGTACCGACTGCTGTCTTTTATTGTAGAATGAAGAAAAGAACTCATGTTGAGATATCTTCTCGGGATAATGCTGGTGCCAAGTCAGGGGGTGTTGACAACTTCGAAGATATGCCGAACATTGATAATGAGTTTTCACTGCGCCCTTTCAACTATATGAAAATATCCGTTCCACAAGATAACCCTTCTCTTATCGACTTCGAGGTTTTTCATGCTCCGCTGGGCCCTCACAAAGGATGGATGATATGTATATTGAGCAATGAGTACATCAAAGATAACTTGACTAGAGCGCAGATTATTGATGTATCTTGAGTGTTGAAATGGCTCGAGAGGATGTTAAAGTGGCTTCTGGTGCGAACGTTGAGGTGGATCCTAGAGAGAGTGTTGAAGCAGTATTCTGAAGCGAACGTGGGTCCTAGAGGGAGCGTTGAGGCGTCTCTTGAATAGACCATTGAAGCAGCTTATGCTGGAGGGAGCGTTGAAGTGGCTTCCTCTTCAGTTCGATTTACCCTTGTGAATTCCATGCTTCTTGACAGACCATCTCTCTCGCGTTGAATAATTCCTTGACTTCCGGTGAAGGAACTTCATGCTGAGCCTCAGTCTCCAAGCGTGGTTTACATGGTTTGTTCGGAGTGGTTGTTGTCGAGCCAGTATGGAATATCTTGGACGTTGTTTCATCATTGTGGGAGTCATGCATGTGGTACTGGAGTTGGAGTTGGCGGACGCGCAGGATGTTGTATCTCGGAGGTTTTCCTCTTGCTGCTTCAGGGAACTGCTTACAGAAGGCTGAAGGTGGTATCGCCTGTTGGTGAGATATATGCCCCTACGAACATTATGAGGCTCTTCATTACCGTCAGGCCTAGTTCTTTATATCGGGTCATATATTGTTGTAAATGAGCGTTCAACATCTCCAGAGGATGACCAAAAGCGCAGATTCTCCAACATAGCATAATAGACATGTACCACCGTCTGATAAAGTGACTCGTCAGGATCTTGTTCGATCACTGTCTGATAGAGTGACTCGTCCGGATCTTGCTCGATATGACGCGTGGACATAATTATCTTCTTGAGGCTGATCCCTTGAGGTATCGGCTCCAGTGGAAGATTGTCGTCATAGAGCGTTGATACGTTGCACCGGCATTCTTTAAACTAAAAACGTAAAGCATATTTACGTCTTTGGTATTTTTGTTTTTGTTGTGCAGGTTTTGCTTGAAAAGGAAGGTGAAAAGTGGACTTGCCATAAAATGAGAAAGCTGAAGTTTTATTTTAAAGACCTATATTTTTGGTAGTTTTTATTTATTTTTGGACTTGTAATTTTTCTTTTATTTGTTTGTGTTTATTTTTAGTACTTTATTTATAAAAAAAAAAATACACTGCACACACCAATTGCATTTTCGTCCGGCACCGATTTTAGGAAAATAAGTGGTTTAGTACGGTGAACCCTCTGGGCGTTATCATCCGAAACACCACAAACCTCAGCCTCGTACCTTTGGGTATATTTTTCTGTAGGTAACCCAAGCTTACCTAAATTAGTGAGCCCAGCATTGCATGTGCACAATTTTTGGTTGAATTCTTGTATGCCAGAACGTAAGAGAGACGCTCTAGGATGGTTTATGCGTGAAAAACCTAGAAGTGATATTTTAGGAAACAAGAATCTTGACTACCTTAATCTAGAAAGACCTATTTTTGGACGTTCTTCTCACGGTGAGGAAAATATCCTTAATACTTCTATTTTTTCCGAAATGGTTAAGGAAAATGATAATGAGGTCCCGGTAAAAACCCTTAGGGATCGTTTGAACCCGTCTAAAGTATTGCATGATCCAGGTGTAGTTCTACCAACTTCTACGGTCCAGTTTGATATTAGACCTGATACTATTGGCATGCTTCCTAAGTTTAGGGGATTAGATAATGAGAACCCGTATACCCACATAAGAGACTTTGAAATGATTTGTGACACAATGAACTATCCGAATGTATCCAAAGATGTGCTTAGGTTACGTTTGTTTCACTTCTCTCTCTATGAGAAAGCCAAAGAGTGGTATCATTTTATTCCTTCTAAAATAATTACCACCTGGGATGGTCTTGTAGAGGCATTTGTTAAGAAATTCTACCCACACCATAAGATTGCATCTATTCGGCCGTCTATACAAACCTTTAAGCAGAAATTAGGTGAAAAACTTCATGATTATGTAGAAAGGTTTAGTGAATTGTTATACCAGTGTCCACATCACGGCTTTGAAAAAGCTCGCATGGCCCAAATTTTATATGAGGGCCTTGATAGTGAAACCCGTATGCAGGTAGAAATAATTAGTGGTGGAGAATTTACCCATCAAGACCCAGATGATTGTTTTGATGAGTTCATCGAGTTAGCTGAAAAAACTAGGCAATGGGCTTCAATGAGAGAACCAGAAATACTTAGAAATCCTATCCCTAGGATCGATAGAGTTGATTATGGGTCAGATATTCTTAGTCGTCTAGAAGCCTTAGAAATGAATCAAGGGTCACGCCATGATAGATACGAAGAGCAAGCTAATGCTCTTTATAAAAACTCTAGGTTTGAAAACCATCAGAGATTTGATCCATATTCAGATACTTATAACCCTGGTTGGAAAAACCACCCGAATTTATCTTGGTCTAAGGGTAAGAGTCAAGGTCAGTCTAGTAGTTTTCAGACTCTCCCAAGTTTTGGGTATACTAAGAACCATTTAGGGCCAGATCAGTATCAGAACCTGTCGGATAAAAAAATCATGAGCTTAGAAAAGTCTTTTACCATCTTATCTCATAACAATGAAGTGTTTAAGGAAACGGTTGAGAAAGGTTTAAAGGAAAGCTCTCAGGCTAGTTTAGAGCTAAAAAATCAGGATAGTATGATTGCAAAACTTTTGAGCGAAAGAGAAAAGGAAAAGTCCCCCACTCAACCACTACCCAATACTAGAGCAATTCATGAAGTATCCTCTAGAGAGAAAGAGTTCAACCATGTGAACTCTGTAACAACCCTTAGAAGTGGTAAATTGGTAGACAATAAGGTAGTCATGCCTAATAGTGGACATACTGTAGATCCACCTTCTAGTTCCCATTCTAGTTCCCAAGATGAAACCAGAAGGAGCCACTAGATGAAGAGACCGATAAAATTTCTAGTGATGCCAACACGGTTCCCGATAGGTCTCATTTTGTGCCTAGAGTCCCATATCCACAGTTGTTAGTTCCAACAAAGAGAGAGTCGACTTTCAACGAAATAATGGAAATATTTAAGCAGGCAAACATTAACATTCCTTTACTAGAAGCAATTAGGAAAGTGCCTGCATATGCGAAGTTTCTTAAGGATCTTTGTACTCGAAAGCGTAAGCTTAATGTACATAAGAAAGCCTTTTTAGCTGGTCAAGTAAGTTCAATCCTTCTAAACCAAACAGCCCCTAAGTATAAAGACCCTGGATGCCCCACCATATCTTGTACGATTGGTAATCACATGATTGATAAAGCATTACTTGACTTAGGATCCAGTGTTAACTTACTCTCATACCATGTGTATACCCATCTAGGTCTTGGTGAGTTGAAGCCGATTAAAATGACCCTACAATTAGATGATAGGTCTGTCAAAGTACCTCGTGGTGTCGTAGAGGATGTTCTGATTGAGGTTGATAAATTTATTTATCCAGTGGATTTTGTTATTCTAGACACTCAACCTATTCAGGATCCTAGTGCTCAAATACCGGTGATTTTAGGTCGCCCATTTTTAGCCACAGCTAATTCTATCATCAACTGTAAGACCGGGCTTATGAACATATCCTTTGGTAATATGACTACTGAGCTAAATGTATTTAATGTTACTAGACAACCTTATGATGGTTTAGAGGAAGTGAATATGATTAGCACTTTAGTTCAAGATCTAGTTCAGGATAATTGGGACGACACTTTATTGGATGATTCTTTGGATGAATTTGATGAGATTCTTATAAGTCAGTTAGGTGACCAAAATGTTGAACTAGAAGAAGATCTCGAGTACTTTAAAGAATATACAGACCCTGAAATTCAATCCATAGTGCTAGGCCTTACGGAGAGTAGTGTTGACCCTAAGTTTGGGGGTAATGATTTAGAAGAATCTCTTGAGTATTTTAAAGATTCTGATGATCTGAAAATTCAGGCAATAGTTAGAGGTCTTTCAGAAAATACTGACTACCCTAAGTTTGGGGGTAGTGATGGTCAAGTATCCCCATTAAAAGTCCCTAACTTGGGACTCGAGCCTAGTATACCTGAGGTATTACTTGAGTCTTTTCCGACTCCTCAACCTGATCCTCCTGATACTGTCCAGGAGGAAATCAAGCTATTAGAGACTTGTTGTTCAAATAAATCTATTTGTCAAGACACCCATATGAAGCCCAAGTGGGCCTCGCAGATAAACCCAATTGTCTTGGAAGAATTTTTAAATCAGGTTGTGTTATATCTGCTTATTTATCTAATCCAATGCATTTGTTTTATAATTGTGGCAGTTTTATTTGGTTTTGTTGATCCACAGTTGTTCTGGCTATTGCTATATGATTCTAGGTGATTAATTCTTACTTATGTATGGCTGAAGACGTTAAACTTAGCACTTCTTGGGAGGTAACCCAATATTCATGCGACACGGTAATATCTTTCCTTAACTCTTTTGCTTCAAATGGTAACAGTTTCTCCTTGTTCATGCTTTTAATTTTATCTTTAGAACATTGAGGACAATGTTAGATTTAAGTTTGGGGGTGTGGGAGAAACTTTTTAGTTGCAATAAATAAACTCCAGAGCCTATAAATTTATTTTTATTAAGGATGGCACTAACCAATCTAAGTGGATGGAAGCATTTTGGTTGTAGGAGTTGAGGAACCAATCTGATTATATGGAAACATCTAAAGAGTCTATTCATAAAAGCACAGAGCTCAGGTGTTAGAAATAACATGGTAGTTTCACCATATCTCGTTGAGTCCTTTTCACTTCTGTTTTTATTTTTATTTTTAAACTATGTTTCTCTAAGTGATTAGGTGGGGCTCACGATTCAAGTTGTTACCACTGCTAGGGTGAAATAGAGTGATTGAGTTACTAAAAAAAAAAAAAAAAAAAAAAACCAGGCCAATTAGACCAAACGAAAATTAACACTTGGGAATAACAATATGTTTGTATTCTCCCTGTCTCCGTCGCCTAAACAAGCGTGGAACGCAGGATCCATGGGAACTATCATGTAATCTGCCGACAAGAAGCATGCGCTTAGATCCAAAAGATCAAATCATGCAGTTAAAAAAATAAAATAAATAAAAGAGAATGAAAAGTTTATTATTGTTCAATGAATAATATCGACCGCTGGTTCCCTTGTATATGCCAGTTGTGTTGATATTAGTCAGACCAGTATCTCAGTCCATTAGGATAGGTTCATTTTGGCAGTGGCCTTTAGACAGATATGAAAAACATCGTTCACTTAGTCAACATCAAAACCATATATGTTTTCTATATCCATATCTTAATATTTCCATGTGATTTGTTGACTCCGTATATTGATGTCCATAGTGCAACTATCTAAGTAGAGCTCTGTCACTTATATATGAATTTTAGTATGTTAGAGTGCAAACTCGTATACAACAATTGGAATTTCGCATCAGGGTACTTCCTCATGTAGTCAATAAGTATGCCAACCAAGGAGATTATTTAGTGCCTTCCAAGGTTATGCATAGATAGCTAGGGTATAAAGCAAAGGTTTTGGGGGTATATCTCTAGTAAGCCCTCCCGAGACTATAACTCGGCCACTAGGGTCACCTAGGGGTTTAAAGGCTTATTGCATACGCTAAATGCAATCGACGATGCCTGCGACAGTGAGTTAGGATTTTATTTTGTTGATTTGATTTGCTCGGGACTAGCAAATAATAAGTTTGGGGGTATTTGATAGACGCATTTATGTGTCTATATTAGTCTCAATTCTTTGTAATGTTAGTACTCGATTTTGCACTTATTTCGGTATTTTATGTCTTTGTAGGTGTTTTTGGACAAATAAACATGTGTGCAGAAATCGGCTCGAAAAGTTGCTAAAGGCATCTACAAAGGACAAGTGCTAAAGGGACACCATATTTGGCTAAGGGGCGACCATTGGATAAGGGGTAACCTTTCCCCTTCACGTTCAAATTCTGTTTTGGCGGGAAACTAAAAACGTAAAGCATATTCACGGGCAGTTTTGGTGGGCTTGATTTGGAGGAGTTTGAGGTCGACTAAACCTCTGATATTCATAGTATAGACTCCTCATGGGTCTAGGAATCTAATATGGGTATTGAAATCGATTAAACTGGGCTCAATCGACGGATTTTTATCACAACAACAAAAAAAGGAAAGTCACGTGTGTGACCTGTTTTAGGAAATTTGAGAGAGATTAAAGTGCCACAAACCTTACCAAGGATTTGTATCCATCTAAGTAAGAGTTTAAAATCAAAAGGAAAGCTCAGAAACGCGTATAAATTCTAAAACAAGAAATTTCCGCAACTTTGCCGTGAGGAGAAAGGAAGAGATTTTGGGGAGATTTAATCGTGATTTATTACTACTATTGGCTATATAAAGGTAGGGGAGAGTTCCATAAAAGTTTATCTGGAGTTTGGGGAGGTTTTAGAGGTTGCAGAGGCTTGGGAACGAAGCTGCAGAGAAGATAGCAGCAGCAGGTGAAGAAGACGAATAACTGACGCTTCAGAAGTGTCGTTTTGAAGAACACGAAGAACAGACTCGCAGAAGCAGTCTTATTCTAGCAGCACAAAATAAGTATCGTTGTTTATTACATCTTTTCTCTGTAGCAGTTCAGCACCCGTTGTAACAGTTGTTTGTAACGCCACTACAGCGTTGCAAACTGCCTACCTTATTAGTTTTCTCTTGTTTTTCACCTATTTGAGCTATGAACAACTATTTTGAGCACGTGAATAATATGAGGAGCTAAACCCCAACACTGGAATGATGGAGGAAGCCGTATTTCATGCATGTGGTAATTATATTTAATTCTTTTATGACTTTTTGCATGGATTATTAATGGTTTTATGGTTTTTATTGAATGGTTGTGATTTCAATTGATGGGTTATACTTAGGTTAAGTCTTTTGATATCCCATGCTTTATATTTACAGCCATTGCTTTTCAAAAATCTACCTTGGCGAAGAAACATAGTCAATATTTTATTTGGGCTATAATTATCTAGAATAAATATATGAATCGCATGAATGAATTTATTGGTGGAATCCTGAGTCCCAGTCTCTCGTTATTGTGACAATCTTCATATATATTTATTTGTTTTTATTTTTAAGTCTAAAATCAACAACTTCCAAAGTCCGAGAATCAAACCCTTTATTACCACTTGTAAAACTACATCAGTATGGTATAATAAAAATTTCCGAGAGGAGTTCGAAAATCTATCTTACTTGCGTTATGCTCGTACATCCTTATCTAGTTGTAACCGCTACATCCATACATAGAGGAGAACATGCCGTGTCCGCAGGTTGCATCTACTAACATGTCGATGTTAGGCAGGGGAGGATCGTTTTTAGAGCAGCACCTGTCGAAGTCTCTGAAGTCTATGCAGCACATGATCTATCCATTTTCGTCGTGTCTGAACTGCAACTATTTAACCGACTTGGATCCAGATATGACATGTAGATGATGGGTGACCAATTATCATCTAAGTCCGGCATTTCTTCATATCTCCAAGCGAATATGTCCTTGTACTCTTTGAGAAGTTCCACAAGAGCTTCGTGCGTTTATCCGTACACAAGGTGGAGCTGATAGAGATAGGCCTAGGAGATTTCTCAACAATTTCAATCTCATCAGTTAAGGAGTTGGTGCCATCTTGCAGCTGTTGTGGAGCATCTAGCACTTGTCATTGTGGTTCGTTGCTGTTGTAGCATTCCATTAGGTGGAGAGACTGGGTAACAGTCTCCCATGCTAATTGATAATGGCGGCGTCGGTATACCGTTTTACCTTTCTGGTCATGACTCGCCACAAAAGTTCGTTTCCTATTCGTGTGAACGTGGGTCATAGCTTCACAGGATGGAGAAGGATGCTTCGTCATCAAAGATTCATCGTGGGTTTTAGACCTCAATAATGCAAGACGTCTTCTTCCTGAATTGATTCCCACACGGGGAATGGGACGCAACGAACTTGTCTGATTCTTTCTGCGGAGCTTCTCACGTATGTGTTGGTTTGGTTTCCCTCGAATTCCGTCATTGTGGTAGGCTTCCGTACGACCTTGCCTGAGAGAACCTTGGATGTCCTGAGAGTCTTGAAAGTAATCACATTCGAAGACCCTCTTGTGTCGATAATAGCAGTCTTGAACTATGAATCCTTGATGCGTGCGGTGACATGTAGGGCACGATTGTGACCTTCCTATGGTTGATTGCAGCAAAACGTCTCCGCGCACTGATTCTTCGAGAGGTGTAAAAGTTGGCATATACTTTCCACTGGAGAACCCTCTTCCCGATCCACCGGCCTCTGGTTCGTAGTGAAACTATTGACTTTAGGAGGATCGTTATGAGGATCAGTCCCCAGTGTAGAAGTCTCCATGACAGGACCGCTCATATCTGCTGTCACTTCTTTGATCAGGTCCATATAGGTCCACGCCACTGAAGTACCTTCTCCGGTGCGTTTAATGTGTTCCTTGTTAGATTCAGGGGCTGTCGCGGCTCTTGTGGCAATCAATCGGTTAATGTCTTAAGAAAAGTGAGTACCTCTTTCTGAATTGCGGCCATATCCGTTTGAGTCTTAGAGAGAACTTCCTGCTTCTCCATCAAGTCTGCAATGGTAATGGGAGATGGTCCTCCTCTCGTCCCTCCGGCTCCTCGTCCTGATGAAGGAGTGGAAGTTGTCGCTCTGGTGACTACTGGAGGTGTTACACTTGAGGAGATTCCGGGATTTGCGGCTTCTCTGTCTCTGGTGATAGGAGGTGTTACACTTACTGGAACATCTCTTGTTGCACTGGTGCTGGTGGTAGAAGTGACGGCTCCATGAGATGTATTGACCACGGTAGCTCCATTGACAGGTACATCGACACCGGGAGTGTTATCCACACTAGCTCCGTCAGAATTGATTGCTGATCCAGACCTGAGTTCTACCATATTGAAATGAATTGATGATTAGATTGGTCCAAAGATCTACCCTCTTGAAATTACGGAAATCGAATCGGGTATTGAAAAGATGAAATTGAGAATGAAATTGATATTGCAACCGAGAGATTAATCTCCCACTGTGGTCGCCAATTATTTATGGGTGAAAACTATTCCTGCCGATTTTGGTAATTTGGGGTGTGTGGATGAGGAATGAATCTAAACCTTAAACAAATGCACTACGCGGTGAGTGCTTGTAGATTCGAGAGATCAATCATTGCAAGTCCGACCTAAACCAAGAAATGGCCGTTCCAGACTTGTTTCGGTCACAAAGTGAAGGAGATGGGGTTGATCTTAGGGAGGGAAGCGAAGAAGATGTTGAGATTGCGAAGATGTTGGCTATGTGTGACTTATATCATAAAGCTGAACTAGCTTGCAGGATGTAAGCTATCAGTTCCGGTGTTTGAATACGATTGTATCAACACTTTCCTCTGTTATCTCGTCTTGTTCTGTTCTTTTTGAAAAATAGGGCGGATAACCTATTTATACAAGTCTTTTAGCCTAACCTTCGTATCTCGTGGGAAGTGGAGAAAGTGGAGTGATGGAGTAGTGGAGTAGTGTGTTAGTGTCACACGACCAGGATTTCCCACTTCTCCCATCATCACTAACCGTCCATGACTTCCTGACACGTTCTTGTGATGGCGTGTTGTGCGCTACACGCTGTAAACCGCCAGACCAATACCTCAGTATGTATCCCCTAGTTTGTGACATGATTGATGTCTTGAACGTGTGGATCATGGGACCCACAGAAAACAGCATGTAGTGCAAGATTGAATAACTGCGTTATTACGAAAGTCGATACTTGTGAAGTATCGTGTGTATACTATGTAGGTACCGCATCGAGTATATTCAGCATATATGAAGCATCGTTATTTGAGCATCTCAAAACCTCATATCCAGCCTACTTCATGCGATAGTTTGGAAGTTGTGCATGCAAACCCTCCCTTGACGGACCATATGGTGTGGTAGAGTGATGGATGGTGATCATCATGACTCCGCGCTGACCAATTAACTCCTGACCAGGGCTGTACAACCAAGCCGGTGAAGTTGGATGGACGAGATGATCTTTGAGACACTCATCTGCGACCGTTGATGGAATTAGGGTTTATGAAAAGGTGCGCAAGCATCACTTTTCAGCTTGGTCGAATCCAAGCTTGGGACACAATTTTGGCTAGGCCGATCATGCATGCATGTAGACAACATGACGGTGTAGGCGCCCATACCTCATTGTCTCACGAAAGTGTGATATGGGCCACTCAATTCGTCCTGCGAAGTTGTGTGGTTGAGATCAATTTACGACAGAAAACTGGTGCCACAAAAGCCGCTCCTCATGTCATCTTCATGCGCGCGTTCCAAGACGACCAGGCTTGGTCGGTTCTGGCCGATTGACCTAGCGTGTAGGTGTTAGGCTGGAGTTCACGTCCATACCCTGATATCCCATTGAAACATGATCTAAGCCATTCAATTTGTCCGGTGAAATCGAGTGGTCAAGATTAGTTTGAAGCTTGGGAGGTGCAACCACACTTGTTTTGGGCACGCGAATCGATACATATAGCCAAGTTCGGTCTTGGACGGTTGGGTGTGGAGATAGGTGGACCCGCAGTGATCATGTTGATACTTACCGGACCTGCTTAGCCTATTCTGGGACCCTCTATCCGCTCCGGAGAAGATGGACGTTCGTGATCGCAAGACAAACCCTAGTTAGGGTATTGCCGACCGTGTGTCACACCCAGTTTTGGGCATTCGAATCGAGGTGACCAACTATAATTGGTCCTAACCGATCAGTCAGGTATGAAGGTGGGCCCACGGTGGTTGTTTTGACATGCTCTGGGCCCTTTGAATCTACATCTACACCCTCCATCTATACCTGCGAAGATGGATGGTTGAGACTGTTTTGAGACACATGTAATATGCCGAAAACTCTAATTTAGGGTTTTCCGTCCATACTACTATGGTTTGGACGTTTTGGCAAGCTAGACAAATTTTTGGGGAGGCCGACCATGCGGGGCCCGCATTGGTTCGGCAGCAGATATTCCATACCTGCTTGGGGGTTATGGAATCGATCTGGGCCATCCAATCATGCTGGTGGATTTGGATGGTCGTGATCATATCAAAACTGATACGGTCAGTCCGGACGCTCAATCGGGCTAGTATAACACACCGAGAGTGGCTCAATCGGGCTAGTATAACACACCGAGAGTTGCACCTGTACGGGTGCTTCGTACATGTTTCATTAAAATTCTTGGAGATTCTTGTTGCTCTGCTGAGACCAACACTCAGTCGTCATGCCGCACTGATTATGAGTACAGGAAATACAAGGCTGGTTGCGCATTAATTAATAATGCTGTAAATTCGCAGGGTATATGGGATTGTTGCTACATGCTCCAACCTGGATGAATTTCGTGTATTTTATTCACATAATGGGATTGTTGCCACATGTTCCATTCTAGGTGAATTAATAAAGTGAAGGAGTATCCATCACTTATTAATGGCCTTATCTTTTACAAGATGTTAGCGCATAATTTTTAGGCTTTTACAATCTTAGCCTTAAATGAAAATTCACCATCAACAGTCTCATCGTTTGTGATTCCACAATATCTTTTTCTGCTGCGTCGATTAGAGTGTTAAATAATGGATTTAATCATGCCGGTGATGCAAATTTGGTGCAGGGAGAAGTGCGTTATTAGAGTTGCTGATCAATCATTAGTGGAGACTACTCATTTTCATATCATGTGAGGCACCGACCAAAAATTCTTCCTTTACTAAAGAGCTTCTTTTGAGTGTGAGCTACCCAATTTCACACCAATTTCAGCACTATTTTGATCTCTTGAGTGCTAAATTTTTTCAATCATGAGGGTGACGTCTATGATGAAAGCCTCCTTCTTGTATTTCGATTTGCAGTTAGCACCATTCTCTCTCTAGACAACAACGGGTCCATAGAAACACCATAATCATCAACAACAAGGGAGCGACATCAAAATCTACAAGGAAAGTTGAAAAGGTTCAAGGTTTGCAAGCAACAATGGAACAAGAAAAAGAGCAAATTTTTATATCCAAGTAAAGCAACATACAATGAGCAGATTTTACATACATGTTGAAGACTTAAAATGCAATGAGGTAATTCTATATCCAAGTATTAAGACTTATTTACAAGAGCGAATAAAAGTAAAAGGTGAGAATTATTGAAGTTTATGATTTCGAGACGATACAAGTTGTGAAGAATCAAGCGGTAAAGTACTTTTCCACGGCCATGGTTGTTTTATTTTTCACTTTGATTTGTATTTTGTTTCTCTTGTTTAAAAATATATATATATATGAGACAAGAGAAATATCTATTATTGTTTTGTTTTGAATAATCCGTGGGGAAGGAAAATCTATAAGGAAGTTTCAAGCGACAAGGAGTTAAGGAAAAAGGTTACAAATTTTTAAGGATTTATGAAGCTAAAGAGTTTATCACCAATAGTTGAAGCCGAATACCAAGAAGATGAAGACAAGGAGCGGAAGAAGTTTCTTTTGGATTCCGTGAGAATGGTGTTATCATAATTGGCAATCGGATGTGAAGGTAAGTAAGTAATCTCATCCTCGATATAAGTGGTTGATTTCCTTTCTTAGAGATCGTTAGAAAAATGGTTTTTCAAAATGTTAAAAGATGTGGGTTTTTTCAAAATTTCGGAAGTTATCCTTCCCACCATTCAACGTGTTGCAAGAATTCTCTCTTCATTCCTACCTGCACACATGTGAGTCCCATAAAAAAGCCGTCTTTTTGAGTACAATTATCATAAAACCCTTTTGGTAAGGCAGAAGTCGAGGCGAAATGCTTATTGATCGTTTCTCAAACACGTGTTCTCTCATTATGGTGTGGTTATTTCTCACTCAACATTTAAGAATGAGAATATGTTCTTTAGTGTTTCTAACTTCTTATTACTAGCATGCAGAAACTCTATGTGTTCATGTAAAAGATAAAGCCATTAATAAGTGATGAATACTTCTTCACTTTACTAATTCACCTAGAATGGAGCATGTGGCAACAATCCCAGTCTGTGAATCAAATACAAAATTATTAATTAATGCATAACCATCCTTGTATTTCCTGTACTCATTATCAGTGCGGCATGACGACTGAGTGTTGTTCTCAGCAGAGCAACACGAACCTCCAAGCATTATAATGAAGCATGTACGAAATACCTGTACACGCTGCAGCTCTCGGTGTGCTATACTATCCCGATTGAGCATATTACTCTCGGTGTGCTATACTAGCCCGATCAAGCATATTCAAATCTGGACTGATCATGTCAGTCTCAGAAATGATCACGACCATCCAACTTCACCAGCATGAATTGGATAGCTCAAATCAGATCCATGACCCCAAGCAAGTATTTGAATATTCATAACTGAACCAACGCGGGCCTCGCATGGTCGGCTGATAGGTGTAGAATACACCTAATTTACTATCTAGTAGTTTATGCTTTCTTTGCTATTTTTCTTGTAAATTATGTATTTTACGCGTGTTTTTGAGCTATTAGGTACTCTGGAGTCGCACGGAAGAAAAGAAGGAGAAATCACCCAATTTTAGTAAAAAGGGCATAATTGCCATTTCATAGGGAGAAAACTATCTGGAGCCCAGTCAATGTTAAGGGGCATCTCTATTTTGGAGGATTATTAAAGACAGACTAGCTGTGGTTAAGGGGCTGCCATTTTGCTAGCCCTTATCAGAAGTAACCATTTATTAAAGAGTACCCAGTTTGGGGTGGCTCTTGAGTGGGGCATCATAATCTTGTTTTATCCCGACAACCCTAAATCGAGAAGAGAGTTTTCTCTTTCTCAATCATTCTCACTCTCATTCTGTTCCATCTGAAATAAAGGAGGAAAAACAACAACAACCATGGAGGAAATAGAAATCGAATTCAAGCAATGGATAGGTCGCTGGGTTATGTAAATCCGAGAGTTTGATTGGGTTATTGAAAACAAAATCAAGAAAGAAATTGACGATAGGTTGTTGCTGTCCGAGAGAAATCAAGAAATTAAATCGAGTTTTCTGATGAAGAATTCATGCTGTTCAATCGAAGAAGAATTGAGAAGTTCTGATGGTTGCTGATCAAGAAGAAGAGCAGTTTATGGATCTGATTCGAATTGGGTTTGTGATGAATTTGAACTCAAATGGGTTTTCGGATTGAATCTGGAAAAGGCAGCAGAAATATTTCGATGAAATTGATTAAGAATCAATCAGTTGAAGGGGTTTTTGCCGATGAGACGAATTTTGAGGTCTCAGAAGTATGTGTTTTGAATTTGTGTTTGATCTGAGTTTTTGAAGAAGAAATCAGTAATGGTAATGGTTCTTTTTCTCTGAGATTGAATTATGAAGTAGATAGAGATGGGTTCGACTTTCTGGTGATGTTGGTGGCCGCTGTTACAAATTATGAAGTAGATAGAGAAGGAAAGGAAGAAATGTGTAGTTCTGTGTTGGTGAGGTTATGATGGTGGTTGTCTGCTGTAAAGAAGAAAGAAATGGGTCTAGGTCGAGCATTAGAACCAATGGGTTAGAATATTGACGATGTTGAAGTTCTGAAATCAGAGAAGGGTTATGTCTATTGCTGCTAGAATTTACAGAGGATATGAGAAGAGGGTACTGAGTTGAATGTTATTGCTGTTAAAACAAGCAGGAGAACGAAGCTTGAACTGAATTAGATGTATGCCTAGGATTATCGCAGGAGATAAGAGAAGAATGGCCTGAAAACAACGTCCGGGAATGCCCTGTAATCAGCCGTAACTCGGCCGGTTTTCCACTCCGGCGAGTCGACTCGGTGTCGGCGATGACCGCTCCAGACGATCCCGGTGACCGATCCAGAACGAGTTCGGTGAGCCGATCTGACCCAATTCAGACCAATCATAAGCTGACTAGAAGCTGACTGAAGATGACTTCCCCTCCTTGACCTAGTCAACTAACAAAAGACTGATGGTATGACCTGTTTGACCGTTAGTCCTAACGGTGGACTGACGGAATATTCTGTCGCCGGGTGAGAATTTTTAGGTTGCCGACGGTGATGAATTCCGGCCTATTTCCGGCCAAAAACCCAGTTTTCCGGTGAGCAAAAATGCAGAATTATGTGCGGACTTCTCTCATGTGTGCGAAGACTTAGAATTGGGAATTGGATGAAAACTTAGAAGTTTTGGAGAATTGGACTAGAAATTGGAATATGGCTCAAATTGGGAAAGTGGTGTTCTTTTGGAATGAGGATTCTTTTCCTACAAAGATATGGAGAGTATTGAAGCCTATAAATAGAGGAGTTCTCTACAACTTTTACACACATCTACTTTGGAGAAGGAGTTAAAGTGCGCAAGGATTGGAGGAAGGAGAAACCATCATCTTTTCAATAAGTTTTTCTTTCTTCCTTAAATTATTATTATTATTGTGTGAACTCCAAATTATGAGTAGCTAATTTTATTATTGATTGAGGATGAATTCCTAGTTCTTAATACATGGTTTGAGTTTTGTTTCAATTCTACTTTGAAGTTTTTCATATGGTTATCGTTTGTTTTTGCTAATATTAATGTTTATGTTTGATTGATAGGTTGTTTGGGTGGCCAACTAAACTGATTTGTTAATTAATCTAAAGCTAGTGAAAGTTAGGGGGTAAGTAATCGTTTCTTGACTATTTACATAAGTAGAAAACACAAGAACTTGTGGAGGGATTCCGTGGAGCAATTGTGTGTGAAAGCAACGTTAGCAAGTGGACCTTGATCTAAGAGTCTAACTACTAATATCAACCTAATAAATTCATAAATCTTAATGCGTTTAACTAAATTACATCTTGGGTGATCTACTACTAGGTGGTTTGGTAAATAGAATCCGGTAGTCGAGAACTTTCGTATCCGGTGAAATAAGGGATTTTGGGGTTAGCACTGATCTAGATGCTATACCTACGGTTGGTGATAATCTATGACTAATAACAAGTGGAAAAGAACATAACTTTAATCATTGTTTTGCAGCGAAGAAGGATTCCTTGATCTATTCTCTCTCATTGATTTCAACTTGCACTTTTAATTACTTTGTTTATTTCTTTTGCTTTATAAATTTTACAACCAATACCCCCCTTTTGTGACAATTTTATAACTAATAATCTCTTGCTCCTCGTGGGATCGATCTTGACTACCCTATATTACTTGTTAATTAGGTAGTAACATATTAATTAATTTGTTGTGGTTACGACACGCATACATCGTCCTCCCCAAAAGATTGGCATAGCTTTCCATAACGTCCAAGCCAGAGCAGTATGGACGAAAAACCCTAAATTAGGGTTTGCGGCACATTACATGTGTCGTAAAACAGTCTCAACCATCCATCTTCACAGGTATAGATGGAGGGTGTAGATGTAGATTCATAAGGCCCAGAGCATGTCAAAACAATCACCATGGGCCCACATACATACCTGAACGATCGGTCAGGACCAACCATGGTTGGTCATACCAATTCGTGCGAATGAACAGAGCATGACGCACGGCCGTGAAACCCAAATTAGGGTTTTGAACATCACGAGCGTCCATTTTCTCCGGTACGAATGAAGGGTCCAAGATTAGATTAAGCAAGTCTGGTCATACCAACATGACCACCGTGGACCCATCTATCTCTTCACCTGATTGGCCAAGGCATACCTTGCCTGGCTATTCCAAATCGCACGCCCAAACTAGCGTGGTCACACTTCCCAATTGCAAACTAATCTCGACCACTCAACTTCTCCGGATAATTTAAGTGGCTTAGATCACGTTTTCATGGGACAATAAGGTATAGGCATGAACATCAGTCTACCACCTACACGTCGGACAAATTGGCCAAGACCGATCAAGCCTGGTCGTCTTGGAACGCGCGCCAGAAGTTAGCATGATGTGCGGATTTTGCGGCACCAGTTTTCTGTCGCAAATTGATCTCGACCACTCAACTTCGCCAGACGAATTTAGTGGCACAGATCACACTTTCGTGAGACAATGGGGTATGTGTGCCTACATCGTCATGCTATCTACACGCATGTACGATCGGCCATCCAAAATCGTATCCCAAGCTTGGATTCGACCAGGATGAAGATGGATGCTTGCGCACCTCTTCTAAAACCCTAATTTCATTAACGGTCGCAGATGAGTGTCTGAAAGATCATATCGTCCGTCCAACTTCACCGGCTTGGTTATACAGCCCTGGTCAGGAGTTAATTGGTCAGTGTAGCGTCATGGTGATCATCATCCGTCACTCTACCACACCATGTGGTCGGTTAAGGAATGACTTGCTTGCTCAACCTCCAAACCATCACATGAAGTAGTCTGGATATGAGGCTACTTTGAGACGCTCAAACAGCGATGTTTCATACATGCTGGATACACTCGATGCAGTGTCTGCATAGAATGCACACAATACTTCACAAGTATCAACTTCCTAAATAACGTAGTTATTTAATCTAGCATTACATACTACGTATTGTGGGTCCCATGATCCACATGCTCGAGATATCAATCATGTCACAAACTGGGGGATACATACTGGGGTATTGGTCTGGCGGTTTACAGCGTGCAGCGCACAACGCGCCATCACAAGAACGTGTCAGGAAGTCATGGATAGTTAGTGATGATGGGAGAAGTGGGCAAGACTGGTCGTGTGACACTAACACATTACTCCACTACTCCATCACTCCACTTTATCCACTTCCCACGAGATACGAGGGTTAGGCTAAAAGACTTGTATAAATAGGTTCTCCATCCTATTTTTCAAAGAAGAAAAGACAACATAGGAAAGTGTTGATATAATCGTATTCAAACACCGGAACTGATAGCTTACATCCTGCAAGCCAATTCAGCTTTCTAATACAAGTCATACATAGCCAACACCTTCACAATCTCAACACCTTCTTCGCTTCCCTCCATAATATCAACCCCATCTCCTTCACTTTGTGACTGAAACAAGTCTGGAACGGCCATTTCTTGGTTTAGGCCGGATTTGCACAGATTTATTTCTCGAATATACAAGCACTCACCGCACAGTGCATTTGTTTAGGGTTTAGATTCATTTCTCATCTACACACCCCAAATTACCAAAACCGACAGAAATAGTTTTCACCCATAAACAATTGGTGACCACAGTGGGAAGTTAGTCTCTCGATTGTAAAGTCAATTTCTTCGAAATCCGATTCAATTTTATCAATTTCCAAAAGGGTAGATCTTAGGGCCAATTCAATCAGAAATTCATTTCAAGATGGTGGAACTCAGGTTTGGATCAGCAATCAATTATGATGGAGCTAGTGTGGATAACACTCCCGGTGTCGATATACCTGTCAGTGGAGATGCCGTAGTCAATACATCTCGTGGAGCCGTCACTTCTATCACCAATGCTAGCATAGCAATAGATATCCCAGTAGGTGTAACGCCTCCCATCACCAGAGCCATAGCAGCCACGAATCCCGACATCTCCTCAAGTGTAACGCTTCTGGTGGTCACCAGGGAAACAACTTTCACTTCATCGGGACGAGGAGCCGGAGGGATAAGAGGAGGACAATCTCCCATTACCATTGCAGATTTGATGGAGAAGATGGAAGTTCTTACTAAGACTCAAACGGATATGGCCACAACTCAGAAATAGGTACTCACTTTTCTTAAGACATTAACTGATCGATTTCCACAAGAGCCGCTACAGCCCCTGGAGACAACAAGGAACGCATTCAATGCACCGGAGAAGGTACTTTAGCGGCGCGGACCTACATGGACCTGATCAAAAAAGCGACATCAGATATGAGCGGTCCTGTCATGGATATTCCTATGATGGGGACTGATCCTCACAACGATCCTCCTCAAGTCAATAGTTTCACTATGAACCAGAGGTCGGTGGATCGGGAAGCGTTTTCTCTAGTGGAAAGTTTATGCAAACTTTCACACCTCTAGAAGAATCAGCGCACTGAGACATTTTGCTGCAATCAACTAGAGGAAGGTCACAACCGTTCCCTACATGTCACCGCACGCATTAAGGATTCAGAGTTCAAGACGGCCCTTATCGACACAGGAGCATCTTCGAATTTTATTACTCTCAAGACTCTCAGGACATCCAAGGTTCTCCCAAGAAAGGTCGTACGGAAGCCTACCACAATGACGGACTTCGAGGAAAACCAAACCAGCACATACAGGAGAAGCTCCGCGGATAGAATCAGACAAGTTCATTGCATCCCACTCCCCACCTGGGCGTCAATTCAGGAAGAAGACCGGCTTGCATAATTGAGGGCTAGTACCAACGATGCATCTTTGCTGACGAATCATTCTTCTCCATCCTGTGAAGCCACGACCCACGTTCACACGAAGAGAGAACAAACTTTTGTGGCGAGTTGTGACCAGAAAGGGAAAGCGGTATACTGACACTGCCATTATCAATTAGCAGCGGAGACTGTTACCCAGCCTCTCCACCCAATGGAATGATAGAACATCAACGAACCACAATAACAAGTGATAGATACTCCACAACAGCTGCAAGATGGCACCAACTCCACAACTGATGAGATTGAAATCGTTGAGGAATCTCCTAGGCCTATCTCCATCAGCTCAACCTTGTGTACGGATAAACACACGAAGCTCGTGGAACTTCTCAAAGAGTACCAGGACATATTCGCTTGGAGATATGAATAAATGTCTGATTTAAATGAAAATTGGTCACCCATCATCTACATGTCATACCTAGATCCAAGTCGGTTAAATAGTTGATGTTCAGACAAGAGGAAAATGGATAGATCAGGTATTGCATATACTTCAGAGACTTGAAAATGTGCTGCTCCAAAAACGATCCTCCTCTACCTAACATCGACATCTTAGTAGATGCAACCAGCGGACACGACATGTTCTCCTCCATGGATGGATATAGCGGATACAACCAGATAAGGATGTACGAGCATGACGCAAGTAAGATATCTTTTCGAACTCCTCTCAGAAATATTTATTATACCATACTGCCATTTGGTTTAAAGAATGCCGGTGCAATGTATCAACGCTCTATGACGGCAATATTCCACTGGAGACGATACCTCAAAGGAGCAGCCTCAAGAAGATAACGATGTCCACGCGTCATATCGAGCAAGATCCGGGCTTATCACTCTATCAGACAGTGGTCGAACAAGATCCGGGCGAGTCACTTTATCAGACGGTGGTACATGTCTATTATGCTATGTTGGAGAATCTACGCTTTTGGTCATCCTCTGGAGCTGTTGAACGCTCATCTACAACAACATATGCCCTAATAGAAAGAACCAGGCATGCCGGTAATGAAGAGCCTCATAATTTTCGTAGGGGCATATATCTCACCAACAGGCGATACAACCTTCAGCCTTCTGTAAGCAGTTCCCTGAAGCAGCAAGAGGAAAAGCACCGAGATACAACATCCCGCGCGTCTGCAAACTTCAACTCCGGTACCACATGCACGACTCCCACAATGATGAAACAACGTCCAATATATTCCATATTTGGCTTGACAACAACCACTACGAACAAACCATGTAAACCACGCTTGGGGACTGAGGCTTAGCATGAAGTTCCTTCACCGTCAGTCAAGGACTTTTTCAATACGAGAGAGATGGTCAGTCAAGAAGCATGGAATTCACAAGGGTAAATCGAACTGAAGAGGAAGATACTTCAACGCTCCCTCCATCAAAAGATGATTCAATGGTATATTCAAGAGCTTCCTCAACGCTCTCTTCGGGACCCACGTTCTCTTCAGAATCCTGCTTCAACACTCTCTTCAGGATCCACCTCAACGTTCGCACCAGAAGCCACTTTAATATCCTCTCGAGCCGTTTCAATACTCAACCTACATCAATAATCTATGCTCTGGTCAAGTTATCTTTGATGTACTCATTTCTCAACATACGTCTCATCCATCCTTCATGAGGGCCCAGCGCAGAATGAAAAACCTTGAAGTCGATAGAAGAAGGGTTATCCTGTGGAACGGATATTTTCATATAGTTGAAAGGGCGCGGTGAACAACTCATCATAAATGTTCGGCATATCTTTGAAGATGTCAACACATCCTGACTTGGCACTAGCATTATCCCCAAAAGACATCTCAACAGGAGTTCTTTTCTTCATTCTACAATAAAAGTCAAGAGTCAGTACTTGTATAAAAATGCGTGAGATGTGTAGTCACACACGACAGAACACACATTCACGTTGGAGTACACAAGGCTGGTATTGGGTCCAAACACCGGTATTGATCAAGTCACAAGTTCAGTATTTCTTAAGTTTCAAGTCTGGTGTTGATCAAGTCATAAGTCCGTTATTGCTCAAGTTTCAAGTTCGGTGTTGATCAAGTCACAAGTCCGGTATTGATCAAGTTTCAAGGCTGGTATTCGAATAAAATAGGTGCACGCAGCAGGGCTGGTTTTCAGTTAAAACACAGGGTCAGTCAGGCATGCTGCAGGTCCCACTGGATACCAGCCCCATATTGGTCGAAGCAGGCACAGCCGGCCTCAAGCAAAACAGACACGTAGTGGGTCTCACTTGATCAGGCACAAACATCCCCATATTAGTCGAAGCAGGCACTTCCGTCCCCAAGAAAAGCAGGCACGTGGTACGCAGTGGACCCACGTTTAACCGAAGCAGGCACATCAATCCCACGTTCGATCAAGCAGGTGCATCAGCCCCACGAATGAAACAGTCGTAACAGTCCATCGAAGCAGGCAAGACCGACGTCATGCTAGGGGAACACTCGCATGGGTGCCTCTTGAACGTGACATGCTCCAAGGACAGGATGCCATGTCTCTCTTGGTAACATCTAACTTTGTCTCATAAGCTTTGTCTTTAACTGTCACCATCTCATGCCTACCCCACAATAGTGTAACCATTATATGCTAGGTAGGGGACTTAATGTTGATGGTGGATTTTGATTCAAGGCTAAAGTTGTAAAAGCCAAAATTATGCGCTAACATCTTGTAAAAGATAAAGCCATTAATAGGTGATGAATACTTCTTCACTTTACTAATTCACCTAGAATGGAGCATGTGGCAACAATCCCAGTCTGTGAATTAAATACTACATTATTAATTAATGCATACCCAGCCTTGTATTTCATGTACTCATTATCAGTGCGGCATGACGACTGAGTGTTATTCTCAGCAGATCAACACGAACCTCCAAGCATTATAATGAAGCATGTACGAAATACCCGTACAGGATACAACTCTCGGTGTGCTATACTAGCCCGATTGAGCATATTCAAATCTGGACTGACCATGTCAGTCTCAGAAATGAGCACGACCATCCAACTTTTCCAGCATGAATTGGATAGCTCAGATCGGATCCATGACCCCAAGCAGGTATTGGAATATTCATTATCGAACCAACGCGGGCCCCGCATGGTCGGCTTCCCCAAAAGATTGGCATAGCTTGCCAAAACGTCCAAGCCAAAAATTAGGGTTTGCGGCACATTACATGTGTCGTAAAACAGTCTCAACCATCCATCTTCACAGGTATAGATGGAGGGTGCAGATGTAGATTCAAATAGCCTAGAGCATGTCAACACAATCACCATGGGCCCGCCTACATACCTGACCGATCGGTCAGGACCAACCATGGTTGGTCATCCCAATTCGTGCGCACGAACAGAGCATGACGCATGGACGTGAAACCCAAATTAGGGTTTTGAACTTCACGAGCGTCCATTTTCTCCGGCATGAATGAAGGGTCCAAGATTAGATTAAGCAGGTCCGGTCATACCAACATGACCACCGTGGACCCATATATCTCCTCACCTGATCGTCCAAGGCATACCTGCCTGGTTATTCCAAATCCCATGCCCAAACTAGCGTGGTCACACTTTCCAATTGCAAACTAATCTCGACCACTCAACTTCGCCGGATAATTTGAGTGGCTTAGATCACGTTTTCATGGGACAGTAAGGTATAGGCATGAACATCAGTCTACCACCTACACGTCGGACCAATTGGCCAAGACCGACCAAGCCTGGTCATCTTGGAATGCGTGCCATAAGTTGGCACGATGTGCGGATTTTGCGGCACCAGTTTTCTGTCGCAAATTGATCTCGACCACTCAACTTCGCCAGACGAATTTAGTGGCCCTGATCACACTTTCGTGAGACAATGGGGTATGGGCGCCTATACCGTTATGCCATCTACACGCATTTACGATCGGCTAGCCAAAATCGTATCCCAAGCTTGGATTCGACCAGGCTGAAGAGGGATGCTTGCGCACCTCTTCTAAAACCCTAAGTTTATTAACAGTCGCAGATGAGTGTATCAAAGATCATCTCATACGTCTAACTTCACCGGCTTGGTTATATAGCCCTGGTCAGGAGTTAATTAGTCAGTGCGGCGTCATGGTGATCACCATCCGTCACTCTACCACACCATGTGGTCAGTCAAGAAAGGACTTGCTTGCTCAACCTCCAAACCATCAAATGAAGTAGTCTGGATATGAGGCTACTTTGAGACGCTCAAACAACGATATTTCATACATGCTAGATACACTCGATGCACTACGTGCATAGAATGCATACGATACTTCACAAGTATCAACTTCCTAAATAATGTAGTTATTTAAACTAGCATTACATGCTACTTTATGTGGGTCCCACGATCCACATGCTCGAGACATCAATCATGTCACAAACTGGGGGATACATAATGGGGTATTGGTTTGGTGGTTTCCAGCGTGAAGCGCACAACGCGCCATCACAAGAACGTGTCAGAAAGTCATGGACAGTTAGTGATGATAGGAGAAGTGGGCAAGACTGGTCGTGTGACACTAACACATTACTCGACTACTCCATCACTTCACTTTCTCCACTTCCCACGAGATACGAGGGTTAGGCTAAAAGACTTGTATAAATAGGTTATCCATCCTATTTTTCAAAGAATAAGAGACAACAGAGGCAAGTGTTGATACAATCGTATTCAAATACCGGAACTGATAGCTTACATCCTGCAAGCCAGTTCAGCTTTCTGATACAAGTCATACATAGCCAACACCTTCACAATCTCAACACCTTCTTAGCTTTCCTCCCTAATATCAACCCCATCTTTTTCACTTTGTGAATGAAACAATTCTGGAACGACCATTTCTTGGTTTGGGCCAGATTTGCACAGATTGATTTATCTAATCTACAAGCACTCACTGCGCAGTGCATTTGTTTAGGGTTTAGATTCATTTCTCATCCACACACCCCAAATTACCAAAACCGGCAGAAATAGTTTTCACCCACAAACAGGTGTGATGGGTGGGCGTTGGTAGAACGCGCCTCCCTTTTTTTTTTGTCAGGACGGGTGAGCGTTGATGAAACATGCCTACTTCCCCTTTCTTGTTTTATCAGTCGGATACGGTGGAATGGGTGGGCATTGGTAGAACGCGCCTTCTCCCCTTTTCCTTTTTGTTAGGATGGGTGGGCATTGATGAAACGCGCCTACTCCCCCCCCCCCTTTTTTTAGTAGGATGTTGTAATATCCGCGTTTTTAAAAAAAAAAAATATTATGTGCGAACCCAATCCATTTGGATTGGAAGACTAGAACTAACACAATTTGGAGTGTTAAATCTAGTTGTTGTTGTGTTTCGGTTGAGAAGCACTTGGATTTTTCCAGAGAAACTATATTTCTCTTTGTATGAGCCTGCCCGTAGCGTGAACGGACTTTAATAGAGTTTTTATGCTAGAAATTGCGACAAAGTGACACTCACAAGTTGATGTGTCGATTTTAAGAGTAAAGAGGGGAATTTTGGTTATTTCATTATTCTGATAAGCTTTAACTATGAAAATCAGTTGATTATATTTCATTTTTCCCATTTGTTTTCTCTTCCTCCCTGCACTGTTCTGTTTTTGTGAAACACTTTGAGATATATATAAAACTCATTGATTTTACATATCATTTTTATATAAAAACTTATGTTTTGTTCTTTAAAATGAGCCAAGAACCAATGCATTTGGTTGAGTAATGAATCATGTGTGAATTTTTAAGTTGGAACTCCCAAAACTGTAGTTTTTCTGAAGCAATTACAAAAACAGGTTTTATTGGAGTGATTTTGAATTGTCCCTGAATTTACTATTTTCTCATATATGTTTTTATGATAGCTTATCCTTTCTTCTTTAAAATGAGATAAGAATCACTCATTTTCGTTGTGTAATGAAGTCTACACAAATTTTTGAAAAGAAACATTTTATCTGATTATCTTTTGATTAGTATATTATAAAAAAAAAAAAAGTTTTTTATGTAATGATAATGTTTTATGTAATGATAACTTATTAGTGGTAAGGTAAACGAATCCAAAGCAACAAAATCCAAACTCAAAGTGAGTAAACTAAATAAGAGTTAGAGTGAGAGTTAGTAAAGAGGGAGAGCTAAATTCAGAGTGAGAGCCAAAGAGTCCTTCTGGTAAAAAACATAGAAGAAAAAAAAAGGGGGCGGTACCATTTTCCTTTCCTCCGAGAACTATAAATGGTGTTTTTATTTTATCGGTGTCATTCCCAGCATCGTTTCGGTATGGAATTGAGGTAGGCACAACACAATCTAAAACTCTTTTTATTTATGGTTTTGTTAATTAAATTCATATTTACAAGTTTTCAAAAATATATGAATGATAATCGATGTTGTGAGCATGATTATGAAGGTTGGGATGCGGTCCATAAATTGATTCTTAAAAATTATTTATGACGGGATACGAGATATCCTTGGGAATGGTTTTGTTTCCTAAACCCGCGCGGGGCTCCCTGGGGCGAGCGGATTGATTGAATTTATTAATGTTTATGGATGAGGTGTTTCCATGTGGTTGCGGTGGTGTTAACCATGCTAGATGTTTTTTTTTTCTTAAAGGAAATTGAAAAATGTTGCATAAGATTTTTTGTCGCTTCTTTTCCTACTGAGTGTCACAACTCACGTCGTATTATGACAAAAACTTCCAGATTTGATGCATGACAAGGAGTTGATCAACGTGGAGCCTAGAGAATAATTTTAGATCCTTAATATTGTTGTTTTAGTGTAAAATTCTAGTTCAAAGATGTAATTAGTTTTATATTTAAAGCTGTAAAATATTGTTTGGTATTGAGTTGACTGTTTATCATTTTAAATTCCCAATAGGTTTTGATATGATTCTTTTTGTAACAAATGTAAAACATCTTTAGGGACATTTTGTGAAAATTACAGATTTTCCTAAATGAATTTATGAGTATTCCTCTGCGACAAAATTTTTAAAACGGACATAATTAATTAAGCCCAAATGATTTACTTAAAGAGCATGGGCTTAGTATCCGGGCCTCGGCTATGGTATCCAAGTGGCACTCCGGGTTTTGAAAACCGGGGCGTCACAGATGCAGTGGGATGGGTGGGCGTTGGTAGAACGCGCCTACTCCCCCTTTCTTTTTGTCAGGACGGGTGGCAATGATGAAATGGGCCTACTCCCCCTTTCTTTTCTTTTTTCAGTAGGATACGGTGAGATGGGTGGGCGTTGGTAGAACGCGCCTACTCCCCCTTTCTCTTTTTCCCAAATCGATGTGGTGGGACGGGTGGGCATTGGTAGAAAGTGCCTACTCCCCCTTTTATTTTTCAGTAGGATGCAGTGGGATGGGTGGGCGTTGGTAGAACTCGCCTGCTCCCTCTTTATTTTTGTCATCCGACCGGGCACCTATGGCATTCCCATGGTCTTTTATAAATTTGCCAGCCGACTTGGCGCTTTTGGCATTCCTGTGGCCTTTTATGGATTTTTCAGCTGATTGGGCATATATGGCATTCCCGTGGCCTTTTGTAAATTTGTTATCCGATTGGGCGCCTTTGGCATTCCCGTGGCCTTTTGTGAATTTGTCATCCGACTGGGCACCTTTGGCATTTCCATGGCCTTTTGTAGATTTGTCAGCCGACCGGGCGCCTATGGCATTCCCGTAGCCTTTTGTATATTTGTCAGACGATTGGGTGCCTTTAGCATTCCCATGGCCTTTTGTAAATTAGTCAGCCGACCGGGCGCCTTTGGAATTATCTTAGCCTTTTGTAGATTTGTCAGCCGATTGGGTGCCTTTAGCATTCCCATAGCCTTTTGTAGATTTGTCAACCGATCGGGCGCCTTTGGAATTCCCGTAGCCTTTTGTAGATTTGTTAGCCGACCGGGCGCCTTTGGCATTCCCGTAGCCTTTTGTAAATTTGTCATCCGATTGGGTAACTTTGGCATTCCCATGGCCTTTTGTAGATCTGCACACCGTTATTGATAACTTACTCTTTATTATTCAGGGCGAGTTCTCATACATTGACTGATTTTATGCATAAAACTTTTTCAACCATTTGCAATTGACGGGCGTTTTGACTTTAGTTCCATTCATTCGCCTAAGCTTATAGTATCCACTTTCCACTAATTTCCTTATCTTCCACGGGCCTCCCAAATTTTTCGCAAACTTCCCCGCGCTGGCATTCCTTTGTACATGAGGGGCGATTTTTAAGACCAACTCATCTATCTTGAAAGCTCTCTCTTTCACACTTTGGTTATAATATTTGGTTGTGTGCTTCCGGTAAGCTTCGGCGAATCATTTCCCTCGTACTCTTATTTCTTCTATCATATCTAAGTGGATGATGTGAATTATTTTATCTGGTGTGGTGTGACTAGCCATTGCTACTCTTGCTGACGGAATTGCTATTTCCGCTGGTAGTATTGCATCTTCTCCATAGACTAGTGAATAGGGCGATGCTCATGTAGAGATGAGCTTTGAGATTTTGTATGCCCATAATGCGAGTGGTAACTGTTCATGCCATTCTCTATGATGATCATGTACTGTTCTGCTTAAAATTTGGATAAGTGTTTTATTTGTTGCTTCCGCCTGCCCATTTCCCTAGGGGTAGTAAGGGTTGATGTGTGTAGTCTTGTGTTGTATTGGCTAAACAAATCTATTACATCCTTATTTACGAACGACTTTGGATTGTCTGCCCTGGTTATCATAGGAGCGCCAAACCTGTAGATGATATGTTCCTTGACGAATGCAGCCACGGTCTCTCCGGCATAGTCTTTGAGGGGTATTGCCTCAACCTACTTTGACGCATATTCGGTAGTCGTTATTATGTATTTGTGGCTATTTCAAGATATTGGGTTGATGGGCCCTATAAGGTTCAGTCCCCAGCTATGGAATGGTCATGTCGTCACTATGCTATGTAATTGAGTGTGCGGCGCCCGAATCAGGGATCCATACGTCTAACAACTTAGGCACTTTCGGGCATACTCTGCAGTATCGCTTTCCATGTTTTGCCAATAAAATACGCCTTCGTAAAGTTGTAGGAAAAACTTCCGCATTCCTTGATATGCTCAGCGTCATGAGACCGAGTCATTACTTTCATCGCTTCTTGGTCAGATAGGCACCGTAGCGCAGCATTACTATAGCTTCAGCGATAAATGACACCCTCATGTATGAAGAAACGTGCTCCCTTGTTCTGGATTTTTAGGGCCGCCTGTCTTTCGTTTGGGAGCTTCCAATGTTGGATGAAATTTATGTAGGGATGCCTCCAGTCCTCTCCCTGAACTGTGCAGACTTCCGCCGGTTGTGGTGGAGCTTGAAAATCCGCACAACTATGTTGGAGAGCCGCCGCTTGCGCTGACATGCTTAGCCAATATATCCCCATCCTCTGAAGTTTTCTGTAAAGATGAATGGTGCCAGTTTGCCTACACGTATCTGCATGCAGCTTTTGGAGTACACTTTCCACTTCTCTTTTATATATACATCTTGCGAAGCACCCTCCGGAAGATCAATAGTACAAGGATACTTGGATTACTACAAATTACTTTAAGTCCTGGGTAGGCATTACTCGGTCCTCATCAATCCCAGTTAGGTATTCAATGTATACTCACCTCCAATCATCTGCTTCCTCGAAGGCTAGGTCTTCTTTCCAGGTGCTGGGTAGCTCTTTTATTCTTACCGTGATTGTACCTTCTTCTTCTCCGTTTAGTTGCATTTTGATCGCCAGTGTTGCTAAGGCATTTGCGTGTCGGTTTTCGCTTCTGCCCGTATGGTATAACGTTGACCCCGTCTGGTTTATCAGGCCTTGAGCCTCCGCCCGATAAGGAGCAAGATGTGGCTCTTTGACATAGAAGTCGCCATTCACCTGATTTGTTACTAGTTTTGAGTCGCCTTTTACTTCTATCCTCCCTAAATTGAGCTCCTTTGCCAACCTGAGTAATAGAATTAGTGTTTTATATTCGGCAACATTATTACTACACGGGAAATCCAATTTGAATGAATACGAGAGAAAGTCGCCTTGTGGAGCTTCGAACACTACTTCCGCTCCTCCTACAGTACCATATGACGATCCATTAAAGAACATGGTCCAAGATTTGTCGATGTTCGCGGCTGCAACTTCCCTAGGTATGTATTCGTGTACCTCGTCATCTTCCTCTCCTTGTAACATGTCTATTAGGGCAGCTATTCCCTTCCCCCCTTACCACACTTGGTTGCTGATATTTGAACTCAAACTCTGATAATTGTAGAAACCATCGAGCGGTTCTTCCTATTAGGATGGGCTTCAAATCTACGTAAGCTATGGGATTTGTCGCGGCTGCAGTAGCAAGAAATCCCACACTACACCCCTCACAAGAATTCATACAATCAAATCATTATTAGATCAACAATCATAAATTTTATTGATTAATCTCACAAATTTTACAAGATGAAAAGGAAATGAATCTAAAGAATTAACAACCGCTCTGGACTTTCTGTCTCCTAATGAATTGCTCAACACTCGAAAAATATCTACATTTTCTTACGCCTGTTCAACTCTTTATATATGGATTTACATAGTGGATGACATCTAATCTGTCCTTTAATTTCGGATCTGACTTGCGATATTCTCGCAAGAGTTATATTGTTAATCTTCGCAAACACTCTAAATATCGCAAAATCATCACACTTTACTCATGTTTCTGTTATCTTCATTTGTTACGTCATTCTATAAATCATCCTGCGACGATCGTAATGTGTTGTTGATTAAACTTCGCAAATGTTTCCTTCTTGCGATATTCAGATCCTACATCTTGCCTCTTCTCATGTCTTCTCTTCCAAGGGGAGAATGTCATGAGAAATTATTTTTCAAAATGCTGTAATTGTTTATCTTTTCATATTCCTCTGTACTGACACAATTATGTATTTTTATGTGAATTTTGTTACACGTATCTTTTCTTCCATCCATCTCTTGACACGTCTTTTTCAACCGCTGCCTTTTAACCTCTCGCGTCTTCTCTTCGCATTAAATGCACTTATCCTCTCGAGAACTTCTACTCTCTACATATATTCTCCATATTCTTCTCCTCTTCTTTTTACTTTCTTCTCTGCTTCTCTGCAATTTTTCTGTTCTTCCGTAAATTTTGCTTCTGCTAATGTAATTTTTCGTGATTCTTCTTCTTTTGATTTTTATTTCCTTCATTCATTCCCATACTAAAAATGCCTCCAGCCGGTTATGACTTGCTCAACACTCGAAAAACATCTCCCTTTCCTTACGCCTGTTCAACTCTTTACATAGGGATTTACATAGTGGATGACAGCTAATTTGTCCTTTAATTTCGGATCTGACTTGCGATATTCTCGCAAGAGTTATATTGTTAATCTTCGCAAACACTCTAAATATCGCAGAATCATCACACTTTACTCATGTTTCTGTTATCGTCATTTGTTACGTTATTCTACAAATCATCTTGCGACGATCTGATCGCTGTCGTATGCGTCAAAAATAAATTACACTTTCTTACTACTCAAAATATAAATATAGCAAGGGCAAGAAAGGATCGATCCCACATAGAGGACTAGGTTGTCTCGTTGTTTCGGTTTCCTATATTTAACACGGTTGATTTTCTGATTTTTATATACTAAAATAAAATAAAAGCAAAACAATAAAAAGTAAAGCACACAAATCAAGGTATTGAGAATATTGGTTAATGATTCATCTTCATTCACTAACATGTTTTCAAAACAATAAGTAGAATTGATATTTAATCTCAACTTTTATCAAAAGCCCTGGGATACCTTGATCGCAAGAATATCCCGCAAATCTCCTTTTGTTATCAACAAACACATTAAAAGATACGAGTATGAGTTCTATCTAAGAGAACAACCTAACGTGTAAAAGCACTAATCAAGTTTAATTCCCTAGATGCATTAAGTTCTATGAAATCAGGCCAATCAAAGCAATTGAACGTGGAAAGCGCACTAATTCAATTTAACAAAGGTTACAATTCACATATGATCATAAGAATATATCACTACAAACTATAATCATATTTATGCTACTTGTATTCAAGGAATATCACTTTTACGTATAATAAACCCTAAACTAGCAATAGATGTGATTAGAAGTTCTACCAATTTGCAACTTGACAAAACAATCAATCAAATCATGTAACTATATTTTCATAGAATCATAATCGATAAATATGAGACAAAACTAATATATTGAATCAAAGAATCATGCTTTGTGAAATCCAACTATTCCATAACCAATAATATAATTAAGTACTCATGTTAATGGAGTTCATAACAAGAAGAAAAAGAAAAGTATTCATGTTGTAAACCCTAGACAAAAGTAGAAGAAGAGATATTAGAGAAAAGTCTTCTCTTTTATATGTTTCTCAATTTCCATAAAGGATACTCCTCCCAAAATTAGGTTTTGTCTTCAAAGTCCATTAGATAGAAATCCACCAAGCCCACAAGTGAGAGAAACCCGTGTAGAAATTATGTCCCAAAATACGCTCGCCGGAAAAATGATTTTTTTTGGCCGGAAATTGGCCGGAATCCGACAAGAAAGGTCACCGCCGGTCACCAGAATCTTCTTCTCCGTTGACGTAATATTCTGTCAGTCCACCGTCAAGGTTAACGGTCAAACTATTAGTCAACGGTCAAGCTGTGAGTCACTGAGTCAACTCGGAGTCAACTAAGCCAGTTGACCCGAGTCAGGCTAGAGTTGTTGCAGTTCACTCAGCCATCTTGGCTGTGCATTTTGCAGCCATCTTGGCTGTACCTCTCTTCTAATTTCACACTGAACACCAGCATATCTCATGAGCCATTCATCCCTGCAATTTCCCAGCTGCACAGCTCCACAATCCACCAGTTAAGTTAGGCCACCTGCACTCCAGGTCCATTGCTTTGCCTTCCAATTCTACACAGCACATTCCAACCACCACTGAATTACAGCTTAAATCACTTGCGCACAACCTTGCTTTCTTCTTCCATGTCTTAGTCTTGTACTCAAAATAAATTACAAGCACCACCAATGCTGCAACTGTAAATCCTACAAGGCAACCCATGGCACCATAACTGCATTCATTCAATTCAGCTCAGTCACCATTTTCATCATAACCCATCTCAGTGTCATCTTAACCCCCTTCTCTGTAGCCCACACAATTACCAGCTCTTCAAGGCCAACTACACTACCACATGATGCTTAGAACAACAACAACAACCACAGCACAACAAACTCAGACTCGCAATCCTCCATGCCTCACTGAACTCCATTGCAGAAACAGCTCCATGGCTTGAGACTCCACCATAACCAATACCAATTCAAATCCCATCAACACAGCACAGAGTCACAGCAAACTCAGCCTCCATATGCACAGCAACTTCAATGCCAACCAACAACAAACATCATTAATCACTTCCATGTATATCAGTCTTCTCAACCTAGCCATAACCACCTGCAATACTTCATAACAATCTCACCATCTAAGCTTCACAACCAGACCACAGAATCTCTGTTGAATTCAACATTAAAATCCAAACCCAGAACCCATTTTGAATCTTGATTTCTAACTCCATCAACAACACCACACAAAATCACCACCAACCTTTAATACCATCAGATCCCCCTTTATCTTCAAGAACCCTAATTTCAATTTTCTGAGTTAAACAGCAAACCCAGTTAACAGCAGCTTCATCTGCCTATTCTGTCAAATCCACCAATTCGAAATCCATCTCTCAAATCTACCAGCAACAGATCCCTAATTTCTTCCATTAATGGTGCGGCTGAAGCTTTTCTCCCATGCCTTCTCTTTATTTCTTCTCTCGATCTAGGTTTCTAGTTCCCAGTTCTCGATTTCTCGGCAATAGCATGTTGCTTCTTTCTCAAGTCTCAAATTCAGGTGATGGAAAATGATTGAGAAGACTACTCTTCTCGATTTAGGGCTGGGAATGATTGGGGTGGTTATTGGCACCCCACTGCATAAGGTAAGGGATACCCCAGTGGATACCCTATAACATGTAGTTACCCCTTAACATCAGCTGGCCTGTTTTTAATACTCCTCTGAGAGAGTTTCCCTTTAACCGTGGCTCGTCTCCCGATAGTGTTTGCCTGGAAAATGACAATTATGCCCTTTTTGCTCAAATCGTGTAATTTATCCTTCTTTTGCTCCATACGACTCCAAAGCACCTATAAAACTCAAAAGCAATCATAAGATACATAATTCACACGAAAAATAGCAAAGAAAGCATAAATACTAGATATAAAATTAGGTGTTTATCACACCTATCACGATCGCAATGTGTTGTTGATCAAACTTCGCAAATGTGTCCTTCTTGCGTTATTCAGATCCTACATCTTGCCTCTTCTCATGTCTTCTCTGCGAAGGGGAGAATGTCATGAGAAATTATTTTTCAAAATGCCGCAATTATTTGTCTTTTCATATTCCTATGTACTGACACAATTCTGTATTTTTACGTGAATTTTGTTACACGTATCTTTTCTTCCATCCATCTCTTGACACGTCTTTTTCAATCGCTGCCTTTTAACCGCTCGCGTCTTCTCTTCGCATTAAATGCACTTATCCTCTCGAGAAATTCTACTCTCTATATATATTCTCTATGTTCTTTTCTTCTCTTCTTTTTACTTTCTTCTCTGCTTCTCTGCAATTTTACTGTTCTTCCGTAAATTTCGCTTCTGCTACTGTAATTTTTTGTGATTCTTCTTCTTTTGATTTTTATTTCCTTCCCTCATTCCCATACTAAAAATGCCTCCAGTCGGTTGTAAAAATGAGATTGCTTTTGAAGAAATTCGAAAGAAACTACAAACCAGAGGTTTTGATTTATCTCCCATTCCTGGTCAAAACCCTAAATCTGAGCTTTCTATTAATCTATTTTCTGATCATCCTTGCAATCATGAGGAGGTCATAATCTCGCTAGGTCAGCTTCTCGCTGGCCTTCCCATTCCCCTTTATGATCCTGAACTTCCCGTATTTTATGAAATACTTTCTCATGCGAAATTCTTGCGAGTTGTATATCAATTAAGTGGGGATTGCATTCGTCTAATGCTTGAATTCTCCAATCGTGGCGCTGGCAAGGGATCTCTTTATCCTGATGAAGTTAAAAATCCTAGGTTCACTGACGTTGCGATTGTTCCTGTGATTTATACCGTAGAAAATTTCTTTGCGAATTATGAGATAGTTCCTATGAAGAAAGATAGTACTTGCTGGGGCGTTCGTTTAAAGAAGAAGGATGATGTTGCTGATGACAAGATACTTATGCAAGACATTGATTGGCATCCTGGCAAAAATATATCCCCGCGTTACTCCAACGATGATAAGTGGTGTATCTTCCTTTTAATCCTAAAGGGTCCGTACATCTTTGGATCTCATGTTTTACCTACGAATCTCACAGCGTATCTACCCTGGGTATTCAGCTGGTCGGAAAGGGAAGCAGGGGTATATTTCCACGCTTTTCTTGCTTGAATTGTTGTTCTTTTTATTCTTATATATAATTTTACTGACCACTCCAATGTTTTCACTTGCGAAATTATCAAATTGAAAGGTTGAAAGTAAGTTATAGCAAGACTGGGAAAGTCAGCACTTTATCAGCTCTTCGATCATTCACAGATGAAGTAAGAAATATTCTTTTATGATTCTCCATAATATATTTTTGCCTCTTTATCTGTCAAAGTTGCGAAGACTAGGGGTAAAGGCAAGACTGTTTCTCGCAAAGATATTCTTATCTTTATCTGTGAATGTAGGTTATCGTTGAAGTGGAAAAACTTGTCAAAGTTGCGAAGACTGGGGGTAAAGGTAAGACTGTTTCTCGCAAATATAAATCCGCTTCCCCTTCTTCAAAGAAACGAAAAGTCCAATCTAGCGAAAATTCTAGTGATCATAGTGATGATGATGATGTTTCTTTTGCGAATGAAGCTTCACAACCTGAGTCTTCTATGGCCCAATTATCCAATATTTTTTCTAATTCTTGGCAAGGAATTGGTGATACTCCTCTCACTAATGCCTGCAAATCCATAGATGTTATTTGCGATGCTCCTCTCTTAGAGGATAATGAATCTCTTCGCGGGGTTTCAAGATCTATAACTCTCAGTTTCTTACATTCACTCAATAGTTTGGTAAATTTTCATACTTATATTTGTCTTATTTCTATTTTTGTCTTGAGTTCTTAATTTATTTTTGGATGGGAAAGTTTCTTATGTTGTTACCGCAGATTTAGAAAAAAGGCGTGCGGCCTTTGGAAAGAAGTATCTTGAATTTCGCAAGAAGAATGAGAGATTGGAAGCTGGAACTGTTAGTCTTCACGAGAAAAACAACCAATTGGAATCTGAGACTGTTGATCTTCGCGAAAAGAACAATCAGCTGGAATCTGAGACTGCTGTCCAAAAGAATAAAATCTCTGGTCTTCAAGATGCCAATAAGAAACTCTATGGTATATAACTTTTTCCTTCTTTTTTTTCATTTCGTTTTCTCATTACTCTTTCTTATATGGTTCACCATTTCGCAGACATTTATGATCTTTCTGATGAGGCTATTCTTCTTCATACATTTCCCAATCTTATGGATGATGACACCCTTCTTAAACACCTTAACAATTCTTTAAATGACTTTCTAAATGATGAAATCAACTCTCTTTCCATAGATGAACTTAGATCCAAAATCCATATCTTAAAAATTGATCATAGATCTAGTTTGGGATTAGCCAATAAGTTTAAACGTTTTTATGTTCACAACACCATTTTTTTAGTAATTAGCAACGATAGGTGGCAGTTGCAAAGTGGTGTCGAACTGTTCTTCTCTGTTACAAAAGTTGATGTTGCAATATTTCGCAACGGATTAATTATCGTTGCAAATGTTCGGTCACAACAGTTTAGATCTGTTGCAACGCTAAAAGTTCGCAACAGTTTCAAACAGTTGTGTAATTGATGGTCGCAACAGCTTCAAACAGTTGCGAACTGAAATTTCGCAACAGGTTCATGCAGTTGCGAAAATTTTGTAACATCGAAAAAATAGTGGTTTTGACCGGTCAATATTAGAGTTCCATGTAGCAAAATCAAGTTTCTTTTGTTCATTTGAAAATCAAATTGATCCAACAAAAGTATCAAGAAAGTGTTCTTGAGTTAATTCACATCGATGAACTCATACACAAAGTATGAAGCACATTACAAAAACCATATGAAGGATTGTCATGTGGATAAATTCAGTTTTAGAACAAGGTTCTTACAAAATGATAAAAAAAAAAAAAAGTCTCACATTCTTTGGAACTATGGAAACCTTACATAAGTGAACATTTTTGCTGCAAGAGGCATGCCCAAAGGTTTAAGTTTAAGTTGTCACCATCGGTTGTGAGGAATTTCCACCAAAACCAACAAGAGAAATGTGCTAGATGTCGCACGCCTACTTTCAGTAAAGTTGCTCAAAACAACAAATAATGAACCAATTTACAATTAGCATTCAATATGCGAAATGTGAATGTTATTATTTCGCCAGACATGTGAATGCCTAATGCTAAACTCAAGCACCGTGTCACTAAGAACAAAACAGAGATGATAAAAAAGTGATATGAAGGCATGGAGCGTGAAGAACAAGGTGAAGGGCCATCTATGTTACTTTGCAGTTCCTGAATTAAGTGCTTCCATTTTCGCACAAGCATATTTTTTCTTAGTCTTTAGAAGGCATCAAAAAGAGGGTGTAATGATACTGACTGCTAATAAGAGAGGGTGACATCAACGATATAGAGAGATACTCCTGAGAGAGAGAGAGAGAGAGACAGAGAGAGACAGAGAGAGGGGCAGGACTAGCATCTACTTATGTTGATTTTTGCATAGCCCTCACTGCAATAGCTCCACTCCATTGCAATAGTCTTTGTCGTTGCTTTTGCTCCTTCCAACATAATCATATAAATTTAGGATAAGGGTAAAGCTAGATTAGAATCTTCATAGGAAATAGTTTCACTAAAACCAGTATTTAATATTCGCTAATAGTAAACATATGCTCCTGAATACCTGATCATGAATTCGCAATTTGAAACCAAATTAGCAAACCAAAGCAACAGGTGGTAGTGGAATGGACTGGTAGTGCAGTGGTGGCGTATGAACTGGAGGTATTCATTCCCTTGCTCCGCAATATATTAGTAGCAAACCTGGATACAGTCAAAAGTGGAAGCCTTAGAACTTCTATTAAATAAATTTCCTGAACTCAGACCAAAGAAATCAGTAAAACACTCACGAGAAAGTACTTATTTCTTGTTGTTTAGCCATGAAAGTGGGAGACACAAATATGAGTCTCTTCACTAGTACTTGCCTTGTACCTTGAAATCAAGGGTCAACATATAGAACCAACAACCTGAAAATCCAGCAGTCTTGGTGAGCTGTAAATCAACAAAAAAGATTTAAAAAAATATGATAAAGAAAACAAGAGATGTTCAGTGTTTGAGTACTTTTGGTATGAGATGAATTTGCTTACTATAAGGAAGAAAAAAAACAAGGCACCAATCTAACAAGACTTATTTACCACATGTTGCGCCAAAATTTGTGTTTTCTTGAACACATATCAAGGATCACATTCCAGATACCCTCTAATAAGATAACAAGGTAGTAATTATCCTTAAAGGTAAACCCTATGCAAGTAACAGAGAAGAAATAGAGGACAACTGTAAGCTGGAAGGAAACTATAACTGATATGAAATGCTTATACCTAGATAAAAAAATTATTGAAGAGCTAGAGAATTTGGAAGGTGAAAATGGAAAGACTCACATGAATTATCAGCACAGGACAGCTAACTAATGAGATTTTGTCAATGTTCAGCACATAAACAAGTGAAGGAAAATAGCTCAGACATATAACGGGAATAATTATGCAAATCACTAGAAAGAAAAAAACATTTAGATAGATTCGAATATAGAAATGCAACTTGTAGATGTCAAACCAGTATGTCTGCTTTACATGATACAAGATGCTTAAGTCTGATAGTATAGGACTGTGGAGAAAAACGACTCTTAATTGAGGAAAACGAGCTGCTAGATCGAGCACGGGACCACTTCCAACCGATTGACCATAAAAATGATATTTTACAGCTTCTACATCTGCGTACGTGTTATGCTCACTTGACTGCACAACATGGCGTGTGAATTAGAAGTTATCATATTACTGTCGCACTGTAATTACCAATGTTCAATATAGGAAAATTCTGATACGGACAAATTCAGATGGAGACAAACCTCCTAGATGACTTTCCATACCCTGCATAATCGTACCTGCATGATATTGAGAATCTCATGGTAAGTAAATACATTAGTCATTACATTATGCATAAACACAAGTATATACCTGCATAAACATTGAACAAAGATATTATGCATCCAGACTTATTCCCTGGAGATGAAATTCAAATATAGTCGGTGGCAATGAAATATACATGGTAGACCAGTCTTAGTTCCAATTTCTGTGAATTGCATTCTGATTAGTCTCAGTTCCAAGTTCTTCGCCATCACTTTTTCAAATTGGATCTACCAGTTTTCCGAATTGGAGAGATCAATCTAAGTTCTGCAAGGGAAAAAATGCAGTCTAAACCAAATAATTTTCATCAACTTATTTCATTACTACCTCAATAAATGAAACACAAACTCAACAGTTATGGTTTTACTTTCTAGACAATGAACTGGATGGAAGGTTGCAGTCAGAAATGACACTTGATAGATGGAAGGTTTTCTCCAATGGTGGGTACCATTGCTTGAAAAGATCAGGATTCTCATCAGCCTGTTTAAGGATGAGAATGTTAGCAAAATAAATTAATAGAGTTTGTTACCTATTCGCATCTTCCTACAGTGTCCTTGTTAATTACCACCAAAAAAATATATCGAAAAAGAACAACTTATCTGAGTTATCTGTGTAGTATTTAAAATGGTAATATTCATTAACTACGATAGCATAAAAGCAATAGATACTTAAAGTGATATGTTTAAAATATGTTTGACTTAAAGGTAGATAATATCACGTTGATATCATGCACTAAAAAAATTACAATAGATATGTAAAGTGAGAGACCTCTAAATCATCAAGTTCAAGCTGGTCCATTCTTTGCGTCTCTGCTTTAACTCTCGGAATATCTGCACAATATTAAGTTGTTGGAAGCCCATTAAGTCAATTCAGGAAATGTAAAACATATATCTTTAGAAACAACTTCTAGCTTATAGCAACTTCTAGCTTATAATAGTTTAACATGAAGTACAAATTTATGATACAACTTTTAGTTGTTAATAACTGATGAGTGAATAACAACAAAACTTTAATAGGTATTACTGTATGTACAGCTCCATAAGCTGGTCTATTTTTTCAAGCTCACTTTCTACAAACTTACGCAACAAACGCTCTATGCTTGAACATCTTTTGAAGCCACCTGAACAAGACCGGATAACCTATGCACAGTCAAGTGAATCAAATCAAAAACCTCTAACTTAAGGTAAAATCAGGATTGCTAATTAACCAAATGGTTCTTCATATTCACCCGATAAGTGAAGAGAATACGACCAGATTTAGCCCACAAAAGGGAAGAAATTAAGTAATAATTAACCTAAAAATCTTAGACATGGGGTCACCAACAATGAACTTAACAACACTTTCCTTTTATATATCCACACTGAATTTTTCTACAGAATGCAAATTACAGACAAAACAGGTTTATTTACACTTACAGTGGGGGTGTGATCCATAAGCCAAGCAACAATAATCTGAGATTAAAGATTTAAGTCATAAATACAAAAACCCATCCCTAAAACATGATAATAAACAATCCAGAACCTATAATCAAACAAAAATACTCGAAAATTGAAACTTTATTGTTTCTTACCAAGTATGAATTGATGAAAATGACTCCTCGAGATATTGAAAACCCTAATCACGCAGTAAAAAAATAGCCATACACTAAATCAAATCAATCAGCGATATCAAACTAGGGATTGTAAGAAATTTTTGGGTTTTAAAAAAACCTTAACCTTATAATATCGAATAACCCCTCATCTGCAGTTTTCTTTGAGATTCAACATCGGAGTTAGGGTTTTTACTTGAGAAAGATCAGATCTAGAGATTCAACAATATTTTTGTGTAGAAAGAGTAAAAGAGAATAGATTCAGTGGTTGTGGTGGTGAGGAAGGCAGCCGCATAGCTAGGGTTTTGCTGGAGAAAGAAAGAAGAAGAAAGGGAAGTGAGAATGAAAAAAGAGATTTCTTTCGATAATGATGATGAAAAAATGGAGTATAATAGTTAGCTGAGTCAGTTTTAATCTGAATGGGTTGAATAGTCAGCTAGACCAAGTCAGCTAAAGAGTGTAGGCAGCCACACTAACTTTTTGCAAGCGTACAACTGGATTTAGTTGTGAATGGCAACTGAAATAAACAGTTGCGAGTTTTGTAGTTGTTACAAACTGTTGCGAATTTTTCGCAACTAAAATTAGCAACAGAAAATTCGCATCAACTCATAAGCTGTTGCGAATCTGAGTTGTTGTAGTTGCAGGAATTCCCACACTACACCCATCTCAAAGAATTTATGACACAATTTGAATATTAAGAACCTTTTTTATTAATATGATCTTAAAAGAATTACAGTAATCAAGAATACAATTCACTTAATAAGGTTTTCTCTCTCCTAAAAACTTTCTTAGCACTCAAAAATTCATCTCTCTCCTTGGAACTATTCATTTCCTTTATATATGCATTTACATAATGGATTACAGCTCATGAAAGCTCATTTACAGTTAATATTCCCTTTAATTTCGGATCTGAGTTCTTGCGATAAATCGCAGTTAGCACCGCCTTAATCATTCGCAGGTTTTATTGGTTCATCGCAGAAATGTCATACTTTACTCATGTTTCTGTCATTTTCATCTGATATGTCATTCCTTACGTCACTTTGAGATGTGTCGTAGAATATCATTGATGTATCGCATAATATCATTGGTGTATTGCAGAACTGTTGTTTATTTCGCAGGAATATTGTTGTGACAATATTCTGATCCTACATCTTGCCTCTTCTCATATCTTTTCTGCGAAGAAGATAAAGATCATGAGAATTTAAATCTCTTGATTTGCCGCAACTCCTTATCTTTTCGCGCTTCCTTCACTTTAACACGTCTCTGCATCCACATCGCTAGATATTCTATGCGTGTTTCTTCTCTCATTTATTCCTTGACACATCTCTTTTCAACCGTTGAATTCTGACCATTCACGTCTTTTCTTCATTGAATGCATTGGTGTTCTCGAGAATATTTTTCTCTTATAAATATCCTCTTCGCTACTCTCTCCTCTTCTTTTTACTTTCTCTTTTTACTTTTTCTCTGCAACTCTACTGTTCTTCATCTTCTTCCGCAAATTCCGGATCTATTATTGTTTCAATTTTGTTTCTTTATTCTTATTCATCTTAATCATCATTCCCATACTAAAAAATGGCTCCTGCTAAAAAATTAGGTCAACCCACTTTCCAAAAACACCAACAGAAGCTCAATACTTTAGGTTTCACACTTTCTGAGATCCCTGGTCAAACTTCAGATTCTGATCTCTCCATTGATCTAGTTTCAGGATTTCCTTCTTCCAATGGGAAAATCCTTATTTCTCTAGGTCAACTAGAAGCTGGCCTTCCTATCCCTCTTTATAACCCAGATCTCCATCTTTTTTATGAGATTATTTCTCACGCTAAATTTTCACGAGCAATCTTCCAATTAAGTGGAGATTGTATTCGTCTCATTCTCGAATATGCCTTTCGTGGAGCTGGTAAAGGATCTAGCTATCCTGAATCTGCGAAACATCCTGATTTTAAAGATATCCCAATTATTCCAGCGAAATATACCGTGGAGAATTTCTTTGCGAATTATCAAGTGATTCCTATGAAGAAAGATAGCACGTGTTGGGCTATTCGTTTAAATAGGAATAAAAAGGTTGCGAAGGATAAACTTCTTATGCAAGATATAGATTATCATTCAAGTAAAAACCAAGGTACACGCTTCTCAAAAGATGATAAGTGGTGTAGATTTCCTCTCCTCCTTGAAGGTTCATATATTTCTGGCGCTCTCGATCTTCCTGTGAATCCTGCGAATCTTGCAGCATATTGTCCTTGGGTTTTTAACTGGCCTGAAAGGAATTATGAGGTATATTTCGCAGCATTTATCATTATTCGCAAATTTGGATAAATGTATCATTCTTATTGATTATATTGAGATATCTTTTATCAGATTGAAAGAATGAAGCTTAACTATGTCAATACTGGGAATCCCAATCTCCTTCAAATTTTGAAAACCTTCACAGATGAAGTAAGAAACAATCTTCTATAACCTTTAACAATATATTGTTGCCCCTGTTTCTTATCTTTATATGTGATTGTTTTCAAGGAAATACCATTTGTCGCGGTGGTTGAAGCCAAAGATAAAGGCAAAAGAGTAGCAACTCCAAATGAAAGTTCTGGTGCTTCTCCTCGCCGCAATAAAAATCAAACCACTGACGGTCCTCCAAAGAAAATGAGAAAAACTCAACCACTTCCTTCTGATAATCCTCAACTCAAAGAAACTTCTACTATCGCTGAAAAAGATAATGAAATCGAAAAAAATAGTGGAATTAATAATGATGCCTCTGTGGGCACTTCAATGCATATCTCTTCCACAAGAATTAGGTCTACGATGGGTCTTTCTCAACCTGAGACTCCAATGGATCAATTGTCAAATATTTTTAGAAATCCCTTACAAGGTATTGGAGATGATGATATTATTCGTACTTGCGACTATCTCTCAAAGATCTGCGACGCTTCAATCTTGACTAATAATAAAGATCTTAAAGGAGTCTCAAGATTTATTAACCCAGGTTTTCTTCATGCGTTAGCTTCGTTGGTATGCCCCTTTCCTTCATTTTTCTTGTAGTAAACTTTAAATTTGTCATGAGTATCAAAAATATTTTACTTATCTTACTTATTTTCTCTTTTCTATCACAGACTGCCAGAGCTTCTTTTTCTGTTGCTTCAGAATTAGAAAATAGATTATCATCATCACAGAAAAGGCTTACTGATTCACAATCTGAATCTGCGAAACTTCTCGAGAAAAATAAGCAATACGAAGCTGAAATCTCCATTCTTCGCGAAAAATGTAAACAGTTGGAAGTAGATGGAAATACTGAGCTTCTTAATAAAAACAAATCGCTTGAAGTAGAAATTCAAGTTCTTCAACAGAAATTAATTGATAAGGAGAAATTCTGCAAACAAGTTATTGGTATAAGTCTCCCCCCCCCCCCTTTTTTTTAGAGCTTATTTGGGCAACCATTTTGCAGATGCCTATAATCTTATTGATGAAGCCATCATTCTTAATTCTTTTGATGAACCCATAGATGAAACCACTCTTCTTGAGCGCCTTAATGACGCTTTAAATAATTATTCAGATGAAAAAATTAATACTTTGTCCATTGATGAGCTTTAATATCATATCTCCCTTATGAGAATGGATTATAGATCTGTCTTGAGTACATCCAATAGTTTAAAGACTTGCAGAGATGAATTTAGAGAAAAAAATCAAAGTCTTCAAAGCCAAGAAGAGTGAACTTGAGAAGGATAAAGAACGCATTACTCTTCAAGGTGCTGAAGCTCTATCAAAATTTCGCAATACCCTTATTGATACTGAACTTGAGAGAGATAAACTTAAGGATGAAAACATTAAACTACTTAAAAGAGAAAAACAAATCCGTTCCCATCTTCTCATTCAAAGTGATGATGAATTCGCATGGGCTGCGACAATTCTCGATAATGTTAGGAAAAACTTAGCGATAGATGTCAGTCTTCATACCGAACAAGCAACATTGATACAAGAAATGATCCATGAAAGAGAAGGTTATTTATTGTATATCCAACTCAAACTTGCGTAATAATCTTCTCACCGTTCGCAATAATGCTATTGAGAAAGTTTGCAAAGATAACGATCTTCCTCTTAGTCTGTATCCTTGTCTTATGGATAATATCCCAACCAGTTCTCAAGTACCAATTATTTCTGATAGTGAGGCTGATACAAATGAAAAAGAAAGCGAAGATGAGGAAGAAGCTAATGATGAAGATAGTGAAGACGAAGACGAAGATGAAGATAATGATGGAGATAAATAGCTCTGTTTTTTCTTTTTGATTTTCTCCTGTATTTTTCTCTTTCTTTCTTGCGATAATTATCTGCGACAACTTGTAATATTCTGCGAATTATCTGCAGCTCATGATATCTTTTAATATATAAATCCTTTTTTTTCTTTTATCTGTTTGTTATTCATATGAATTTATCATATAATGATGAATAACAATATTTACCATTCTATGCATCATTCCCATACTTGCCCATTGTTATTAATCTGCAATATGATAAATGAATTATCGCAAATTATGCTGCAAAAAATCTGTTATATGCTTCGCAAATATAACCTCTCTTGTGGTCTTATTTTTCCTTCCTAGTTAAAGGTCTTATTATGCCACTTTTATGCGACAAGATCGCAGGACATTCTTACTTTTATATGTAATAATCCATTGATCTTGTCTTATCATTTATTTTGATCTATGCGACAATATGATAAGTCTAAGCCATCTTGCGAGATTAATCTCTCTTTACTTTTTAAGACTTATGATATTGGCGTCTTTGCGATGAAATCGCATGACGTTTTTGCGATTTATATCCTCTTATCATTGATTTCATTTATCTTGTCTTTTGTTTTCATCGCAAAAACCCATTGATCTCATCTTAACATTTCTCTTTAGGCTTTTTGGCATGTCATGCGGCAATATGACGGGTCTAAATACTCTTGCGAATATAAAGTCCCATGACATTGCCGTATTTTTTGATACACAACTCCCTAATGGAGGGTATCGCCCTTATCTCTCCCCTTGGTTGCCCCTTCAAGGAGACGTACTTCTACCATACAAGACTAGCTCCTCCCATCCGGTTCTAGAAACAACCAGTTGTTTTCGTAGCCTCTTATCCTTTATGCCTATATGGCTTCTAGTTACGAGACTACACCCTAGTGGGGTTTTCTTCAGGACGAACACATCATAATCCAAGACTTTCCATGGATGGCCAGGGTAGGTTCATCCGTCCCGGGCACCCACAGCTCAACCGTGTACCTCGGCGACTTGATCATACTTTGCATTCCTTAGGAGAAACTCTCGGGCACCCAACCAGGGTATAACCTTATATAGTTGGGAATCCAAGTTATCTCTCCTGGATGGATTTTCTATAATCCCAAATCTCCATGACTAGGTTCCAGCAGCAGTATAGCCTTTCCCATATTCATGCAAAGAGATACCCCCCTTATGACGCACTTTAAGGACATTGCCTCTTACGGAATAGAATCCGCGAACTAAGGTGTATGTCATAAAAGTTCGTACCATTCTTATATGTTTTTAGGCGATTTGCGCCCGTCTTATGCATTTGCATTAATAATTCTTATATGATTTGAAATCATCATCTTTTTCTCTTAATAGAAAAATTCTTATTTTTGAATAAAGTTTTTCTTTTAATAATCTGTCTACATACTTCTTGTTGTTCTTGTTTTTTTTTTGTTTGTTCGCAACATGATATTGTTGCACTTCTTTTCTTCTGTAATGAATGATTATTCGCAATATCTTGCTATTTTTTATTTTCTTGCGAGAAATGAAGATCTCAACCTTTCCCAGCTCCTTGCACTTGTTTATTTTCCTGCGAAGATTTCAACTTTTTCCCCTCTTTGCGCAATTAATCACCATTGATTCTTTGGGCACAAACTATTCTTGTAATATATCCTTTCCCCGCAACTCTATACTGTCCACCATTAACTTCTCTGATCTCTGAGTTTGCTTCATGTTATGTTGCCAATTACGATTTCTGGCGTTTCTTTCTTCGCAAGTATTAATGTCAACTTCATAACACTTTTTCCCTTCAAACTAATCACCTTTAATTATCCCAATACCATGAGGATGCGGAAACTTTATGCATTGATGATATGTGGATGCTATTCCCAAGATTCCATGGAGCCATGGTCTTCCAATTAAGGCATTATAAGGAGATTCTATATCCACTACACAGAATTTAATTTTTGAAGATATCTTGTTCAATGGGATTTCCATAGTGATTTCCCATTTTGGCTTATTCGCAGTGCCATTAAAACCATAGATCTTGTAAGTGGAGGGGATTAATTCATCATCTCTTCCACCCATTGTACGGTAGGTATGATAAAATAAGATGTCTACCGAGCTTCCAGTATCAATTAAAACCTTATCTATTGCCCAAGAATCACTTGCTGCGTCACCATCATCTTCTTCTTCCTCTCTGTACTTTGGATTTATCTCTAACTTTACCACCAACGGTTTGTCATGCATCTTCCCTGGCTCTGGTATTTCTTGTGCAGTAAAAGAAATAACTTGTTTCTGCCATTCTTCTAATGGAGAAATTTTCGCAATATTCATCACCTCTTTTCCCTCTATATCCCTCGCAAATACTCTACTTAGCACATTATCATGGAAATCTTCTATTGTTTTCTGCGAATGTACAATTGAATTGCAAAATAGATTTTTTGTTGTATCCCCTACTTCAATGACAAATGTTTCTGCGTCTTTCGCAACATTGACTCTACGAATTTCTGGTGCTTGCGGCAATTGCTGGGGTTGTGGATATCTCGCTAGAAAATGATTTAACTTCCCTTGTTCAATCATTCGCAGAATAATTCTTTTTACATTTCTACAATTATTCACAAAATGGCCATGAAAATGATGATAAGGACAGAATTCTTGATTTTGGTTGTTAGGATGTGGTTCTTTCCCCATGTTCCAGGGTGAGGGTATATTCTCCATCAAAATAATCGCTTCCCAAATCTTGTCTATACTGGTATTTAGAGGTGGCAATTTGACATCTTCCCATATAATCTTTTGACCTCTTTGCTCTCTTGAATAATTCTGCCTCTGTCCACCATAAGTATCATGCGGTTGATCAAACCTTGGTACCTTATTATTGTTATTGAGATTATAGAAATTTCTCTCCTTTTCCAATTCCTCCTGATCTCTACTCCCCATTGCTACTATCTTACGTTGATTATCAATCTCCATTTTCTCTCGCTGATTTTGGGAGGTACTTGCTACTGTATTAATCATCCTTGGTAATAAACTTCCATTTGTTATGGCTGAACTTGTGCCTGCGAGAATTGGATATGACTCCATCTCATTTTGTTTTTCCTCCAAAGCGATATACTCTTCTTGCAATTCTCGCATTTCCGTCATAGTGATTGTGTTTTTAACTCTGAATACCTGGATGTATAATAGATTTGTCGCAAACATAGCATTTATGAAGGATAAAATGAGATATCTTTCATCTACTCTTCCAGCCATTTCACTACACATTGTCCTCTATCTTATTGTTAAGTGCTTTAAACTCTCGCCAACTCTCTGCTTCAATCCAAACACATCTTCAATTCCAGGTCGTGTAGAGTTATTACTTATGTATGCTCCTAAGAAGGTAGTTTGCAAGTGCATGAACGAAGTTATTGTATTCTTGGGGAGACTTTCAAACCACTTCAATGCTTCGCCAGTTAAACTTGACGCAAAGTATTTGCACAAAACAACATCATGGTTCTCCCATTGTAGCATGCATCGAATATAGGCTTTGATATGTTGGACGGCACATGTAGTCCCATCAAAAATACTGGTCAACACCAGCAAATTGCATTTTGGAGGTATCCCTCCTAATTGTACCTCTTGAGTAAATGGAGTTTTCGCAGCTTCTTCAATTGCCTCATCAAGTTGTCTTCTTCCTCCTTCTCTTCTGTTACTTATCATTCCTCTCATTTCTGCTAATTATCGCAAGATTTGTTCATTCCTATCAGAATTTTGCTTCATTGGATTTTTCAACGCAGCCTCTCTTCGTCTGCGTTCATGCCTTTCTTGTCTTGCGATATTTCGCGCTTCTTCTCCAACATTTTGATTTTGCCTTCTTCTACGATTTTATTCTTCTTGAACTTGCAAGTTAATTTGTCTTTCATTCTCTTCTCTGCGAATTTCCTCATCCCTTACTGTTTCTCTTCATTGCCTTTCTATGTCTCTGTGAATTCTCTCATATTCCTCATTGAGATTACCATTATTACGATTTTGTGCACGTCGTCTTTCTCGATTATCATGATTATTCTGACGCAATGCTGCTTGAATTTCTTGTTCTTCTATTTCCGATCGCAATCTCTCTCTCTCTCTCCCGCTAAATGTACTTGCTCAATATAATGCCTCTCAATATCATCTTCAATTATTCTGCGATTTCTTCGAATCTCCTCATCACGTAACATTCTCCTTCTCTCTTCTTGATTTTCTCCCTCATCTTGATTATGTCTAATGTCCAAAGTTTCACCGCGTGGAATATAACGATCATTTATCAAATTCTCGCCAATATTTTGTATTGGGTGATTTTGTCTTGTTTCTTCTCTATATGATCTTGAACTTGATCTCATGCTGCTTCTTGATCTTCTATTTTGCAACCTCAAATTTTCCATTCTTAGTTCATGATTTTGCCTTGTAATATTTGCACGTTCTTCTGCCTCTAATCTTCTTTCTTCCTGTATCCTTTGTCTCAAATCATCTACTATTTCATGCCCTTCATGAATTACTCCTCCATCCGCTTCTTGATTTCTTTCCTCTTCTTGATTTTCTGCCTCTTCTATCGAATCCGACCTCCAAGTATGCACACTTACTCTATCATAATCTGCATCTCTAACTTGTGCTTGTGTTTGTTGATTCGGTGGTTGAATTGAATTTTCTGCTCCATTTCTCATTCTACTTCTTCCTGATCTGATCCTTAAAGATCCTTCCAATTCTCCTGTTCCTTCTCCTGCAATTCTTTTACTTCTTCTCACTGTTGTTGGTGGTTCTGATGTATTTCTTCTTCTCCTAGCCATTTCTTTAATTCTAATAATTTCTTCAAATCTTCAGATTGCAATTTGAAATTTCTCAAATTGATTCTCCCTGTTTCTGGACGCCAAAATGTAGTTGTAGGAATTCCCACACTACACCCAACTCAAAGAATTTATGACACAATTTGAATATTAAGAACCTTTTTTTATTAATATGATCTTAAAAGAATTAAAGTAATCAAGAATACAATTCACTTAATAAGGTTTTCTCTCTCCTAAAAACTTTCTTAGCACTCAAAAATTCATCTCTCTCCTTGGAACTATTCATTTCCTTTATATAGGCATTTACATAATGGATTACAGCTCATGACAGCTCATTTACAGTTAAGATTCCCTTTAATTTCGGATCTGAGTTCTTGCGATAAATCGCAGTTAGCACCGCCTTAATCATTCGCAGGTTTTATTGGTTCATCGCAGAAATGTCATACTTTACTCATGTTTGTCATTTTCATCTGATATGTCATTCCTTACGTCACTTTGAGATGTGTCGCAGAATATCATTGATGTATCGCAGAATATCATTGGTTTATTGCAGAACTGTTGTTTATTTCGCAGGAATATTGTTGTGACAATATTCTGATCCTACAGTTTCCAAACCCCATATTTGGTGTAGTTGACTCAAAAGAAGAAATTAACAAATTAAGAACTAAGATCAGTAGTCTTATTGATGATAAAGACCGTATCACTAAGCAAGGTGCTCAATCTTTGGCGGATTACCACAAGACTCTTCTTGAAGTTCAAGTTGAAAGAGATAGACTTATCCGCGAAAATTCTACTCTTATTGAGAGGGAAAATCAAGTTCGCTCCCGCCTTCTTATAAATCATGATGATGAGTTTGCTTGGGCTTCGAGAGTTCTAGATAACGCCAGGAATAATTTAGGTGTAGATGTTAGTCTTCAAGCTGAGCAAACGGCTTTGATTAGAGAAATGATTTCTAACAGAGAAGGTTTTTAAATGTTCTTCCTTATTTAATTGTTTGTTTTTCATAAACTTCCTTCAAATTGTTGATTTACTGTTATATTTTTGCAAAATCTGAAGATAAATATCGCAAGAGGATTGAAGAACTTGAGAATGAGAAAGCGAAGCTCGCGAAAGATTTATCTTCTCGCAATGAGAAATGTTCAAGATTGAAGACTCAAATAAAGATCACTATTGCGAATTTTGGGAATGATGCAATTTCTTTCCGGAATGACACCATCAAGGAGATCTGTGATGACAACAATATTCCTCACTCCAAGTATCCTTGTCTCTTAGACAAAGTTCCAGAGAATGTTCCTAATTTTGTCATCTCTGATAGTGAAGCTGATGAAGAGATGGAGTCTGAAGAAAATGAAGAGGAGAAGTCTGATGAAGAATCTGATGGAAAATAAAATTCTGGTGAAGAGTTTGATGATGATAATGAAGAATCAAGCAAAAAATAGTTTTTGCTTCCTTGTGCTTTCTTGTTAAATTTCTTGCAAAACTTGTATATTTGCTCTTGACCTTTCATTCTTGTATACTTGTAATCTTTCATTGCGAATTTCTCCAGTCTTCAATACAAGCTCTATCTCTTTTGTTCTTTCCTACATGTGTTAGAAAAATTTTCTCTCTTGCAATATGACTACCCAAAATACAATTAACTTTTTATGCGTAAGTCTATCATGTGAAAACAAATAACATTTAATTTATTCTATGTATTCCAATACTTGCCTCTGTTATTTGTATTCAGATGAGTGATTGAGCATGTTACCTTTGTTTAGTAAGATAATTTGCGATAAAATCGCAATTTCCTCTGCATAATCTCGCAATCATAAATTGTAAGATTGCATTCTTTCTTGTATTCTAATGTGGTCTTATTTTTCCCTCCTAAGTAAAGGTCTTATTTTTCCATCTTTTCTTTTTATTTGCGACAAGATCGCAGGACGTCTCCGCACTTTCATGTAGAAACCCATTAATTTTGCCTTAACTTTTTGTCCTTTTGTAATTTTTGTTGCGACAATATGACAGGCCTAAATTTTCTTGCGAAATTAAAGCCCCATGACATTGTCGTCTTGCGACGAAATCGCAGGATGTTTATACACTTTCATGTAGAAACCCATTGATCTCGTATTAACTTCTCTTTTGTATTATTGCCTCTTCAGGACTGTTGCACAAATATGACAAGTCTTAATACTCCCGTGAGTAAAAAGCCTCATGACATTTGCGTCTTAAGATAATTATCAGCTCCCTAATGGAGGGTGCCGCCCTTATCTTCCCCCTGGTTGCCCTTTCAAGGAGACGTGCTTCTTCCATACAAGACTAGCTCCTCCTATCCAGTCTTGAGAACAACCAGTTTTGTTTGCAGCCTCTTATCCCTTTTGCCTATATGGCTTATGGTTACGAGACTGCACCCTAGGTGGGGTTTTCTTCAGGCCGAGTGCATCATAGCCAAGACTTTCCAAGAATGAAACACTTTAGAACCTTTCCTGTTAGACTTGATGCAAAATACTTGCACAACACAACATCATGATTCTCCCACTGTAACATACATCTCACATAAGCTTTAATGTGTTGAATTGCACAAGTTGTTCCATCAAAGATACTAGTTAACGCAAGAAAACTGCACTTTGGCGGTATTCCTCCTAATTGTACTTCTTGTGTGAATGGAGTTTTCGCAGCTTCTTCAATGGCCTCATCTAATTTCCTTCTGCCTCCCTCTCTCCTATTATTCAGCATTCCTGTCATTTCTGCCAGTTCTCTAAAGTATGTTGCGATATTTTTATTTTCTTCCCCATCATTTTCTTCTTATCTTTATCTGCGATCTTCTCTTTCATTTCTTTCATGAATTCGCACGCCATTATATCTCTCATTTTCTCTTCTGCGATTTTGCTCACTCCTTTTCAACTCTCTTTGTTGTCTTTCGATTCTCTTTTGTATTCTATCATATTCTTCATTGATATTACCATTGTTGCGGTTTTGCTCACGTCTTCTTTCTCGATTGTCATGATTGTTCTGACGTATTGCTTCTTGGAGTTCTCTTTTCTCCATTTCTGCTCTTAATCTCTCTCTCTCGCAGGATAAACGTGCTTGTTCAGCATAACATCTCTTGATTTCTTCTTCATTTACTTGCTCATTTCTGCGATTTTCTCTCCCATGTAATATTCTTCTTCATTCTTCTTGGTTTTCTTCATCACCTTGGTTATTTCGTTCTTGACGCTGCCTGTTTTGAGGAATTTCGCCATGTGGAATATATCGATCTTCAATCATTTTTCTATTTTCGCGACGTTCTTCATCTGGATTTTGCACCTCCTGCCGAATATTTCCATCAACATTTTCTACAAGTGAGTTTGGTATTTCTTCCCTTTTGATTGATCTTGAACTTGATCTTGTAGTGCTTCTTGACCTTCTATTTTGTAATCTCATATTCTCCGTTCTCAACTCATGATTCTGCCTTGTCAAATTAGATCGCTCTTCTGCTTCTATTCTCCTTTCTTCGTGTATTCTTTGTCTCAATGCTTCTAATGCTTCAATCTCTTCATTTCCATGAACTATATCTCTAACTACTTCTTGATCCTCCTCTACTCCTCTATCGTTTCTCAATTGTCGTTCTTCCTCCATTTCATCTGTTGAATCTGACTGCCAGGTGTGTATAGTCACTCTATCATAATACATAGCTCTATTATTGCGCTGGTGTATGCTGAATTGGTTGTTGAATTTGATTTTCTCCATCATTTCTTTTATTCATTCTTGATGGTTCTCCAGTTTTGTTTCTTCTTTCTCCAGCAAGTCTCTTACTCCTTCTCACAGTTGTTGGTTGTCTTGAAGCATTTCTTCTTCTAGCCATCTCTTTAATCTTAATGAATTGTTGAAAATTATATGAAACTTTTCACCAACTACTCCAAATTCTTTCAAATCACAATATTAATCTTCACACTATCTCCCTGTTTCTAGCGCCAATATGTAGTAGCAGGAAATCCCACACTACACCCCTCACAAGAATTCATACAATCAAATTATTTTTAGATCAACAATCATAAATTTTATTGATTAATCTCACAAATTTTACAAGATGAAAAGGAAATGAATCTAAAGAATTAACAACCGCTCTAGACTTTCTCTCTCCTAATGACTTGCTCAACACTCGAAAAATATCTCCATTTCCTTACGCCTGTTCAACTCTTTATATAGGGATTTACATAGTGGATGACAACTAATCTGTCCTTTAATTTCGGATCTGACTTGCGATATTCTCGCAAGAGTTATATTGTTAATCTTCGCAAACATTCTAAATATCGCAGAATCATCACACTTTACTCATGTTTATGTTATCGTCATTTTTTACGTCATTCTTCAAATCATCCTGCGACGATCACAATGTTTTGTTGATCAAACTTCCAAGTGTGTCCTTCTTGCGATATTCATATCCTACATCGACCACTTTAATGGTCTCGTGTGTCAGGAGATAAGGGAGTAGCTTCTGCGTTGCATATATGAAGGCCAGTCATGCTTGCTCTACACACGGATATCTCAATTCTGCATCTTACAAAACTCGACTGACGTAGTAGATAGGTGACAGCTCGTTTCCCCCCATGTCATATGTAAGAACCGCGCCTATCGCCGAGCTAGTAAATGCCATATAGAGATAAAGGGGAACTCCTCGTATCAGGGGACCCGAGGACCTTAGGGGATGACGAGGCATTGCTTTAGTTTCTCGAACGCGGTGCATTGTACTTCTCCCCATACGAAGGGCACGTATTTCTTCATCAAAGGGAGAAATACAGTCTTTAACTGTGCTAAACCAGGTACGAAGCATCGTATGTATGATATATGTCCAATGAAGGCTTGTAGTTCTTTTTCGTTTGCTAGAGATGCCATGGTTGTGATCACCTCAACTTTGCTTGGGTATACTTAGATCCCTTCGTTGGTCACCACAAAGCCTAGGAACTTTCCTGATATTATTCCGAAGGCACATTTGAGGGGGTTCATTTTGAGTTTGAATTTCCTGCATCTCTCAAAGGTTGTCTTTAAGTGAGAAACGTGATCTTCAGCTTCTTGCGTTTTGACCACAATGTCATCAACGTACACCTCTACCATTTGGTGTAACAGATCATGGAATATGGAAGTCATGGCGCATTGATATGTGGCATCGGCATTCTTTAAAATGAAAGGCATCACTACATAATACAATTTTCTATATGGAGTTTGGAATGCAGTCTTCTTTGCATCTGACGGGGCCATCTTTATTTGATTGTACCCGCTGAAGACATCCATGAAGGAGAATCGGTTTTTCCCTCCTGTTGCGTCTAGAGTCATATCGATATTTGGCAGCGGGAAGTCATCCTTTGGGCAAGCTCGATTTAGGTCTCTATAATCCACACAATACCTGATCTTCCAGTTCTTTTTTACCACAGACACGATGTTAGCCAACCAAGTCGGGTGTTGGATGGTCTTGATGAACTTGGCCTTAAGCAACCTTTATACTTCTTCCTTTATTACGAGAGTTGTGGCCCTAGGGAACTCCCTGCTTCTTTGCTTTACATGATTGAACTCAGGTGACACTCCAATGTTGTGGGCCACGAGATCGTTGTCTAAACCCGACATTTCTTCATAGTCGAAGGCGAAGCCATCCTTGTATTCTCTGAGTAGTGCGATCAATGCTCCTCTCTCCTATTCATCCAAACTCTTGCTTATCATGATGGGGCGCTTGTCATCTTATGTTCCTATGTTGATTTCTTCCATCTCATCCATAGTAAGATATCCAGGCGTTCTCTCTTCCACATCCTTAGGGGTCGTGTTTATGAGTTGGTCTCGCATCTCCTTGATATCAATTATGCTATAAAGAAGTTCTGATAGGCTTTGTTTAGTATCTCCAGAGGGAATCTCCACTTTATTTGCCGTCGTATCAGCGTAGTCTTTCACATCCGCGGGTGCCTCCTCGGTTGGTTGCTACAAGCGGTAGACGTGCCCCCACCTGGTTTAGAGAAGCGCTGGAACCTGGGCTGCTCTTCTTGTTTCCTCTTCTTTTCGGTAGGGAACACCATTCTGGATGGGCTAAACACATACTTAGTCGTCCCAGGCTTATCCTCCTCTCCCCACTTAGGGAGTGGGGTGAGATGTACTTCGGGAATCTCATCCACCTTTTTTGACTCGTCGTAGAAGACTGCATCTTCCATGTATGCTTCCTATGGGTCAAAAGGGTTGCTTGTGGCAGGGATCCAACACCGCTTACCTCCTATATTGGTTTTAACACACTGGTGATACATTAATGCCACCACCTTATGGTTAAGTAACCATACTCTTTCGAGCAGTACATGGAACGTGGTGTCATTTTCTGATACATAAAATGGAGTCAGCGCTCGGATATGACCGACTTTCATGACCAAATTGATGATCCCAATCGATGTTTGGATATGACTTCCGAATCCCTTCACTATCGTAGTTCGCATCCTGATTGCAGATCGTTGAACCCCCAAGATATCTAACGTGTGCATGGAAATAAGGTTCAAAGACGCACCTCCATCTACCAAGGCTCTCTTCAGTGGGTGTTTGTTGATGTGTGTGGTTACGTATAAGGTCCTAAGCTGTTCTCCTGGATAGCAGATGTCTTCGTCTGTAAACATGATCGCCTCCTTGGGGAGAGGGAAATAAGATTTTCCCGCTGCGATAGCCGCTATAGCCTTCGATTCTTCTTTAGTTTGATCTTCGCTGAAGCCGAGAGAATCAAAAAACTGTTGGGCTAATATTGTTTGGGAGAACTTACTAGCAACGCCATCCGTGTTTGCGAATGTAAGGTTTTCCCTCTCTACCTTACACGCCTCTTCCTCATCATCATCCCAAGGTCTACATACATCTCCACTCGGGTCATGGGAGAGCATCATGACTTGATGTTGAATCTCCTTACCACCTTCGGGATTGCTCATCTCAATTTCGCCTATCTCCAGCTTTTTATGGAACATTCTTCGAAGATTGTAGCAATCAGTTGTGGGGTGTTGTATCCTGCGATGGAAGTGAAAGTACCTAGCATCACTCTTATCTATGGTGCTGGGATCCATTTTTGTTGGTGGCAATTGGGTTTCTTTTTTTGCTATCCATTGTTCTATCAGACCCACAATTTGCTCTTTGCTGCAAGGTAAGAGCAGGGGGGGCGTTTGCATGCTCCAGCCTTCTCATTTATTGTTCGTGCGGGTATTCCTAGGCACATTTGACACGGTATTGAATGTATTGTTCCATGCGTAGTATGATTTGTGTTCCTCGACACAATCGGTAATTCTTGTTGCTGCTTCTTCTAACTCGACAAATGTCGGGAATTGGAAATTTACCAGGCTCTTCTTAAAGGATGGTATCATTCCGCGTACGCATATTTCCACTAGCGCTTCTTCCTTGTCATCTTCGTGGCATTCTAAGGTGAGGAGACTAAATTTGGAGATGTACTTTCCTATTTCTTCACCTAGGCGCTGGTTGTATTTGCTCAAATCTATGGTAGTGACTTTTCTTTTTGCCGAATAAAATTTTATAAGGAAAAGAGTGGACATGCTCGACCACGAACTAATGCTTCATGACTTTAGGTTATCATACCAAGTGAACGATGTGTTGGTTAGATACTTAGGAAACTCCCTCAAGCATAACTTCCAATTAGTTGCGTGGTCATTCATAGTAGACAAGAATCGGCTAAGATGTTCTCACGTATTTCCTTGACCATTGTAGATCTTAAATTTTGGCGAAGTATAATCTTCTGGGTACTGATATTCTATGACTTATGAGGAGTATGGGCTGGCCATGAAATCATAGTTATCCCGCTTCACGACTCTGTAATTCATCTCCAAGTACTTGGCCATCGCCTCTTGTGTCATAGCTATTTGTTCTTTTTTTTTTCTCGAGTCTTCCGTCGCTCCTTTAGTATTCTGCTCAGCGCTAGCCACCTTCAGAAGTTTCCTCAGCTCGTGCTCTATGTGGACATGGTCTTATATCTATTTCTGCATCTCTTTCAGAGAAGGCTGTGTGGGTGGCATGTTCTCGACTCCCCGTTGTTTGTTTTATTCGTGTGGAGCGTCTGGTATTCTCACCTGTGTGATCGGGTCTGAAACTATCCCTATTTTCTCGCCTTCTGGGTTAAGTGGTGGGTCATTTGGTTGGTTCTCTACCACGCCTGAGCCAGAGCTTCCTAGGTGTGTCATGGTGAGTTAGGCACGAGCCTCTGGGTGTGGTTGCCAAATATTGAGGGGTGATTTTGGTTTTGGTTCTACCCGTCCTAGCTACACCAAGTGACCTCAGCTTTCTAGGAATAGTAAGAGAGATAGTTGCCTTTCTATTGTACCTTGTCCTTCTTTATATAGACTTTCCCAAAAGTCCCTCTTTTTATGACATCATGACACATGTCCTAAACCTCTTTAAGTACCTCTAATGCCATTCCTTAATATAATCCCTTTCTTATCCCTTAATTCCTCCTTTGTCCCTCCTATCTCATGGACATTACTAATTTTTATTCTCTAGAGATATGAATTTCATTACTGGTAATTAAAGCATATAAAACTGAAACCCTTAATTAAAAGATTCCCAATTTATTTGGGAATTGGATCTCCTTGAGTACTAAGGAATATCTTTGAACAATAAATGATAAGAGTTATTGTACATGTTCAAAGTATGTTGATATCTCTTCATTGTAAATCCTTATTCATATTTACATGGATTTACATTCTTGGAATCCGTTATGCCACACTTCCAAACAAGTTTAGAATTGGTTAACCTGTATTCCAAGATAACTATGTGATTAATCAAATATCAAATCACATATACTGGTTCAATCGGTTCTACAAATCACTAGGATCGGTTATACCTCAATATGGGAATACTTGTGATCGATCACACAAGTTACCAGGATCGGTTACCATATTCCATGGTATTGCTTGTGATCGGTCAACCAGTTACTAGGATCGGTTACCAATTACAAGGATCGATTACACAACACTATGTGATCGGTCACACCAATTACTAGGATCAGTTACACCAGTTACTAGGATCGTCACATCAATTACAAATATCGATCATACCATCTCATGGTGATTACTTTAGATCGGTTACACCAATTACTAAAAACTAGCCATACCAAATCATAAATCAGGCATTGTGATTAGTTATACCAAGATACATAACAAAATTACGATCGGTGCTACCATCTCACACATATTGGTAATCCAAAGATTTGTAATGAATAGCCGTACCAATAAGCCTAACGATTTCCTTTTCGATTCATAAAACAAGTTCATGAATGTACTTTATTTAAACAAATGAATAATATTGTTTCCCAGGATGAAATCTTCACCATAACCCGTTCACATAATCATAACAGTATATACAAGATTATGTCGGTGTCATATCTACGAAATTCAAAAGATAAGCGTTATACTTCATAGTCTAATTCCCAATACTATGATCATACAAATATGACCATGTCACATCACTAGAGTATCATACAATATGTATAGTATATACAGCTTCGCATTTATGTTATCAATACATCACGACTTGAAATATATGTTAGGAATGAAACAGTTCAAGTCAATATTACTAACCTCAAGAGGAAGGATGATATTGTCATTGTAGTTCGCTTATTCTTCACATTCTTCAGGTCTTCAGAGTAATACTTGTATGTCTCAACATTCCTAGACTTTCTAGTCTAACATAAACTAAGTTGACTCTAGTATATAATCAATCGACTTTATATGGGTTTTGATATACTAAAATATGACAACCAAACTTGACATACCAACGCTTGGTGAGTTCAAACAAGCTATGCTCTAACAGAACTGGTTCGCCAACCTACCCCGAGCATACATATCAGATAGTTTAATATTTCTCTCTTATGATGTTTGAAACATTCCCACGTGATAAAGTCATTTGCATGGGAAATTTTTAATTGATCCACAAATTAATTCAAACAATAAATTGATTAGAACTAATATTGTTAAGGATCGTTGAACATCTTTGTTAGAATCATATTTCGAGATTTTTAACAAGACAAGCTTGACTCGAAACTTTTTCTTTGTAAATCTACTATAACTCATATGACATTGTCTCAACAGATAAAATGGTAATACAATGAGTAAAATGGAATGATTCATTCTTCACGGACCTGATACATAAGTTCTTCAAATGTCTTCATCGATCTACCTTCTTCGAGGGTGATGTCTGATACTCTACTACCAAATTTTAACCTAGTCTGAGACTTGAATTAGTAGACTAGAAATCAACATAGAGTTTTGATCATCAAACATTGACAACAAGTTTGAGATAGCAAAACTTGTGGGGTCAACCGAGCATTGCTCTAACAGAGTGCACCAGGGCCAAATAGCTTTCAAGCTAGGTTTTACAAAAGTCAATGGGACATTATAGGAGGTGATGTATGCAAGATGGCATAAAATTTCTTTCAGACCAAACATATTCTTAAGTAACTCAATAATACTTACGTTTCTCTAATCCCCAAGAAGAAAAATCCAATCACTACAACTGACTACAGACCCATTGGATTGTGTAATACCTCATATAAAATTATTTTCAAGATTATAGTGAACAAATAGAAGCAATGATAATGAAGAAAATCATCTCTCCATTTCAAGCGGCCTATGTCTCAGATAGAATGATAAGTGATAACATTATAATTACTCGAGAAATTGTATACTCTATTAAAAGGAAAAGAGGAGAAAGGGGTTGGATAACACTCAAACTAGATATGTCTAAATCCTTTGATAGGCTGGAATGGAACTTTTTAATCAAGGTACTAAAATATTTTGGCTTTAGTAATGATTTTTGTGATTGGTTTATCAGTGCATAGGTACTATATAACTTTATGTCATGCCAATGGCTCACTTTGTGTTGAGTTCACCCTACAAGGGGTATCAGGCAAGGTGACCCACTTTCACCTTAATTGTGCATCATTGCAATGGAGACTAAATCCAATAAACAAAAAACTGTTATTGGAATTAAAGTAGCAGATTGTAACTCACCAACTATTAATCATCTGATGTTTGCATATGATTGCTTGATCTTCACTGAAGCTACTCTTTCTTTAGTTAATAATATCTTGGATTTACTTCAAGACTTCAGTTCTTTTCTTTTTCTGCTGAATCACATTTTTCATTAAAAGAAGGACTAAAAAGTCAGGCCAAAAGTACAGGACAAACCAAAACAAAAAGAGAAAGGTACAAGACCAGCAATTAACAAGAAACCAAAGCCTAGCCCAAACAGAAAAGAGAAGGAAGCCCTAAAGCAACCAAAGCAAGGAGATGACTAAAAAGCACTCAGACTTGTCTCTCAAATTTTGAAAAATTCAATCACCTTACTGTCATAGATATTACTCCATCTGGCTCCATTCACTCTGTATTTTCCTTCATTGATTGTTCGCCAAATTTTACTCTTGAAGCACACGAGATTAGGTTTCTTCTCATCAAATAGTTTTGCATTCCTATGGAACCACAATTCCTTCATATTGGCACAAGATGCTATCATCCATAACTGCTTTACTAAAGGGCTTTTACCTTTGGAAACATTACAGACATCCTCAAAATAACAAGGAATATTAAATCCAAACATTGTATTAAGCCACTTCCACACCTCAATGCTGAATTGACATTTCCATAAAGTATGTTGCATACTATCCTGTTCTGCAAAACAAATGCAACATACGTATATTATATCATAACCCCTACTCCTCATTATTTCATCATCCACATACACTCTTTGCATCAACTTCTAGACATTGCAAGCAATTCTAGGATGAATGAAAGATTGTCAAAAAAATTTAGTCCAAGACACTGTATCTCCTCTGTCCCTTATTTTCTCAACAACATATGTTGTTGAAAACTTTCCATTTTTGCCTGCAATCCACATCCTCTTATCAATGCCCCCAATTATTACTGGCAAACTAGCAGATGAAATGAATTGTTGTAACTCAACAGAAATCCTCCAATCCTCTTCATATATCAAATCTTGTACCTTCATTCCAATATTTTCCTTATTATAATCAGTGTAACCCATTGTGCTGATTAATGAAATATCACCATACCACATATCAAACCACACAGAAATTGATGCTCTATTACCCACATTCCACCTTATATCTTCTTGTAAAACATTTCAAGCCCATTTCAGACCATTCCATACTGAAGATTGCTTCCAGCAAGTACTCCATTCCCCTACTTATTTTGAAATTTGGCAGCAAAGAGTAATGCCCATTCTTGATCAGAGTTAAGTATCTTCTATAACATCTTCATTATTAGTGATCTATTTATCACTTTCAACCTTTTAATACCAAGACCCCCTTCTTCATAAGGTTTACATACTCTTTTCCATGATATTTTTTTAAATTTCCTCTTCTCTCCATCACCACTCCACAAAAAGTTTCTAATTATTTTTTCACAAACTTTAAGAATAGAAGCAGGCCACTTGTAAACTGACATATTATAGATAGGTAGACTACATAAAACTGATTTAACAAGAATCAATATATCTTGAAATGAGAGCATATTACCTTTCTAAGAAGCCAATTTCCTCTGAAGTAGTTCAACAATAGGCCAAACTATTGCTGAAGTTATCTTCCCTGGAGAAAGTAACATTCCCAAATATTTATCTGGAAATTTTGCAACCTCCATATTGACAGGATCACTAATTAATTGCTTCCTTTGTGTAATACTCTTTTTTCCTCCATTACTGAAGATAAAAACATCATCTGCAAAAAACACATAAGTTGGATGAACACCTTTTTTTGTTACCATTGGTTGCATCTTACCCTTCTCCACTAAAGCTGAGATATTTCTGCTAAAAACATCCTCCATTAGCACAAAAAAATTTGGATATAGGGGTCTCCCTTCCTTAATCCCCTCTCAACTTGAAAAAATCCACATGGACCACCATTGACCATCACTGAAATTCTTGCTGATATGAATAGAGTAATCAACGAGTCACACCAAGCTGAGGAAAATCCATATTTCTTTAGAACTTTAATTAGGAACTCCCAACTAACTGTATCATAGGCTTGGGAAATATCAAGCTTGATTCCAACATTCCCTCATCTTCTTTTGAATTTCATTTCATTCACAAGTTCAGATGCCAGCATTACTTGTTCATGAATGCTTCCACCATGCACATAAGCGGCCTGCTGAGGAGATATTAACTTCTTCATTAACTCACACATCCTACTGGTGATCAAATTTGTGAAGATTTTAAAAACCACATTACTTAAGCCAATCGGCCTAAACTGATTTACAATTTTTGCACCTTGAGTTTTAGGCAATAAGACTAAAAAACTTGAATTCATTCCTTTGGGTATAAATTTCCTCCTCCAATAGAATTGAATAGCATCAACTAAGTCATTCTTGATTATCTCCCAACAGCTTCTGTAAAATATTCCTAAAAAACCATCTGGTCCAGGAGCACTTTCTGGGTCCATTTCAAACACAATTTTCTTTATCTCTTCTTCATCAGGAATTACATCCAATTTAACTTGATCTTCCTCATCAATAACATTTGGTATCACCTCTAACAATGTATCATCAACATCCACAGGTTGGAATTCAAATTTTTTCTAAAAATATTTGACCAAAAAATCTGCAATTTGAGTCTGATCAGCAATCACATTTCCTTCATTATCTTCCAACTCACTAATCATGTTTTTAGCATTTCTAATCTTCATATTAGTGTGAAAGAAACTTGTATTAGCTCCTCCTTCTTTAATCCATTTAACCCTGGATTTTTGCCTTAATAAAGTATTTTCTTGAACTTCTCTACTAACATGATCTTTTTGAGATTTTAAAAATTCTTGAAGAGCCTCCTCATCAAATGGATTACTATCTGAAATTTGAGTAGCCAATTTAACTCTATCTTCAGCTTCTTTTATTTTAACCTGAACATTGACAAGCACCTGCCAATTCCAATCATTTAAAACCTTCAATTTTTGTAGAAACTGAAAAGTTGGATCACCAACTGCTGAATTTGTCCAGCAATCTGCAACTGCATTCAAGAAATTAGGATGACTAAGCCATATTTTCTGAAATCTTCTTGGAACATTTGAGGTTTTGGAATTCTCGCACATCCACCTAGTAGAGGAGCATGATCTGACACTATTCTCATACCAATTTTATACCCCCAATCTACATACAATTGTAACCATTTTTTATTAAAAACTACTTTGTCCAAGGTACACAAAATTCTCTTACTGCCTTGTTGTCCATTAGACCATGTATAATTCAACCCATTTTTAATAGCTTGGATTAACTCACACTGATTTAAGAAGTCACTGAATTCTAAAATTGAATTTCTATTAGGAGATTTACCACCAATTTTCTCATCTTGAGATACTATTGCATTAAAGTCCCCAAGTATAATCCATGGTTTGTTTAAATCACTTATTATCTTCATTTTAGACCATAATAACCTTCTTTGAACCAACTTAACATGACCATGTACTCCACTAACACATCACAAACAGAAATTGTAATCATTTGGCTTGATACTGAAATAACTTGTGGCTGAGATATATATTTATTCCAAAATAACCATATATTTCCCTTCCTCCCACTTGCTAGAATTATGAATCTATTTGAGGAGAATTATAGGTGAACCATGGAGAGATGAGAGAGGAAGAAGAAGAAGAATATTATTAGGAAGATTAGTAGTTCTATTACATAGGTTACATTATATACATGTAAATAGGTAACCCATGGACCGCACATCCATGGGCCGTAGGCCCTGTAACACTCCCCCTTGTGCGGTTCAATAACAAAACTTTATACATAGTGCTTTGAATGTATTTATTCAAATGATGTCCTCTCCTTGATGGCTTGTTCTGAAATCAATCGCCCCATTTAAAACTTTGACAAGTACAAACCTAGTGGGATAAAACCTTGGTAGAACTCTTCACATGTAATACTTCACATGTTGTCTTGTACTTTACATGTAGTTCATCACATGTAATACGATTTTCAAAATTCGACGAGTCTAAGTTAATTGCCTCGTTAAAAACTACGTCAGGGAAACCCAAAGGGACAAAACCTGAACTAAATAAAAAGAGTACAATATTACACAAACGTGGAACATAGTTAGACTCGAATATGTTGCCTCATTAAAACCTTAACAAGGAAAACCCAGTTGGATAAAACCTTGACAAAAGGAAAAGAGTACAACGTGACAGATGCAAGTATAGGTGATCCGTTACAGATGATCACTTTGCTCCGTTAAAGTTGACTAGTTGTTTCACAACTCTTAAGGCAGAAAATCCTCGTGGGAAAGATAATAGCCTTAGTTGGGAAACTACATTCCCGATGTTTGTTGTTGTCTCATTAAAAACCTTGCCGAGCAACAAAACCATGTGGGAAAAAGTAACCTCGGTAAAGGAAAAGAGTTCAACACACCATTCTATGCTCCCCCTGATGTCAGACAATTTTCATTAGTCTAATGCAGTCAAAAGGAGTTTATCACATTGTACCTTGGTGACTTGAAAGCTTATAAGACCATGTTTTTGATCCTGGAAGTTACGTTGCTTAACAGATTATCGCATTTCATTTCTTTGATTCGGATATTTTTAGTAATATCAACGTGATCTTTATGTCTTCAATGTTCAACATACTTGATGTTTTTAGTATTGTCTCGCTAAAAACCTTGCCAAGTAACAAAACCCTTTGGGGAAAAACTATTCTCGATCGAAGGTAAAAAAGAGTACAACACAGCTTCAATTTCGAAGTAAATTATGTCGACATCATATCCTTGGATCCTCCCCCTGATGTCGGCATCTCCCCCTGATTACTTTCAGAGTTGTTCCAGACAGTTCCTTTAGTCATGTATTTTTCGAAACAGAATATATATTGGTAATGAATTAGAAAATAGTCTACCATATCTCCTTCTGATTACTTTCGTTGGAGAAGAGATTATTGTTCCTTCATAATCAATAACTATTGGATTTGCACTTTCATTAGCATTCCTTTTAATGTCTTTGTAGGGATAATACAAATTTATGTCAATGGTTACTTTTAAGTACATGATTACATTCATTATACCATTTCAATGACGTTGCGTTGGTGCTGAGCTATATGTAGCTAACACACTGAGGATGTAAAATTTAATCGAGTACATTATTATACTAAGTACAACAATGCATCTATTGTATTTAGATATGGAAATTTCATCTCCCAACATATATTCGTCATCTTCCTTTAGACGAAATGGTTATTTACTTGCATTTGAACCTCGACAAATCATGGGAGTGCTATCAGGATGCATGTCTTTGTTAAATTTCCTGACAACTTTAGACATATGCAAACTGGTGGAATAATATACCACAAGCTCAGTATTCGATCGAGATTTCCCTAGATTTTTCATCTCAAATTCGGATTGTAAATAGCTTTTAAGGCCTCTTATTACATCAAGAGTACACATCATGTCTGTAACATCAACATAAATAGCTACAATTCCAAATCAGGAACTTTCTTATGAACACGCAAGGAAAAATTACTTACTTGTCTATCCCCTCCAAATCAAATAGCCACTTAGACGGGTATACCATATCCGTCTGATTGCTTGAATATATAAGTAAGCGTTCTATCTAACTGTAAACGCACTATGTGGTTTAGAGTCATTTGATTTGGGAAACAAAGTCTATCAAGTACTTTTGTAAATATCTTTTATCTCTTGATTCTTTCAGAGATACGTAACAACCACATACATATGTTGCATTTCAAGTCCCTTTGAAATTACCAAGCTAACTAAGTAACAAAATGCTATAATGCTCATTACAACAAAGTAAACAATTCCAGGGCTTTATGAGATACCTCGCGCCACAAGGAGAGTCTTTATACCATCATGACTTCATTATTCTCAATGTTCTTTGTGACAAATAATCATGTATGTCCACAGGCTTTAAACTTGGTTGGTTAGCACTACCACACCAAATACCTATATATTTGTCAAAGAATCAAATTCTACCTAGATTGTGTAGGCCAAATATGCTCTTTATTGTTGATATTCAAACAATAAGAAGCATGGTTCGATCTCATCGTGCTCGATTTCCTTTAGCAACTGTATATGAAAATAATAATCATTAATATGCTCACACGATCTTTCCATTGACTCGTGTGTATTCTCATAATCCACTTGGGATGTCATTGTTCTCTGGAATCGTTAAACTTCGGAGCGTCCTCCAGTATTGATTCATGGACATAGTCAGAGACAATCAAATGAGATGATTTCATTAATGATACAAATTAGGTTTTGCTTTACTCATCTACTTCCTTTCTAGGTGAGCATTGATCGAACCTAGTGGCATCTCCATATTCCTTTATGGAGCCACGGCCTTAACTACACTTCCACCAAGTGTAGTTGCAACACCTTAGTCTATGGTGTACCCCATACTGAGGATTTATAACCTTGCAAGAATATTTGCAGCTGGTATGTGTGATCTTGTCACTTTAGCGACATCAGTGTACATTATGAAAATCGATTATTCTTTGTCACTTAACATTTACATTTGTGTAGTACAAGAATCAACATGAGACATAGTGGGAACACACCACGACAATTTCGGTCGTTCCCTTAGAAAATACTTTTTCTTATCTCCCCCTAACGACTGGAAGAATGTCTCATTAAAATGACAACCCGCAAATATAGCGGTAAGAGATCTCCTGCCAAAAGTTTTAAAATGCGGATAATTGTTGGGAACTCATTTCTAACATAACTACTTAACAGTTTTGAAGACCCATCATAGTACGATGTGGAGTCGTAATGGCACATATATAGTGCAACCAAAAATGCGTAAAAACACGAATGTCAGGCTTAAATCCAGTTACCAACTGGTACGCAGAAAAGGTTGACTAATATTGGGTTATAAAAACAAATTAAGTAAGATGCGTGTAATATTGCATATCCCCAAAGCAATAAAACATAGGTTGGTACGCATAACCTATTCCTTAGACACCATCTGTAACCTTTGATGGTAGCCTCTGCGAGACCATTGGGTATAAGATGCTCTATATTGATCCTATTAAATATGCAATATTCAGCAAGTCCTTTTTATATAAATTCTCTAGCATTAACAAGGGTGGTTAGCCTTTGCACTTTGCATTGTGTGGTATGTGCTAGTAGTTTTCAAACGCAAATTTCTTGTGAACTATAACTAGTCCAAAAATGTCAAAAACATTCACCAGAGCCAAAAGTCACTTGAATGGTCCGCATTCTGCATGAATATTTTTCTAAATTTCACCTTGTTTTCTTTGTAATATGGAATTTTTTACCATTTGCATCTTAGGATGGTCTCGATCCTGTTTTACTGGAGACTTTGTAAAAATGAGTGATATGCTCTCTTACTTAAAAGCATAATGTGAGGGAGGAGGGCGTTGTGCATCTAGTACTTTAGAAAACACTTATTGAGAGATGTCATTACTTCGCATTCTGTCTATATTGTTCCCATTTTTATTCACTCAAATAAAGTGATGTTCGCATGAGTCCTTTCAAAACGATCATCATGTCATAACCAAAGTTGCTTTATGGTTATGCCCAAATCCTGTGTGAGTTAATTTCCAACATTTCATCATTGGAATCAATATGGATTCAATAATCCAAATTAATACTATAGTGATTTACATTTCACTAAATTGACTCATTAGTCTCTCTAAAGTATGTTTCCTTCCAAATACTTTAGTGACTATAAAAGATGCAATCAATTACATTCTCATCATTTTGATGTTCCACATGATATCCATTTGCACGAGTTACTTGGGAATTTAACAAGGTGTGATTATCTCTTGGTACATCTAGAGATTTTACGACATCTTTATTATATCTTGAAAAAAATGAGCAGTGCTGCGCTCGATAAGATAGTCAATTGGCCAAGCAAAGTTCTTGTTTCCATTAAAGTTGATGTGAAATTTTTTTGCTACTATGATACACACATTACATTGTATATACCAACACCTATGACCAGGTGCATTTCCAACTCTTTTATTTATGATGGGAGCTACAATTACATTTTAGCTGATCCCATACTCGGTTGATACTTTTGTATTGGTGTTATTACTACCAAATACAAAAGTACATCTTTGTCTCATGATACATATATCCCTTTTCACATGTTTTATATGAATCGGTACGTCTAAACCTCGTTACTTCGGGGTTCTTTTCATTTTCAATTTTTCTACATTTAGTTTAATTTGAGAAATTTCTTTATCTCAACAAGCCAAGAAAATCTCACTATACATGTCAGCCACTTACTTTAGATTGAATATATTACTAAAGATAATTCTCTTGTTGTCATACTTCAACATATACTGGTTTGTTAGTATTATGGATGAAGTAGAGAAATGAAAATTTTATGACTCATATCAACTTTTGTGAGTTCTTCCACAAAAAATGGAATACATGTGATTTTATTAGAACGTATGTTTTGAAACTATTGACATATTAATAGTCGAGCAAGTGGATACATTCCACGGAACATTCAAAAATTTGGGAAAATATCAAGTATCCAATAATGGTGCTCTAGTACTTCTAAGCCCCAAATGAATACATTGGAATTGAGTAGGTACAACCAATTAAACAAAATACACCATTCAACTATATCCAATATCATATTCATCATATTCAATAGAACAAAATAACTCTAAGATCAAAATTCTTAATGATCGGGATCAACAATTATAATTTAAGTTGATCGTTTATATGGTATGGACTTATCTTAAGACAAAGATAAAAATAAGGACTACCCATTTTCTAAAAATATAAAAAATAAATAAGCCCAACAAGTATTCAATTTTGGTTACATAACTTAACCTTAAGCTTTGGTTCCCACTTTACATACACAGAACCGGAACGGGACAGGACAACTGAGCTGGAGCAGAACGGGACAGCTGATCCAGAGCGGAACGGGATAGCTGAGCCAGAGCGGGACGGGACAGGACAGCTGACGACTGGATCCGGAACAGAACGTGATAGGACATGTCGGTCCGGGTTGAGCCGGGATGGGCCGGAACGGACACACCACAGAACGCGTAAATTCCACACGCCCCACATGATACATTACCCACGACATTGAAGGAGAAATTAATTATATCATTAATTAATAATTAATAATTTTTATTTATTATTTATTTATTTATTATTTATCAAGGATAAACATAACAACACAAAAAAAAAACGTATAAAGACAAATCATCAAGTAAAATAGTATTAAAACTATGAAATGTCAGGTAAACTAAGCATTAATTTTCGAAGCGTTACTACACCACGGTAAACAACAAAATATAAAATCAAATAGTAAATATTTAAGCGAATTCTCACTAAAAAATATGAAGCATATATAGGCATATAAATCGATACAAGTTAAATGGTATATCAATCAGCCATGTGAGAAGAACAAAGTAGTACTGTATGAGGAGACATGTGAACAGTCAAAAGACTCAAAACCATTTTATATTCTATTCTAACCCATACATATCAATTGACAAAACCAAGGCAAACCAATCTGGGGTACAATATACTTCTGTGATTTACTAAAAATAAAATAAAAATTACTATCACACCAATCGAGGTCCAAAGAGACAGGTACAAATACAATAGTAAGTGGACACGGAAGAGACAAACAAATACAATATGAGAGGCAACTAAATATATTAAAAAAAAAATCAGTGACAGGAGTACGTTATTAATCACAGAAGAAGACATACGTTACAATCAACATTCATAAAGCATCCGTTATAATTAACAACCAATAAAACATTTAGCAGTTACAGACATGTGACAGGAGTACAGGACTAACTAAGAATTATTGTTATTTTTTTTTTTTAGTTATTATATATATAGATGAATTTAATATATTAAAATAATTAACAAACATCAGATATTGTAATCACTGCAATCTCAAGATTTTATAAAAATTCGTGTACTCTCAGTCTCACCATCTCATACTTTTTATATTCACAAAAAAAATATTAATATCATGTTATGTAGAAACACATCATGTAAACCTACCATGGCAAAATTCTATGCAAAACAGAAGTTCAAGTCATACACAAATGGATCAATAATAATGGCTCATCTATAATACATAGGACATAGATCATATCTACCCATCAAAGATCATGCGATGGTACATAACATACATCAAGCTTAATTACAGATTTGCTTTAAAAAAAAAATTAAGACATGGAAGACACACCAAATACTTGTCAATCAAGTGGGAAAATAATCTAGAGAAAGAGATTTCATGACAACCAAATATACATCATGTGATTAGAAAAAAAATTAGATTATAGCATAGCATATACACGTGACACATAAAAATAAATAAATCACTAATAGCCCTGACATTTGCAATCAACCATTAAAACAAATGTATATTGTATATCGAGGAATTAAAATAGTATAAGAAAGAAAAATAAATTGTTTAGGTATACCTTTTTAAGAACCGAACCAGACTTGTAATAATATGGAGATTCCCACTATAATACTATACAATTAAACTTTTAGCGTCAGAGAAAAATCGTGCCTGATTTGATTCCAGTGATTTCATCTTCCCTTGCGTTGATGTAAATCATCTATGTAAAAATAAATAAAAATAAATCAATCAATCCCTTATGACTCTGCGGTAGAGCATCGTGGTGATAACGTGTTTGAGGAGAATTATAGGTGAACTATGGAGAGATGAGAGAGGAAGAAGAAGAAGAATATTATTAGGAAGATTAGTAGTTCTATTACATAGGTTACATTATATACATGTAAATAGGTAACCCATGGACCGCACATCCATGGGTCGTAGGCCCTGTAATAGAATCACCATTTTTTCCATTCCTGGAAGATTTAATTTTGACAAAAAGAAGTACTACAAAAAACCTTTGGTTCAGCAATCCAAACCAAAGCAGGACTAAAATTCTTAACTAAAGATCTAAGTTTCTCCTGGGCCCTTAATCTTCTACGACCCATGGGATTCTAGAACATTGTATTCATTGTTTGGTGGGAGGATTTCTAGTACCCCTTTACCAGGATTTTTTCTAAATTTATATTTGTTATTTAAAGGAGCTTTAGGAGATACCTTTGTTTGATTAACAGGACTGTCAGAAGTAGATGCACTAGCATTAGAAGTAAACATTTCCTTCTCTACTACATTGGCCCAAGAAGTAATTTGCACTGGCATATTAACAACCGTTCCATTTTTTCCATCCACAAATTTGATAACATTCACATCTTCATTTTGTACAACCTCTACTACTTTAGAAACTTCTTGTATTATTGCTTTTGGAATACCACCATTTTCCACATTTTTTAAAGGACTGAATTTAACTTGTTGAACCTCATTTGTTTCACATGTGTTAGTAACACTTACTAGCTCTTGGAAGATATTAACTGTGACTTCTGGAAATTTTACATTTTCTTCATTTTCAAGAGGGATAAACCTACTTCTATGTGTAAAACATTCACCAATTGATTTTGAAACTTGTACTGTTTCTTGAATAGTTTATACTATTGAATCACTTAATGCTAAAGGATCACAAATGTCAAATGGCTCTGGAATATGCTTTTCCTTTGGAGTCTGAACCTGATTAACATTTTGCATCCCCTTTGGAGTCTGAACCTGATTAACAATTGGAGTCTGAACCTGATTAACATTTTGAGTATCAGACCTTCTTTGCTCCTCAAATTTACACTCAGAAGTTAAATTTCCAACAATTTTACAATGAGAGCAGAACTTTGGACAATATGGAATCAGGACATCCTAAAAGAAACCCCCATATTTAGTTCCAATCCATACTTTACTAGGAATATGTTAAGCAAAATCAATTCCACCAATACATTAGCATAATAACCAACTTTACAATTTGTAGTAGCATTATTAATTTTAATCGAAATCCTAATTTCCTGACAGATCTTGAACAATATTTTCTCACTCCAAAATTCCAGACCCAAACCTGGAAAACGAACCCACACCATTGATTTTGAACTTCTTTGACTTGCTGGTCTGAAATTAGAACTCCATTTTCTAATCTGAAGAACTTGATTTAAAACCTCCCACCTCTGAGATTTAATATACTAATTATCCTGAGCATTATCTAACTTGATAGTAAAAAAACCTCTTCCTAAAGGAATCAATTTACAGTCACCCACCAATTTCCATTGCTTTCTTAAAATTTCTAAAGCATCAATAAACCTTAGTTTATGTAAATCAACCCTCCCAATCAAAGAAAATCTCCAAGGATTTAAGTTTCTTCAAACAAATCATCAGGAAACTCAATTAAAGGAATTTTCATAATTTTTTTTCAGAAGTCAAAATATTCATATATATTAGACTTATTATGATTAATCAAAGTGTTTTTAAAACCAGAATCCATTAATAACACTTCAATTAATACACTTTAATCATTGTTAATCAAAAACTAGCAACGAAAACCAACAAAAACATCACCTGAATCACTAATATGAATTGCTGAAAACAAGATTTTGCGAAGAAGAAATTCTAAAAAAATCCTCCGAGTCATGGAACGATTTACAGAGCTCCGATTCGCCGACTCACCTAGATGAAAACTTGTCCAAGACTTTAGTTCTTAATATGGTAAGGTTATCAACTTTGAAAAGTCATCTGATAGACGCATTTATGTGTCTATATTAGTCTCAATTCTCTGTAATGTTACTACTCGATTTTGTGCTTATTTTGGTATTTTATGTCTTTGTAGGTGTTTTTGGAGAAATAAACATATGTGGAGAAATCGGCTCGAAAACTTGATAAAGGCACCTAAAGGATACTTACTATTCGGAATCTCAGTTTGGATAAGGGGCATCTCAATTACTAAGGTGTATTCCACTAATAAGGGGTACCCTAATTTCTATTTACACCTCATGGCTATTCACACCCCATGAACGGATAAGGGGCGACTATCTTCACAATTTAAATCTCAGGTTTTGGCGGGAAATATTCATGCCACAAAGAACAGATTAGGGTTCGGTTATTAAACGAGTTCCAGGGAGATTCAATCACCGGAATTACTTTGAACAATCTTGTTTGGGCTAAACAGGGACGGTATGACTGTTGGATTCGAACAGAATTGTCTGGATGATTGGTTCTCGCGAATACAGGGGAGAAGAAGTATTCACGTAAAACAGCGATTTCCAAGCGAGAGTTGGAGGAGTTTTTGTCGGATTTTCTCGCTGGATATGGATTTCATGGGCTTGGTGCAATACCACAGGGTGGCTAATGATTTATTTACGTGAAAATGAAGTATTTTGATTGGAGTAAAACAGGGAAAGATATCTTCCACCTCGGCAAAACAGGGAAGGAATTGGTTGTTATACATGGCATTTACGTGATGACTAAAGGGAAAATATATTCCCTGAGATTTGGTGCTACAAATTAGAGAAGATTTGAGTTAAAAAAGGGAAGCAGAATACGCGTAAAGATCAAACAGGGAAGAAAATCTCGTAACTTGCTGTAAAGGAGAAATAAGGATTTTCCAAGAGATTTATTTGTCATGCGCATATAAATAGAGGTGTAGAAAGTCATAAAAGGGGCGGTCGAGAGTTGGGGGAAGTTACAGAGGCACGGGAGAGCCAACAGAGGTCTCTTCTCGGAGAAAGAAAGTTGCAAAGTCATTTCTGCACTTTCAGGGAAGAAAGGAAGAAGAAGAACATTCAACACAGCAGAACAGTCGCAGAGTACTATCGTTTATCAACAGCAGGAGCCATTTATCGTTCTCTGACAGTGCTCGCAAAAGATCTTTAGCAACAGCTATAGTGACCGAAACTTACCTTTCTGCAACTGTTTTATTATTTTTCTACCTTTTCACCTTTGTAAACACAATTTGAGCTATGCAATATTATTTTGAACATGTTTTAATCATGAAGAGCTAAACCCCAACACTGGGACAATGGAGGAAGATGTATTTCATCCATGTGGTAATTTAGTTAATTCCTTATTTACTTTTTGCACCGATTTTAATTGAATTAAGATTTCGATTAATTACTTGTGACTTTGTTTGATGGAGCATGCTTAGTATTAGGGATTCTTGATGCGCCATGCTTATGATCTACAAGTAATATTTTATGGAATCTACTTTGGCAAAGAATTGAGTTAATATTTGTTTTGTTTTGAGATATAATCGCCTAAGATTAATTTCTGAACCACTTGAATATGAAAAAAAATAGTAGAATTCTGAGTCCCAGTTCCTCTTGATCTGTGACATCTCTTGTATATATTTTCGTTTATTAAGTCTTAAAATCAATCTCAACGAGTCCGAGTGAACGACATTCTTACTACCACTTTGTTTGATGAAGCCACCAATTTAGTTAATTTAGTTAATTCCTTATTTCCTTTTGATTACGAAGCCACTGATGGTTTAGAGGAACGAGTATATTTTGAGTCTAGCGATTTAGAAACAATAGACTTAGAAAAAGAAAATGAACTTGTCGAGATGAGTGAGGATGTACCTGACTTAGAAGAATCAATTGATCATTTTCAGGAATCAGATGACCTTGAAATTAGGAAAGTTGTGACTAGTCTTTCTAGAGACACTCAAAACTCTAAGTTTGGGGGTGATTATCATTCTCCATGTGATTTAACTCTTAGAAAGATCCCTCACTTGGGACTTGACATATATGCCTCAACCATTTTAAAAAATTATCTTCATACACGTTTTCCTGAACCTAATGATGTCCATAAGGAAGTTCAGTTATTAAAAACCCATCCTCTGGTTGATATGGTTCACCCATGCTATGATACCCAAATTGATTTTGTTTTCCCACCAAATATTTTTCTTCTAAATATGGGAACATATGAGTTCAAAATGTGTCAGTTATTAAGTTCTGAGACTAAACCTAATTAATTTAGGAATATAGAACCGACGCATTTGCTTAAGAATGACCACCATTTTCATTGTGGTCAACTATTTGAGTCAAATATGATTGACTTAGAGGATCCTCAATTATTCAGGTTATTATTATGTGCTTCTAAGTTCTTATTTGAGTTTTTACAGACTTTACAACCTGATAATTCAGATCTTACTTATGAGGAGGTACAGCCCATGAAAATATTTTATTTAGACCCCTTTATTGAACCCGAACCTGAACCACAACTAGATGTAGTTGTCTTAAACAGGAAATCAGGCAAGGGTGTGCTTTATTCGTTAACTTTCTTGGTTTTTTCCAGTTTCCTTTTATTTGTGAAAACATTTTTTGATGCAGATGATCCACAGTTGTTTCGGTTATTGCTTTATGATATGAGGTGATTAATTCTTTCATATGTCTGGCTGAAGACATTATACTTAGCACTTCTTGGGAGGTAACCCATGCTCATGCAACACGGTAATATCTTTCCTTAACTCTTTTTCTTCAAATGGTAATAGTTTCTCCTTGTTCATGCTTTTAGTTTCATCTTTAGAACATTGAGGACAATGTTAGATTTAAGTTTGGGGGTATGGGAGAAACTTTTTAGTTGCATTATTAAACTCCATAACCTAGAAATTTATGCCTATTAAGGATTGCACTAACCAATCTAAGTGGATGGAAGCATCTTGGTTGTAGGAGCTGAGGAACCAATCTAATTAGATGGAAACATCTAAAGAGTCTATTCATAAAAGCATAAAGCTCAGGTGTTAGAAATAACATGGTAGTTTCGCCATATCTCGTTGAGTCCTTTTCACTTCTGTTTTTATTTTGTTTTCTTTTTAAAAGTATGTTTCTCTAAGTGATTAGGTGGGGCTCACGAATCAAGTTGTTACCACTGCTAGGGTGAAATAGAGTGACTGAGATTTCAAAAAAAAAACAAAAAAAAAACAGACCAATTAAACCAATCGGAATAAAAATTAACACTTGAATAGCAATATGTGTGTGTTCTCCCTGTCTCCGTTGCCTAAACAAGCGTGGAACGCAGGATCCACGGGAATTACCATGTAATTTGCTGACAAGAAGCATGCACTTGGATCCTCAAGATCTAATCATGTTGTTAAAAAAAAGGTTAATGTTCAATAAATCGACCGTTGGTTCCCTTGTATATGCCAGACGAGTCGATCTAGAATTAGGATTGTCGACCACTGGTTCCCTTTTATATGCCAGTTGCGTTGATATTAGTCAGACCAGTATCTCAGTCCATTAGGATAGGTTCATTTTTAGCAGTGGCCTTCAGACAGATATGAGAAACACCATTCACCTACTCAACGTCAAAACCATCTATGTTTTTCTCTATATCCATCTCTTAATCTATCCATGTGATTTGTTGACTCCGGATATTGATGTCCATAATGCGACTATCTGAGTAGAGCTTTGTCACTTATATATGAATTTTAGTATGAGCTTTGTCACATCAGGGTACTTCCTCCAGTAGTCAATAAGTATGCCAACCAAGGAGATTCTTTAGTACCTTCCAAGGTTTTGCGTAGATAGCTAGGGTATGGAGTAAAGGTTTTGTGGGTATATCTCTTGTAAGCCCTCCTGAGACTATAACTCGTCTATTAGGGCCACCTAGGGGTTTAAAGGCTTATTGCATACGCTAAATATAATCGACGATGCCTGCGACAGTGAGTTAGGATTTTATTTTGTGGATTTGATTTGCTCGCGGACTAGCAAATAATAAGTTTGGGGGTATTTGATAGACCCATTTATGTGTCTATATTAGTCTCAATTCTTTGTAATGTTAGTACTCGATCTTGTGCTTATTTTGGTATTTTATGTCTTTGTAGGTGTTTTTGGAGAAATAAACATATGTGGAGACATCGGCTCGAAAAGTTGATAAAGGCACCTGAAGGATACTTACTTTTCGAACTATCAGTTTGGATAAGGGGCATCTCAATTGCTAAGGTGTATTCCACTGATAAGGGGAACCCTAATTGATATTTACACCTCACGGCTATTCGCACCCCATAAACGGATAAGGGGCGACCATCTTCACAATTTAAATCTCAGGTTTTGGCGAGAAATATTTATACCGCAAAGAACATATTAGGGTTCGATTATTAAACGAGTTCCAGGGAGATTCAATCACCAGAATTACTTTGAACAAGCCTGTTTGGGCTAAACAGGGACGCTGACTGTTAGATTCGGACAGAATTGACTGGATGATTGGTTCTCGCGAATACATGGGAGAAGAAGTATTCATGTAAAACAGTAATTTCCAGGAAAGAGTTGGAGGAGTTTTTTGTCGGATTTTCTAGCTGGATATGGATTTCATGGGCTTGGTGCAATACCACAGGGTGGCTAATGATTTGTTTACATGAAAAAGAAGTATTTCGATTGGAGTAAAACAGGGAAAGATATCTTCCACCTCGGAAAACAAGGGAAGGAATTGGTTGTTATACATGGCATTTACGTGATGACTAAAGGGAAAATATCTTCCCTGAAATTTGGTGCTACAAATTAGAGAAGATTTGAGTTAAAAAAGGGAAGCAGAATACGCGTGAAGATCAAACAGGGAAGAAAATATTGTAACTTGTTGTGAAGGAGAAATAAGGATTTTCCAAGAGATTTATTTGGCATGCGCATATAAATAGAGGTGTACGAAGTCATAAAAGGGGCGGTCGAGAGTTGGGGGAAGTTACAGAGGCACAAGAGAGCCAACAGAGGTCTCTGCTCGGAGAAAGAAAGTTGCAGAGTCGTTTCTGCACTTTCAGGGAGGAAAGGAAGAATAAGAACATTCAACGCAGCAGAACAGTCACAGAGTACTACCGTTTATCAACATCATGAGCCATTTATCGTTCTCTGACAGTGCTCGCAAAAGATCTTTAGCAACAGCTGTAGTGACCGAAACTTACCTTTCTGCAACTATTTTATTACTTTTCTACCTTTTCACCTTTGTAAACACAATTTGAGCTACGCAATATTATTTTGAACGTGTTTTCATCATGAAGAGCTAAACCCTAACACTGGGACAACGGAGGAAGTTATATTTCATTCATGTGGTAATTTAGTTAATTCCTTATTTACTTTTTGCACCGATTTTAATTAAATTAAGATTTTGATTAATTACTTGTGACTTTGTTTGATGGAGCATGCTTAGTCTTAGGGATTCTTGATGCGCCATGCTTATGATCTACAAGTAATATTTTATGGAATCTACTTTGGCAAAGAATAGAGTTAATATTTGTTTTGTTTTGAGCTATAATCGCTTAGGATTAATTTCTGAACCACTTGAATATAAAAAAAAAAGTGAAATTCTGAGTCCCAGTTCCTCTTGATCTGTGACATCTATTGTATATATTTTTGTTTATTAAGTCTTAAAATCAATATCAACGAGTCCGAGTGAATGACATTCTTACTACCACTTTCTACAACAATTAAAATCACATCATCATCAGTATACTTTAGTAAGTTCACTAAGCCAGAAGTTACTTCCACTCTCTTGGAGTTAAAATTATGAATGCTAAAGTAAGTAATTAGGATCACCACTCATTTTGGGGCATTCTAAGAAGGAATATTTCAAAGCAATTAAAGAAAAAAATTATTCATAGAATGTCTGGATGGTTTTATAATACTTTAACTCAAGCAGGCAGATCAATAATGGTTAAGCAAGTACTTCACTCAGTTCCTATTTATTAAATGAGTACTTTGCAGTTACCTAAGCAACTGATAAATCCGTTAACTACTCTGCAAAGGAAATACTTATAGGGGTATAATTCAAATAGAGGTTTCAATCCTATTTCTTGGACCAAGCTTTGTAGATTTAAGGAACTTGGTGGCTTGGATTTCAGAAGTCTTGAATTACTTAATCTTGCTCTACTTACTAAGTTAGCTTGAAGGGTGTGCACAAAACTTCTCAACTTTGGGTTAAGACACTTGAACCTAAATACTTCAAAGCTATAGGTGTTCTTCATTAAAACACTACTAGATCCAATTATTCATTGGGTATGGCAAGGAATTGGAAAAAGTCTTAAAATTGTTCAAGATAATTATTTCATGGAAGTAAATAATGGGCGGAGAACCAGAATCGGGTAGGACAGATGGATTACATGCATTCACCATCCTCCCAATCATGTTCCAGATAATCATCACTCATACTCTTATTCTTCCAAACTCCAATGAGTGGAACATTACTCTTGTTAATAATTTGTTTGATGCCCCTACTGCTGCAAGAATATCTATGGTGTTTTTAGACACTACTAAGAAAGATTATGTGATTTGGATGCCTGCCAAGGATGGGATATTTACTTTTAAGAGCACATACAATATATTGTCTAACAGTCAAAGTGATGCCCAAGTTAATGGCGTTGCAGTTCCTACCAAACATGGAAATCTCTGTGGAAATGTAATGTTACACACAAAACTAAACTATTTGTGTAGAAATATATTAGAGACATCATTCCAACAAGAAATAAAATTATAAGATTCAACACAAAAGCTGAAACTGTATGTGGAAGTTATGGCAGAGCTGAGGAAAAAATGGAGCACCTTTGCAAGAGCTATCTGGAGATGCATTAATATCAATATTGACGCAGTTAAAAATAGAATAATTACAGTGGCACAATGGTGCATTAGCTGGTTCCAAACTAATCAAGTAGCAAGAGAAGAAAGTTGGTTACAAAGGTTTATGATTGGTTCATGGATAATTTGGAAAGACATATGTGAATCTTTCTTTCAGGGAGTATAACTAAACACTACCAACTCTATGAACAAGATTAACTACTATTTGAATCTATGCAGTCCTCATAGTAACACGCATGACAGTCCTGCCTCTAATATTGCCTCTGTTATATTACTAATGTCTCGTTCAAAACCACCTGATTATGGATTAGTTAAATTCAATATAGATGCTTCTTACTGTTATGAAACTTACCATGTTGGCACTGATCTGGTATTTCGAGACCATACATGACATTGTGGAGGTATCAAAGGTACACACTCAACAAACTACTTAGATCCTGAAGAAGCAGAATGCAGATCAGTACGTGAATCTTTAATATGGGACAAAGCTCTGCAGTTTAGGAGAATCAACATTGAATCTGATGATAAGATAATAATCCAGTCTATTACCAACAATTCTTATTACACTCACTCGGATCATCAGAATCTTATTAAGGAGATTAAACATCTTAGTTGTAGTTCTGTTTTGATATACATATTTTCTCTCATGTTGTTAGGAATGAAAATCGTGTTGCTAATGCTATCTCTAGGCTTGTTAGATAATATTCAGTTAACTTGGAAAACTATAATAACTTTCCTTCCAATATATGTAACCTCCTAACCAATGACCAAAATTTCGTGGTGGGCTAGTACATGAATATTCAACGAATAAGAAGAAGCTAAACCGCTGCTCCTAATGATTTTATATTCGGATTTCGGAATTTAATTCACAAATAGGTGACATAAACAGAGAATTGTTGATGGATATGGTGATATATCTGGTGAATTTTGAGGTGGTAGAGGAATTGGAGGTGTTTTTGTTGGTGGTGGTGATTGCCGGAGATAAAGAGAATATAGATACGTGATAACTTACTGATATGGCAATGAAGACGATGGTGGTGTTGGTGGCGTTGGTTGTGGTGGCGACGGAGATGGTGGTGCGACGGATATAGTGAGAGTTCCCTGGTTTTTCTCGACTGATAAATAAAGAAGAAGACGAAGAATCAAATGTAAAGGTTAAAAATGGGGTTATACGAATTATTTTTCTGCTCATAATTTCAATCATGCCATTAAGGGTATTTGTAAATACTCATAAGGGTATTTGTGCATGACCCGTGGATAGTAGGGGCATAAATAACATTCCCACACAAAAAAAGTGCAAACCCCAACCCTAGTTAGTAAGTTCGCGAATAATACTCGTATAATTCGCGAATCCATCCATATCGACCGAATCCGTACGTATCGACCGTATAACTGGAACTCCGACTTAGATTCATGAATTTCCAGCTTAAAACGAATTATACACGTATTTATGAATTACCGAATCATATGCCCCGTATAATACTTTGCCACATCATCACTAAATATTCATTATTTATTATATTTTTGACTTTCAAAATTTTACATACACTAATCTGATTCCAATACCATCAACGTTCATGTTATTTGTTGATTGTGATGCACATATCATATGTATAGTTCATGTCAAGTATTAAACTATAGTATTTTAGGAGAATTATGTGAAAAATGATTTTCTAACAGGTTAATATATGCCGAATTTCGTACGCCGAATCCATATCTCTAAAACGAATTATATACGTACGTATGCCGTTCCGTATTACTGCCGAATCACGAATCGGTGACCGATTTTTTGACCGAATTTAACTTTTACGAATTCGTATAATACTCGTACATATCCCGTTCCGAACGTATCTCGTACCACGAATTGCTAACTAGGACCCCAACATTGAGCCAAGCAGGGAGTAAACTGAAAACGTCTTTCCTATTAAGGGGGAGATTCGAGTTTCCCCTAAAACAAGAAAACAGTGACAAGAAAACTTATAAAAAGAATCAATACTTGATCTCTCGGAGAGATCAAAGACGAGAAAAAAGGCTCAGAAAAACACAACAATGGCGACAATGGAAGTCGACACATATCAACCAGAAACAACCCAAAAAGATGCAGCCAGTACGATAGGACCCTGTTCGATAGGAGCAAGTCTTGGTGAAGGTTTGAGGAGATACTATGAACAACACACTCACGATCTAGTACTCTTGGAGCAAAGGAAAACTAATGACCTAAATCGGTTAGAAGCTCAAAGGAATGATCTTAACTCCAAAGGTGCGTTTTTTACAATCTAGGGTTTTTCTTTTGTTTGCTTTTTCCCCTTTTGTTTGTTGGTCAAAGATATGATTTTCGAACCTTTATCTGGTAACTGAAATTGGATTTGCTTTAAAGGAATGAATTTTTATCATGGGTTTACTTGATTAGTGTTGAAAGTTTGAATCTTTTAGGGTAATTGGAGATTAGGAATTTGATATTTCTGGGGAACAGATATTTGATTCCGGGTTTGCATATTTATTAGGTTTTTTTTTTCCTAGTTGAAACAAGAATTCTCTGCAATTTGAAGTGTAATGCCTGCTTATATAACTCATATTTCTCTGTGTTAAATTGCTATGTAGTTCGAATCTACAAATGCCTTCAGTTTTACTGGATTGTAGAAGGATGGGATTGCTAGTTGTGTTTGAAAAATGCTCTTGTTGTTTTTTATTCTTGGAAATAATTGTGATAGTTGGCCATTCCTTGTTATTTGAGTTTTTAAGTATGTTAGAAGCAATAGTTTATAGTTTTCTAGCTTTTTCTCTGAATGGTTTGTTATGCTATGTGCAGTGAGGATGCTTAGGGAGGAGCTGCAGCTTCTTCAGGAACCTGGATCCTATGTTGGTGAAGTAGTGAAAGTTATGGGCAAATCCAAGGTTTTAGTAAAGGTAATAATTGGACTTTTTATTTATTTTTTCGTTTTTGACTAGCTGAGAATTTTGCTCTCATATTGGTGGATGGTTTTACAATTAATTTTTGTACACTTCTGTGGTAAAGACATTACTATGTATCTTCGACATAACAGTCCAGTCACATAGGAGATTGCGTTTTTTTAGGATTTTTTATCAGCATTGACTGTCAATTATTAACTCGATTCGATGGACGAGTTAGCTACGAACACTCATCAACTAGCAAACATCTCATGTATTATATACGTTTAACTGTAATAACTCCTCAGAGTAAAGTTGTAGTTGTCAAGATCCAGAAGATAGGGATTGCATGTTGTCCAGTTAACGTGGTATCAACTGATACAATCACAAATTTACAATTTGATCATGTTCAAATTAGGAAAAATTATGCTTACCTTCGATAGATGTAGATATCTTTGTGTGAATGTCAAATCTTCTTTCAGTGGCTGATGCTGTCCTTTGTTCTTTTCAGGTTCATCCAGAAGGAAAGTATGTCGTAGATATTGATAAGAGCATTGATATCACAAAACTCACGCCAACAACCAGAGTTGCTCTTCGTAACGATAGCTATGTTCTTCACTTAATCTTGCCTAGCAAAGTAGATCCTCTAGTCAACCTTATGAAAGTGGAGAAAGTTCCTGACTCTACCTACGATATGATTGGTGGTTTAGACCAGCAAATCAAAGAGATTAAAGAGGTTCGATATTTGATAATGTTCAAGATTGTTTATTAAGAAAAGATAAAACTTCAGTTTTTTTTTCTGGATAATCTTCACATTGGGATTTGGTTTCCGAAGACCTTGGTGCATCTTTCATTATTTTTAAACTGCTTTTGATTTTTCTTGTTCATAAACCTTTCAGGTCATTGAGCTGCCAATAAAACATCCTGAATTGTTTGAAAGTCTTGGAATAGCTCAACCGAAGGTAATTTTTCTTGTACCTTGCCAAATTATCATCTCTAATCACGGATCTTCACTTTGTAGCTGTTGTTCCACGATCCTAATTTATTTTCCTCTTTTCAAATTATAGGGAGTCTTGCTGTATGGGCCACCTGGTACAGGAAAAACATTGCTAGCAAGGGCAGTTGCTCATCATACTGACTGCACTTTTATCAGGGTTTCTGGTTCTGAATTAGTCCAGAAATACATTGGAGAAGGTTCTAGAATGGTTAGAGAGCTCTTTGTCATGGCCAGGTTTGTCTCGGGCTTCATGTTGTATATATAAATAGTAAATCTACATTCACTTATGTTCAAAAAAAAAAAAAGTGTTCACTTCTATTACTCATGTCTTTTTGTGTATTCATCATGAGTGTCAATTGGACAACAGTCATCTATGCTTCTTCATTTCGTCCTACGCCCCATTTGCTTACTACTTGCTTTCGTGCTCCTCTTCAGAGAACATTCCCCATCAATCATTTTTATGGATGAAATTGATAGCATTGGATCTGCGCGAATGGAATCCGGAAGTGGCAATGGTGATAGTGAAGTGCAGCGCACCATGCTTGAGCTTCTTAATCAACTCGACGGATTTGAAGCCTCAAACAAGATCAAAGTACTGTATTTTTTCTTCTTTCTTTTTAATATTGTTCAACTGTTGAAGATATACAACTAGACATTTAACAATTCTTCACCACAGGTTTTGATGGCTACAAATCGAATTGATATTCTGGATCCAGCACTTCTTAGGCCTGGTAGAATCGACAGAAAGATCGAATTCCCAAATCCAAACGAAGATGTATGTGTTGCAAACCTTTTATAAGTGTTTCTGTTTCCAGAATCTTTTCTGCGTTTGCAAGGCTTGAGCTGGGGGTGTAAAAACTATTGTTCTACTTTCGGGAGTTAACTTGTTTTCCTACCCTACCTGGTACTTGCTACTGGAAAAAGGGTTTTGGATATTGGATATTGGATTTTAGTTTTCCGCTACTCCGTTGGGTTTGTTTTTATAATTATTTTGACATGGTCCACCTGTTTCCCTGCGGATATATATTCATTGCTTATGTTGTTATCGTGTTGAATGTGACATGCCATCTCTGTTTCTATTACTATGTTTATGTGGCTTCCTGTGCATTTAGATCCTAATAATCCATTTGTAATTGTATCAGTCCCGTGCCGATATCCTAAAAATTCATTCAAGAAGGATGAACTTGATGCGAGGCATTGATTTGAAGAAGATAGCAGAGAAAATGAGTGGTGCCTCTGGTGCAGAACTTAAGGTGTGTTTCCACCATTTTGCAGGGTTCTCTCTTTTTGCAGCATTACTAGTTTTATTACTCACATTGCTTGTTTTCCCTTCTGAATTTGTGTTTAACGAACTCTTTTCATTGCTCACAGGCTGTATGCACAGAAGCTGGGATGTTTGCTCTAAGGGAAAGGAGAGTGCATGTAACACAAGAAGATTTTGAGATGTCTGTGGCCAAGGTAATGAAGAAGGAAACAGACAAGAACATGTCACTTCGGAAGCTGTGGAAATAGATTTTCTGCATTCAGTACATCTTTTTCCAGCGACAAAATGGAACAGCGAAGAATTCAAAGAAGGGAAGATACTTATCTCTTAATCAATCAAATGAACAGAGAAACAAAGGAGAAAACCATGCAGCCATGTCTTCCTGAGGTTGTCAAACTAAGATTGGCCAGCGTATTGGGTTATTGGCAGCTTGACCAACCCACTAAACTGAGGAACATATTTTTTACTCTCAGACTCTTCAGAGTGTTTTCGTAATATGAAATTATTGGGTTTTTACTTTTAATGAAAACGCTCAAAACCACCAAACCATTGTACTATTTTTACTCGAATTAGCGTAAACATGAGTGTTGCATGATTTTACTGGGAAGAAAAATTTGTTCAAAAGGAAGTATGCTCATTGTTAAATCTGCTTGACCCAATAAACTTTGGGATCTTTCACGCCATGTCTAAATACAAGCTGGGGAACTCACATTCACAGTTTCAGACCTCTTTGACTTGAGTTGGCCCTGGTTATCAATGTGGTTGCTTAAGATTCGTATCATGTTTGTTTTAGTTTGAACACTGGAAATAATGCAGCACCTGATGAGATATCCATAAAATGAAGCTAAAAAATTAATTATTTTGAACCAAAATGTGATGGCTCATAGTTATGCTCCACTTCTTTCCAGAAGATGCCACCTTCCTATGGTATAATTTACCAGAGGATGAACCGTGAGTTCATCTGTCACACAGCAAGTTCCTCAGTTTCTGGGTGCAACGGCTCAAAGACAGAATCTACTTCACTGTGATCAACATCCTCCAATCTAGCAGGGTTCCATTTAGGCTTCTGCGAGGAAATTTAAACAGGAATGGAGTAAGGAGATCACCCATGTTATATGTCGGACCCAGTAAAATAATAAATACCTTAAAATGGATAAACACATCATGTTCCTAAATTTAATTTCAACTGCAACTCTCAAGCAGTCGTGTACTGTTTGTGCCAGTACAGAAAATAATATCCAGTCAAACAAACTCTCAATGCACAAAGGTGATAAATCTGTAGAACTACTCTAAATGGGCTTTGAGTGTTTCCTTGAGTACTGATATGGAAGTATGATTCTGTCATCAAGTCCTGAGAGAGGTTCAATTTGACATATGGTTGTTCTTTTCATTTACCCTATGTCTATACCTAATCTAGATTCTACCCCTGTTTTACAGGTACAAGTAGATGAGATGGTCTAAATGCTACAAGACAAATGGTGATAGAGTAGGAAATGTAGTCATTTGACTCATTCTAACCAGAGACAATTAACATTTTAGCAAATGATCATTTTTAGTAGTAAGGCAATGCCAACATTCTTCATAATAGATAAGGAGACATGGGAGTGAACGAGACCTGGTCCTTGTCCACCAAGACAGCTCGAACACCTTCAGAGAAATCATTTCGCAGAGAGGATCTCATGGCAATGCGGTACTCAATTTTCATCACATCGTTCAACTGGATATAACCAATTAAAGCAGTAAATACTTTAAAAAAAACTAGCATAGGGAATGAACAAAAAAGCAAAATTACAAATGAAGGAATAGATAATTAGGGGTGGGAAACAAACTCACTTGGCATGCATCGTTGTTCCTTTCCAACTGAGCTGATGCAACTCTTGAGAAATGCTTTTCTGTTAAGCATAAAGAAAAAGGGGCCCCTTTTCCAAGCGCTGCCAGTGCATCATTAGCCCATTCAACCACTGCAAAACAAGTAGGCAGTCCAAACCGAAACATGAAATGAGTGACCACAGGGATAAAGAGAATAATTTCAGAATCCAGAACAGGAAAAAGAGAATAACCAAGGTTAGAATATTGTAGTTGATCAATGGGAGATAAGAGGTGTTAAAACTAAAGAACACGCATGACACTGCTGGTATATAAGGCAGATGACTGCATTCTCTGGTTATGGTCACTAAGTGGGGACAATATTGAGGGAGGAAGGGAGAATATTTGACCCACAAGGTCCAGAGATAATTGAGGCATTTACAGAAATCTGTTGACTGTAAATTCAGAAACATAACAAGAGAAAGGAATATCTGCCCCAACAGAAGACACTAATCCACCACACCTGTAGCATCAGTACTCTGTTGAAGCTTCTTCAGCTCTTCAACTATCTCAATGACTGATTTGCGTGAACCAAACGATGAAACAATCTGAGGTAAAAGCAACTCTAGTTGAGAATCTGATTCTGGTTTCATGTTGTATTCTGCCAGTAGCCCCTTGACATCGTTGTGCGAGTCATCTGAGCTGTATGATGAATATTATTAGTAGAAAAAAATGGTGTATTTGTCATATAATTTTTCCTAACAATAACAGTAACCAAGTATAATACCCAGAAATATTTTAAAGTTGGCGGTAGATGACTCTGAATCTCTGATCCTAGATTTAGATAAGGTTCCTAGAAACGATACCAGATATAGCAATCACAGATGGCAATAATCAAGCATCAACCTGGGTAAATATGGATGAAGTTTCAAAGCAAGTATTGAGTGTGCCCTCGTATTAGGATTTGTAGGGGCTATATCAAGGACGAATAACAAAACTGTGGGACATCAATAGGATTAATCTACTTATATAGAGTAAGACGCCAGAATGAGAAAGTGAACCGTGAAATACAAATTCAACGCTAGAAGATCATCCTTCACTAAACCCAAGCTTCGTGATGGCACATAATGAGTTCCAAGACCTACGTATAGGGCATCAGCTGGAGTTGAAAGACGTTTTCCAGTCATCCCAAGATAGGCACCTGCAGAAACCAACACAGACTGGTCAAATGGTGCAAGAAACAAAGACTACACAGAGAGACATGTTAGAATGTAGCTGCAGATTCTTTAGAAGCTTCTATACTAAATACGGGAGTAATAAAATTCCTTAAGCCAAGTTGCTGAAAGATCCTTCTTTAAGATGGTGTAAATGTTGAGAGTCAGCACTGGTATGCTTAATTAGCACAGTACTGACAGTCAAGAAACACGAACATGGTATCAGCAAGAAACAATAGATGTAAATGCTGAAACCAATGAGTACTAAACAAAGAAAGGAGGTCATAGTTTTATGAAGTGGGGATCCAGTGGAGCCTTAATGGCTCAAATATAAAATAGTACAAGGGAGGACAGCTTGCTAGTATGTGACAACAAGCACACTAACAAATGTCAACTCCAAGACCACAGAGAAAGCGTTATCTGAAGGCTTACAGACATAAAAAAATATATGATCTTGGATAACAAGTTGCATATCGTCCAACTATATATAATACATTTATTTTCTTTGTATGATCGTAACTGTTTCCATGATAACAGTGTGCCGAAGCATGACGAAGACTTATTCAAAGATGTTCAAATGTGTGCTTAAGTGCAAAGTTTGTCAGTTGATCAGTAGTGCTTTAAGTGACCTCTAGTTGGAGGTTAAACTGAATCTTGGGCCAGAAAGATGACTGTATGATTAACTTGTAAACTGTGGGAGACTCAAAGCAGACTGACTTGTAGGGTCCCTATTCCCGTCACGCACACCAACACTGATGTACTCAACCACCACCACTCTCACCACAATGAGGAGTTTTGCCAAGGGTCTTGGTGCTAATACATCCAACTCATACTCCAGTCTAAGCCACTCATCCACTTAAGGCTATTAGGACTAAAGTGCATCAATCACCAAACATTGATGTTATAAGCAACATAACCTAAGATACACCAGCGTCATGGGCATACTGGTCCTTAATTTGGCATTTAAGAATCTAAAAATTATCTAACCCAATAGACAGAAAATGAGAGACTTCCTATTACATAAAGAGAAAGTGGAATGATAGTAAGTCTAGCAGAATTTCCTCTACTTCTTCAAGTTGAGTATAAGTTGAAACTGTTGGTAAAGATACCTAAATCTTTTTTCGAGCACCCAAACTATTCATCACAATTTCAAGGCTGGCAACGATATGTCAATACATGATACATGTCATTCTAGAAGATTCAAAACATTAAACTAGCAATCATGGCAGTCAGACGAATGAATGAGGAAGTGATATTGTGAAGAAGGTACAATAATGAAAACTGTCCAAGAGCTGCAACTGAAGTTATGTGCGCATACCCACTGATCCTCCGCCTGGACCTTTTGCTGCTATGTAAGCAAAGCCAACATCTGGGAACAAGCCAATACCATTTTCGGGCATCGAAAGAACTGTACGCTAAGAAACGCACACAGACAAAAAAGTTGGAGTAAATATATTGGCCAAGAAGCAGAATTTCTTTTATAAAAAAAAAGAGATATTTTTTATATACTGGTTAAGAAGTACTTAGAAAAAATAGTCGTGTGGGGGCTCACATGCAGATGATTCAAAGACCAATACTTTGGGAGGTCACACAGATATATATAGTACATGGATGATCCCCATTTGGACCAAACATGGCAGAAGATTTAGAGCATCTTTTAAGAAATCAATCTAATATCCCACCCTAAACAGGAAACATGTAATAAAGATTCTAAATGTTCTATGTATATATCTCTTTCTAGCAAGCAAAGACTACCTCAGTGATGACGCGATAGCGACCATGCCCAGATAAACCAATTCCAAAACCCATTGTTATTCCATCCATAAAGGAAATATATGGTACTTTGCAGTCAGATATCTTGCATATCAGAGAATACTCTGCAGTAAACACCTGCAACAGAATTGTAGGAGGAAAATTATGTAAAACTAAATTCACAAGACGCACCACCACAATGAAGGGCAAAACTGTAAGGAGATAGGTATCCAAAGGCAGTACATCTAAGTTTATGTACAGACTGAAATCTGTTATAAACCAAACGAGTGAGTTTCCCACCAAAACGGTACAAATGTACAACATGTTCTTCGAGGAACGTCATTTATATGCTTTCTGCGGTTATTAGCTTATCCAGATAAGCTATTTGTGGGCTATTGTGAAAAAACTAAATATTTGAAAGATAAATCTTCTAAACAAGTACTCTGCATAGTGTGTGCAGTGCATATTGCAGATAACACAGTCATCAGTACAGAACCAGTAGTCCACAAAAAGCAAGAACCTGTAATATTCTAACGACAAATATGATGAATGGATGAGAGCGGATAAGTGATGGAAGGTTCCAAAGCAACATTCTCAAACAATGCAAAGTAATAACGAAATAAAGTGAGATAATTTCATGCTATGAATTGTGACAAATATAGGCTCGTAGGAAACATAATTAAACTAATGAAATTTAGAACCTCAATAATATCTGATTTTTGGCGTCTTGTAGAAATTTGCTTCACATCACCACCTGCAAAAACAAACAGAAATTTGTGCTTCTTACTGGCGAATATTAAGCAATTCTAATTCATCTTTTACAAATGAAAAATGAAGAGCTTCTTTTCAAGGGGCGGTGAATGGCGAATATGACATTTGGTGTGTTAAAGACAACTAAAGAAAACACCAATCAAATTGGGTTCATGCAAGATACTGTGAACAACATACAGTTCCTTCAATAAGGACCTTCCTCTACACAAACCACTAGGTTTTATCCAATTTTTCTGATATATCAATTAAGAAGCAATTAAGATGACTATCGACAAAGAAAAACATATTTAAAGAGCAGGATAATAATACCTGCTGAAAATGCACGAGGTGAGCTACTCTCAACCAGAATACACTTGACCATAGGATCATTTTCCCACTCCTCCATATACTTTTTGAACTTCAAATCCATCTCTGCAGCATCACAATATGGTCAGAAATCCAAAAAAAATCGAATTCAAGAATCATAATAATATGTAATGAGAAAACCTAGATTCATGGCATTGAGAGCTTTAGGACGATCAAGAGTGATGACAGCAAGTCCATTAGGGAAAACACTTCCTTTTACTAAATCTTCTCCCATGGTTGCAAATGTTCGTGGAGGAGAATTCAAGAAAGATTTGAAAGGTTTTTGATGATGAAAATGGGATTGAGTGAGAAAATCAGAAAATGGGTTTGATTTTGTGTATAAAATTGAGGAAAGAAGAGATCTCGATGACATAAGATTGAGTTTGTTTATAGTGTGAGAAAGGAGATGAATTGTTCGCATGATGATTTGCTCTAGTTTTAGAGTAGTAGAGAGAGTAGTTGTTGCATTGAGTAAACCGAGTAGTTGGTGGTGTTGAGAAGGGAACATCTGTCAACTCACTCGTAAAGTAGGTTGATAGGAGCCAACACAATGGTAAAAAAAGTTTTACTCTATCAACTGTAAAAATGTAGGGAATATTTTACTAGACGAAACCATGTTTTATGACCAGCCGTGATCGCCGATATCACGGTAATACAGTGATAAAATCATTAGGTGATGATAACAAGTAACTAATATGAGCTCAAAGTACATTAATTCCAAATTCTTTATCGATCATAAATAATAAAAAAAAAAAAGTAAATGATCAGGTTGGATCCTCAGTTTGTTTTAACTAATTTTTAATTTACCTACCACGGTGGTTGAATTTCTCTACATTGTAAAATGATATAGAAAATTTATGAGATCGTAGTGCTTGCTCTAACATCATGTTTGTTTTTGTTTTATGGAATTGACTCGTCCGGATCTGAATCACCTGATTCTTCTGGATATCTGACTTAATATGTCTGTTTTTACAGTCATATGTGACTCAACTGACTAAAAGTTGCGAGATAATGGTTTGGTCACATGAGTCAGGGACATCTCCATTCATGACCTCAAACAAATTCGAGCCAAGGATTAGGTCCGAGTCCAACGATCGAGTCAAATCTGACAAAAACTATTAAAAAAAAACAGTATGACATCTGACTCACGTCGAGTCATGAATCTATTGTGGTGAGTTAGATGCAGACAAACAATATGTAAGAATCAAACTGTACAAAAGTTGATCTATTAGTACGTAAGTTTTTATAAATATAGTCATGACCATATAATTCAAATGTAGCAGCTCAATCAAAATACATGGCAAGTTAAACCTTTATGGGAAGAAACAAAAAATGTCGATTTTCTCTGACATAACTAAGAGAGCGAACCATACAACCATTGCGTTGGCTAACAAATCAAATGCAACTGTGTAACTCCTCGAAAAAATATTATATGGGATTACAGAAGAAAATATATACATTTTTTTAAGCCTTCTCTCCAAAGTTATTTTATAATTGCCTCCTAAATTAATTATTTTCTTCAAATGCTAAGCTTTTTCCTTTATTCACCAAAAGAAAACACTATATAAAACAGTTAGTTAGATCCAATAAAGAATACTAGTACCAACCAGGTAATGTATCCTCTCTTTTTTTTGTTTTTTGTTTTTTTTTCTGCAAAGAAAAAATAATTTTATTAATGAGAAATGTTGTTACACTGAAAGATTAAGGAAATTTGGACATCTCCCCACCATTCCCCTGAGGTTCTAGTCCTCTTACTAAACTTGGTTGCTTGATCAGCTAGAATAATATGGTTTCTTTTTAAAAAATTAAATTGTGCAAACTGGAAATTAGAAACTAAAGATTTGCAGTCATCTATGAATGTTTTATTATACCAGTATAACTGGTTAGATAGTGAGTTGAATGACTCAATCACTAATTTGGCATCACTAATAAAACAAACTTGCTGCAAGCTTTTCTCTCTTGCCCATTGTACAACCTCAAGAATAGCCAGACTTTCTGCCTCTTCTGCATTCCTTACCGACGTTGCCTTAACCAATACCAGACAAATTAGAGTCCTTATCAAAAGCTGCATCACTGAAAAGAATAACACAATCTTGTGATAAAGAAGCAGTGAAAGCAGTGATAGAAGATAAATTCTCTCCTTCTACAGAATCATGGACAGAAATACTGGAATCATTCCTTGAATAAGATTCAGTATCAATCACTAGTTTAAGTGCTAATTTAGCAGCAGAGTGATGATTAAGAACTTTTCCCTGGAAAATATGAAAGCATCTATCTTTCCAAATGCTCCAGGAAATTGTGAAAACATCACATGCCTTATCTTTCAAAGAGTTATCATTGGTCCACTTGAAGACCTAATCATGAATACTGATAGATAAAGATCTATCATGTTCAATTAAATCTGCATAAGGAGCTAGAGCCCAAACTAATCTAGCAAACAAGCAGTGAAAGATAATATGTTCTAGGGATTCTAGTTGATCAGAATTACACATGCTGAAGTGAGAGTCATGAATGTTATTGTATCTAGCAAGAACAAACTTAGCAGGAATGATATTTTCATGACACTTCCAAATAAACAAAGCAACTTTTGGAAGAATAGAGAGTTTCCATAAATCCTTATAAAAAGGATTATTGCCTTGATTGTTACTCATAAAATTTATCTCACCAGAAATGACTTTGTATGCGGATTTGACAGAAAATTGGCCATTTTTAGAATGAGGCCAAATGAATTTATCCTCTTCAGAACAGGGAATCCTAGAAGCAAGTTTGTTCCTAGCATTTTGAGGGGTGAAAAAAGCATTCACCATACCAGGGATCCAATTTCTAGTGTTTTCATAAATAAGAGCAGAAATCGTAAGTTTAGGATTAGGCCTAGCATTAAGAACTGGCTCCACAGGGTTAGGCAACCACTTGTCTTCAAAAGCAGAGATACACTTACCATTCTTAACTTCCCACACAACACTTTGAGCAATAAATTCAAGGCCTCTACACTTCTCCAAGCCCATGAGAAATCATCTTTTTTGGGATACTAAAGAGGATGAACATGTTTAAAGTACATATATCTAAGAATGATAACCCATAAAGCATTAGGATTATGAATCAATTTCCAAGCAGTTTTAGATGAGTACAAATTCTTGGACAAGCTCTAAAGTAAATACCTCCTGGACTAGACTTATCCCACTAGAAATCTCTTTGTGAGGATTCCATACTATTGATGATGTTATCTGGGATAGTAAAAGTGTTCATGTGATACATGGGAGAAGATTTTAACACATTTTGGACCATAACGGATCTACCAACCTGATTGAAATTCTTACCTTTCCACTTAGCAACTTTCTTATCAAAATGATCATTAAGATAATTAAAAGAATTTGTTCTAGACCTAGTAATGAAAAGGGAAATGCCTAGATATTTCTCATTTAAAGTTATTTTCTTAACTTTAAGGTCATTGATAAGAGAAATAGCTTGACCTGGATGAACATTATTACTAAAAAATCATCCAGATTTTTGGAGATTTATAACTTGGCCGGAGGCCAAACTAAAATCTTTGATTAGATTTAATAATAAATTGGAAGCTTCAGTATGAGAAGCTTTTGAAAAAATAAGACAGTCATCTGCAAAGAGCAGATGACTAATACTATGATCTTCTTTACAAACTTTAAGACCATGAATGAGGTTGTTTCTTTCGACATGTAGAAGATACCTAGAGAAAGACTCCATGCAAATGATAAACATGTATGGAGACAGTATCACACCCCTTGTTGGTCTATAAGATTTACATGTAGAGTCATTCAACATAATGGATATACTTGTGGTACTGATGCATTGATGTATTAGATTACACCAATGCTCTGAGAAACCAAAAGCCTTAAGGATATCATTGAGAAAACCCCATTAAACTCTGTCAAAGGCCTTATACATATCAAATTTAAGGCCCATGACACCCCATTTATCCTTTTTCTTTTTTCTTTTCATAGTGTGAACCAATTCATGAGCAATTATGACATTATCATGAATGTTCCTATTGGGAACATATTTTCACTGGTAAGGGGATTATCATTTTTCTCGTGATACATCACGAATGATGGTGAAACTTTTGCACCCACAAAAAATAAGATCCAAGGAGTCATCGATAAATATGAAAGGTTGATTCCAAACTTCAAAGTTGATACAAACTATGAATGAAGCTCCGGAGGGTTAATCGAAATCTTCTTTACAAACTTTAAGACCATGAATGAGGTTGTTTCTTTCTGCGAGATAGATCCGAGATATCATGCAAATGATAAACATGTATGGAGACAAGATATCACATCCAACCTTGTTGGTCTATAAGATTTCCAAATCAATGTAGAATATCTCTAAAACTTTAAACAAAGTCATTCAACATAGATGGATATAAACTTTAAGGATCAATCCACAGGAGACCTGGACATTAAAGATGTATTAGATTACACCAATGCGAAACCAAAAGCCTTAAGGATATCATTGATGAAAACCCCATTAAACTCTTGATTTTAAATGTCAAAGGCCTTATACATATCAAATTTAAGGCCCATGACACCCCATTTATCCTTTTTCTTTTTTCTTTTCATAGTGTGAACCAATTCATGAGCAATTATGACATTATCATGAATGTTCCTATTGGGAACATATGCAGCCTGGTAAGGGATTATCATTTTTCTCAGTAAAGGTTTCATCTTATTTACAATAATCTTAGAAATGATTTTCTAACTAGAATTACATAAATAAATTGGCCTGAATTCAGAAGGACGAGATGGGTTATCTGTTTTGGAATTAAAGATAAGAAGGTATGATTCATCTCTTTTAACAAAAAATTTGATTCAAAGAAACTATTAATAGTTTTTCATAAATCATTAATCAAGAGATCAATATTCTCCTTTTAAAACCTAGGTGGGAAACCATCTGGACCTGGGGCAGTCCAATGTGTCATTTGGTTTATGGTATCAACAATTTCCTGCTTAGTAACAGGTATAAGCAAGGTATGATTGTCAATATCAGAAATGCATGGGTCAATGCAGTTAAGGATTTCAGCATTCCTATAAGGATTGGAGGTAGTACCTATGGAGCTAAAGTGGTTTATCAAAAGGGTTTCAAGATCGGATCTCTCATTAATCCACTACCCATTGTCCAACTTTAGAGCACTTATGTGATTAAAGTGTTTCCTTTTGTTGGCATAATTATGATAATAATCAGTGTTCCTATCAAAGGATTTAAAAAACTATTGTCTAGATTTTTGGGCATAAATTCTTCTTGAAATTTTTTCCAATGATCTAGATCAAACTTTACTTGTTTAATCAATTCCACATTCACAGGGGAATAAGGAAGATTAGTGAGATCATTGAGCTGACTGTTAAGAGTTCTAACTTTATTATCAAGATGACCAAAGTGTTGATTATTCCAAAGTTTAAGGTCATGTTTGACAAACCTTAATTTGTTGGTGAGTTGAAATGGGGAAGAACCCCTGACTTCCTTAGAGTAGGCATTAGATATAACATGTCCAACAGAAAGGTCACTGATCCAACATTTAAAATATCTATAAGGCTTACTACCTTGGTAAGACAATGGGTTAGTCTCCAAGATAATGGGTATATTATCACTGCCTATGGTATCTATATGGTAAACTTTTGAAGAGCCATATATATCCATCTAGTGAACATTACATAAAGCCCTATCTAACCTAGCAAAAATAACATCATCACCTGAATGCCTATTGTTCCAAGTAAACTTATTACCAGAATATCCTAAATCAGAAAGGTCAGCTCCATCAATTTTAGACTGAAATATAGGATACTCAGTAGTAGTAGGGGAAGAAAAGGTAGATCTTTCATGATCATGCATGGTGATATTGAGATCATCAATGATTACCCATGGGAGATTGTGTCTAGAACCAATCTCTTCAATGTATTTCCATTGTTCCATTTTGTCATCATGGTATAAAGAACCATAGAGAAAAGTAACAAGAAACTCAGGTTTACTTGGGTCATCAGAAATTAAAGCATTGATCATTTATCAGTATTTTGAACAATTTAACATTGAAAACCATATTTCCATAATAAAGAAATGCCACCATACAACCCATTAGAGGGGAAAATCCAGGAATTTGGAAAATTGAATCTCCTAAGATATTGGTTCATCTTAGAAGAATTATTTTTAGTTTCACATAGAAAGATCATGTCAGGGTTTTGACTCCTGATCAAATTCCAAAGTGAATTCCTGGTTGTAGGGTTGCCGAAAAGCTGAACATTCCATGACAAAATTCTCATTTTTAAGAGATGAGAACAAATTATAAACAGATTAAATTTACCTCTAGAACAAGTATTATGAAAATCAAACAGCATCTTCAAACCCAGAATAATTTTCAAACCAGAATTACGATAATGGTGAACACAGACGACAGAGATGGGTTTAGTGCAATAAATGTTTGGGTGCAGAAGGGAATAATGAGCAATTACAGGATATTTATAGAATCTGGATGTTGGAAAATTAACAAAACTAATGAAATTTACAGGCCAATAATTTTTCCTAATAATAAAGCAAACCTAAAAAACTGATTGAAATCAGAGGAGTAGGAGAAGACAAAGTAACAATCAAAAGAAATCAAACAATCAGGATTATCATATGATTAAGAGAGTAAAAGAAGAGGAAAAATACCTGATTTGTTGTGCTACCATTCATTCCAATAGTAGGGATTTGGTGCAGCAAAGGATTTGATTCTCTATCTCCATTCTCTACATCAACCATGTTCAGGTCAGAACCTCCATGACCAGAATTCTCGAACTCTGATTGAGCATAACGTAGTTGTCTTCCAAACCCAAGTCCCTGCTTCTTTTATACTTCCGGGATCAGATTCTTCCAAACCCGACCCATCATACCCGACACTCATATTATACGAACCATCACCTCAAGAATTGTCAGACGCACTGTTTTGCATAGCTTCAACCATGTGTGCATGTTTGGCGTAGTACTTTTCAAAAGAAGCTTCAGTCATACCAAAGATAAAGTTATGCCACGCATGCTCATCATATAACTCATCATTATGGTCTATTGTAAAACACTCTGGACAAATTTGTCTTGGTTGTTTTTTGAAGTGATATCTGCACCAGACTTTTTATTTAGCAGCATTGAAGAGCCAGTTACCTCTTTTAAGAGGCTTACTAAGATCAACCTTAATCTTTGCAGTAACAACTCTACCTCTGATCGTATAACCTCTATGACCATCTTTTTGAATCTTTGTTCCAATATCTTAAATCATCTTGTTGACGATGTCGTCATCCAGGTGTTCAAGGTATAAGCCTTTGAACATGACTGAAAATATTTGATTGGTGAAATCATATTGTTCAATAGGGATCGAGTTATCATAGATCCTAAGGAAAACCAAGTGTTTATAAATAATCCATGGAACCTTTGACAAGACATTTTGAACATCATCTGAATTCTTGAACTTAAATACAAAGAGATTTCTGCCTATAGTGTGTGTTTCTACTCTTCTTAATCTCCTCCAAATAATGTTAACATGTTTCTGAACTTTTTCATAATCAATATCATCTTTCAATATTATTTTCCCAATCAGACTGTTGGCCCAATTATTAGAAGCAGCTGCGATTTCCTCTTCTGATATTAGACTACCTCTATCACCAATTAGATAAACATTCCCCAGATTTGAGTTTTGGAAACGCATAGTAAGAGCAGCAGCTTGAAGTCTAGAGCTTTGATACATTTTTGGATCTAAAAGGATATTGAAATTTCAAAACTGTTTTGAGAAGATGTAAGATGAAGATAACTTATGGGAAGTTGAAATTGCTTTTATATAAGAGATTCTGCATGTAGGGTTTATAGAGAGACTATCAAAATTATATGGAAACTTTCCAGGATAAGTAAAGTCAGTTGAAAATTTTTCGTGAATTTTTAAATGTGTATAAGCAAGAATATAGGGTTTGAATTTAGGCAAGTGTGATTCAAACTTTTGAATTTCCAAAAATTGCGCCCTGTAAATTTTTTGTATCTCCAAATTACCCTTTGAATTTTGAGAACCGAGTTGAGGAAAAACTAGACGATGAAACTGATCTGAATGCAAGAGACGTTTGATGTACATATTAGCAGTGAAGCCTACAACTTCATGGATCAATCCTTGTGAGCACCAAATTGTGAAAACCACTATCATAAGTGAAATACAACCGTTAATGGAGTTGAACATGTCCATATTCAGGATATGGGAAATACTATTGTTCCTAATGAGATTTACGAGAATCAAATCAGCACCACTGCTCCCACTGAAGACCATAACTAGTACACTACTGGAATGAAACGAGCACTATAAATCACGAAGATTAGTTCTTCGTAATACACAATGAAAAAAAAAAGTTTCAAAAAAGAAAGAGGATTAACTTTGCTTAGCAAATAAAAACACACATAAGGGAGATCCAAACTAAATAATTAAATCAATAAAGAAATAACAAGTTAAAATCATCGAGACATGAAAATATATTAGATTTAGATTAGAGATTATGAAATTTTGTCACCGATTTTGATCGACTGGGTCGGCTCACTTTTCGCCCGATCCTCACACCTTCTTATTGATGTATTCTCCAAATTTCATTCATTTTTTTTAGAAATGGTAGATGTGTTTCCATAGAGCTCTATTCTGAGTCACTGAACTCACTTTCAGTTATCTTCTTTTTTGTTTATAAGTATTTTCTTTCGGAAATGCTATTGGCCTCTCTATACAGAGCTCTATTCTGAGCTCGGTATGACGTGGTAAGCTTAGTTGGTCAAATATTCCTATGCCTTTTCTTGGACGTGTAATGTTTCTTTTTTTATTTATATGTTTATTCTTCCTATTCTAATTTATTTCTCCCCTTCTTCTCTTTCCCCTAATTCTAATGCCTTTGCTCCCACCATACACCTCCATGACAATACGTTCAAAGCTCAAATCCATATCATAAAATTCTAAATTAAATCACACCCTTGCTATATGGGTTATGGATTGGTATTACGTTACGTATAAGTCTAAAAATCGATAGCAACAAATTAGGTTCAATAAACAAGAACTTAACCATTGCCCTATTCATATTTGATTAATAGAAGAACAATGGCAATTAATTCAAATTAAAGCTCAAACCTAGTCATAAATCAAAAGAGCTACTGAGAAGAACACAACACACAAAACTTTTTTTGAATTTAAAAATCAATTATTAGATCTAAAATTACTAGTCTTAGGTCTTGGAATCAAATAAGATGGGTTTTTGAGAAGTTTGTATAGACTAAAGATGATAACAATTTTTGATTTGATCATGCTGATGATGATGATAATGGTGGTGGTATCAGGTGTGAATAAATTGTTAATATATATGTTACTATAAGTAATAAGAAGTTTATGAAGAGAATTAATTGATGATAATACAAGTTGTACAGAAACTACCACTACCACCATCACCGTCATGAATCTTTCCTCTTTTTTATGAAGAGGAATCACGATATGCTTCATCACCAGATTCACCACCAATATCTGATGATTGCATAAATCTAAAAATAAAAAAATTGATTTCTCTCACTCACTCCTTTAAAAATAAAAGATTTGATAAGAAGATGAAATTTGTTCTTAATGAAACAACTTTTAAGCAAAAACCTGACGAAGGAGAAGATGAAGTAGGAGAGTTTCAGAGGAATTGGGAGTTTTTTTTCTTCTGAAAATGTTAAAGAGAGAAGGAAAGTTTGAGAGAGAAAAAAAAATGAAAAAAAAATAGCATGACGTGGTGTGAAATCGTTTGACCGAGCACCTTTCACTTCCCCATATTTTTAGTCAGTTGTGATGACATGTCAACCGAGTGGTGAGTAGTGTGGTAAAACGTGAGGGGAATAGCGTTTCCGATTTTCAATCAACAAAAAAAAAAAGAGAAAAAAACATAAATTTTAATATTTTATTTTCTTGGACTAGGCAATATTGGATGTGATTAGAGGAGAAAAAGAAATTGATCAATACTTTGAATCCAATTCTCCGAAAAAGGATAATTGGCTCCTAAGTTATCTTTCTCCTCCAAATGCTAGGCTCTTTCTTGCAACTAATTGGGCTTTATTCGCCAAACATATTGATCTTCTTAGTCCTTGCTGTGCGCACTATGCAGCTTGCTCTTGTTCTCTTCCCTGAGTACTAGTTGGGTTGAGTGACACTACACTCCTCTCAACATAAACTCATACATTCCATCTATATCTCAGAATGGAGTGGATCTCCGTAACTTTACACTTTTGACTCACCCAATCATATAAAACTAGACAACAATTCCTAGCAAGTGGCCACATGGATATTACAAATAAAACTTCACCATTTTTGAATTCCCATAATAATTTCACACGGTAGATGGGTTTTGGAACTACTTGGAAGAGATAAACAATGATCAATTTAGTTCAGGATTCTCTCATATTGTGATCCTTCTTCACCCAGACTGAAATACTATAACCCCCATCGGTTCGTAAAATACAAAGGCACCCTCCTAAAACACCCAATGACGTCAGTCTTTGATTCGTATCATTCAATAATTCTTCAACTCGTGGGGTGAGTGCTACTTCGCTGAAGTTTTAGCCACGGATATCATAAGAAAGAATGCATGTTTTACTTGATTGAGATTGCATTGCAATCCAGTAAATAGCTCCATGTACAAATATTGCTTCAGCCTCATAGTATGCACTAAAAATCATGTAAGGGATGGTGTTGGGTAAGGTTTTGAATGAATTTGATCTTAGTGTATATTGTATAAACTTGAACTTCATAACCAATTAGGATATCATAACAAGTAGCTACCACAATCACATAATCATCGGTGTCACTATTATAACCAAGCCCATATGCAACAGTTCTATGTCTAACTTTTGGAAGAACGATTTCTTTGGACTCTTTAGTATATGGGTTCCAAAGCCAACAATTTCTAGTCCAACAATATCTTGCATTATAGCTTCTCATCAAAATCAAATCATTACAAGAACCAAAAATGTTAATCTCTAGACTTGTATCCTTAAATGGTGAATCCTCATCTTAACATACTCACATAGGCCACCTTTAGTGATATTGTGCATATAAAATTCAGGTGCAACACCATTTTTTATTGAAAAGCAATTTAATCTTTGGCTTTCAGTGATGTAATTAAGACGATTATTAATAAAGTTGGGGTCTTTGAACAAATTGTTGCACCAGTATTTGCAAACGCACCTGAATCTACATATTGATTTTGCAGGTAACATCAATAGTATGTCGACAACGATATCATCTGGGAGGTTGATCGGCATGATCCTTTTTACATCTCTTCGTCTCTTTCGCTTCATACTTCAAACGGTGATGAGATGCACAGAGAAAAAGGTAGAATAATGGTTTGGGGTTTTAGGTTAGTCGGTGACTTCCCAAAAATAAATTACTACTAGAATTTTAAGGTCTGAATCTCCACCGTTACAAAAATTCTTGATTGCTGGTTTGACCGTGGCCAATCTTGGGGTTATAAAGCTGTCAAAGGACTCGAACAAAAATAAAAAAAATACTCGTGTACATTCACTTCTTGGATATAAGTACGTTCTTGGGGGAAAAAAAATTTATTTTTAATGCTAAATTAGATTAATGAAAATTAGAAAATTACACTCGAGGTAAGGAGAAGCAACATTATTACATTTCCAAGAGGTAACATTTTCTAAAAAAATTAAACTATCTATGATTAGATTATAAGTAGTCAATATAACGACACTCCTTCCTCGACTCACAGCACTCGCTGGATTTTGCAGTCATTCTTCAGATGTATGTGTAGCTTTTTTCCAATGCCCACTTGATGGATTCCAACAAGACCATGGCTTCTGCATATTCAGGATATAACATTGATGCTGGGTAGCATCTAAGTTCATGGGAAATACCTGACTCGCTCAACTGTTCATTCACAAACACATAACAAAAAGGAATTTTTAAACTATAACCCACCACACCTGTAGCATCAGTACACTGTTGAAGCTTCTTCAGCTCTTCAATTATCCCAATGACTGATTTGCATGAACCAAATGATGAAACAAAATGAGGTAAAGGCAACTCTAACTGAGAATCTGATTCTGGTTTCGTGTTGTATTCTGCCAGTAGTCCCTTGACATCGTTGTGTGAGTCATCTGAGCTGAGATAGAATAACTGTATTTCTCATTAATGATTCCAAAACTCACTCACAACCAGATAAGAGCAGAGAGTTAATATACTCTATCATTACAGACTCTATCAACCACACACTAGTGACCATTCACAATGATACACCTGTAACTGACAGCTCATACATACAGCTCATAAAGACAGTTAGGATGACAGGTAGACTGACTATTACCCCCCTGCAAACTGAACTGCCTGAAGCGTAGAGAAGCTGTAGACATGAAGTTTGTCTCTAAGCATTTGAAATCTGGGACCAAGAAGACCCTTAGTAAAAATGTCTGCCAGCTGAGCAATGGTGGATATATAAGAGACCTGCAAAGACTTTGCTTGAACTAATTCTCGGACAAAGTGAAAATCAAGAGCCATATGCTTCATTTTGCTGTGAAAAACAGGATTAGAAGCAAGAGATATACTACTGAGATTATCACAATGCACAGTTGGAGGCACAGGTAAGAAGATATACAAATCCTGTAATAACTGACACAACCAAACTATTTCAGCAGCTGTGTGTGCAAGAGCCCTGTACTCAGCTTCTGTACTGGACCTAGCAACAATTGATTATTTCTTAGCACTCCAAGAAATAGGATTATGACCAAAGAAGATGCATAAACCAGTATTAGACCTTCTATCATCAGGAGAGCCAGCCCAATCAGCATCACTGAACCCTTGTAAAGTTTGAAGCCCTTTGGAGAAGAAGAGACCATGATCCAGGGTACCCTTGACATACCTGAGAATTCTCTTAGCAGCACTCATATGAACATTGGTAGGCTTGTGCATAAATTGGCAAACCTGATTAACTGCAAAACTAATTTCAGGCCGTGTCCAAGTTAAGTATTGTAGAGCACCCACCAAGGATCGAAATTCAGTGGGATTATCAAGAATGTCACCATCTGAAGCACTTAACTTGCAAGAAGCAGAGGCTGGAGAAGAACAAGGTTTAGCTCCCACCATATGAGTCTTGTCCAATAAATCCAATGCATACTTTGTTTGACACAGAAAAAGACCAGAACTATTTCTCTTGACTTCAAGACCCAAAAAATAGTGTAGAGCACCCAGATTCTTAACAGGGAAATGAGAACTCAAAGCAGCAATAATGGCATTGCAATGAGAAGAAGAGTTACCTGTTAAGATGATGTCATCCACATACACTAATAGAATGGTAATTCTAGTGCCAACTCTCTGTACAAAAAGTGAAGGATCAGCTGCAGATGAATGGAAGCCTAAAGAAAGAAGAACAGTGTACAACTTGTCATACCAAGCTCTGGGAGCTTGTTTGAGTCCATAGATGGATTTGTGAAGTTTACACACAAAGTGAGGCTTGTCTTTATCAATAAAACCTTGAGGCTGCTCCATAAAAACTTCCTCATGTAAATCTCCATGGAGGAAAGCATTGCTCACATCTAATTGCTGAATAGAACAGTCAAAATGAACTGCCAATGAGACAATTAACCTGATAGTAATAGGCTTTGCTACAGGACTAAAGGTTTCATTATAATCTAGTCCAGCATGCTGATGGAAGCCTTTAGCCACAAGCCTTGACTTGAATTTATCAATTGTACCATCTGAATTATATTTAATCATATAAACCCACTTGCAGCCAACATTTTGACCAGGTTTAGGAGCTACAAGAGACCAGGTTCCTGCATTCTGTAATGCTGTGTGTTCTTGAGTCATGGAGACTTTCCATTTGGGAATTTTAATAGCTTGAGTGAAGCAGGTTGGAGTTATAGGAACTACAGGACTCAGTAATGCAGCAGGTAAAAGATGTTTAGTAGCAAAGTACATCTTAGGCCTAGAAATGCCAGATTTTCCTCTTGTTTGCATAGGATGGTTATTCTGAACAACATGAGGTAAAAGACCTGAACTGACAGAAGAAGTAGTTGAAACTGGTAAAGTAGTGTCAGTAGTAGATGTGATAACAACAGTGGTTGGAGCTGAGGCAGAAGAAGCAACAGTTGGTGGCTGAGTTATGTCCATAGTGTCATGAGCAAAGTTCTCAAAACACAATGTGGAAGTAGATGTTGGGGTAGACATTATAGTAGCATAAGGAAACACATTTTCATTGAAAACTACATGTCTAGAAGTGTATACCTTGCCAGAAACAGGATCTAAGCATCTGTACCCCTTTTGATGAGTGCTATAACCAAGAAAAACACAAGGAGAACTTCTTGGAGCTAATTTGTGAGAAGTGTAAGGCCTTAACCAAGGATAACAAACACAACCAAAGCTTCTTAAGAAAGTATAATCAGGTGACCTACCAAACAATTTCTCCAATGGTGATAGAAAATTGATGCTTTTGGTGGGTAATCTATTGATTGTATAATTGGCAGTCAGAAAAGAGTCTACCCAGACTGAATCAGGTAGAGTGGCTTTGATAAGAAAGGTTCTTCCAACATCTAAAATGTGCCTATGTTTAGCTTCAGCCACACCATTTTGTTCTGAGGTATATGGACAAGTGAATTCATGTGTAATACCATGTGAAGCAGTAAATACTGAAACTTCTTTATTGATAAATTCACCTCCACCATCAGTCCTTATGGTTATGATCTTAGTACATAATTGATTCTCTATTTGTTGCTTAAATTTGAAGAATACAGTCTTGAAGTCAGACTTAGCTTGAAGTGGAAATAACCAACAAAATTTAGAGTAATCATCAATCACATTAACATAATAGAGATAGCCACTATTGGACATTACAGGAGCAGGACCCCAAAGATCCATATGTAAAAGCTCTAAAGGTTTTGAGGTACAAGTAGTGGATATACTGAAAGGTAGTTTATGTGATTTTCCTAGCTGACAACACTCACAGAAGAGTGGAGTTTTGAGTACATTTTTATCAAATAGGTGACAGACTTTCTGAAGAGTTTGAAATGTGGAGTGAGCTAATCTGTGATGCCAGATTGTTGGAGTAGCTTTACTGATGTGCAGGGCTTAAGGTGGAAGGTTGAAGTTGATTGGATACAGTCCATTGACATGAGGACCCTGCAGCAGAATCTTCCCAGTTTGAAGATCCTGCACAGTGTAGTCAAATGGAGAAAATATGATAGTGCAATTATTATCAGATGTGAATTTGTGAACTGATAAGAGATTGTGAGAAGAAGTTGGGACATGTAAAACATTTTGAAGTGTGAAACATTTATTAGAAGTAGGTAATGTAACAGAACCAATAGAATGGATAGGCATACCTTCACCATTCGCAGTTTGAATGTACTCATAACCATCATAAGTTGTATAATCATCAAGAAGTGAATTATTGTTGACAATATGATTATTTGCACCACTATCAGCATACCACGGATTTCCCCCAAAGATATTAGCTGCAGCCAACATAGCGTGAAGGTTTTGCGGTGGTGATTTTCCTTGATAAGCAAAGTTCAAACGATGTGAGCATTCTGGAGCCAGGTGATCAGCATCACCACAAATTTGACAAGGAATTTTAGCATCAGGTATCATGGATGATGGAGGTGGAACTGAGGCAAAAGTTGGAGCTGGATGATGAAATGATGATGAAGGAGAATAGCCTCTGTAAGCAGGATTAAAAGGTCGTTTTCCTTTATAATTAGGACTATGACCACCTCTCATACCAGGATTATAACCACGAAAAGGATATGTTGATGGATGAGAATGTGAATGAAAACTCCTAGAGTTGTTGTGAACCAGAAAAGCCTTATTCTCTGTATCAGCCAGGATGGACTTAGACCTGGTAGCTAGAACAATTTCTTCACTAAGTAGGAGATTATGCAATTCAACACTAGTAACAGGTGGATACCTTACACGAACTGACGTAGCAAAGGCATCGAAGGAAGAGTTCAATCATGACAATATAGTTACCACAATCTCACTATCACTTACAATTGATCCTGCAGCAGCCAAAGCATCAACAACTTTCTTGATCTCTGAAAGGTAATCTGTGATGGATCCATTGCCAAGACGAATTGATTGTAATTTTGTACGAAGATGAATTGTGTGTGTAGCAGATACTTGGGAAAACCTAGTCTGAATATTAGTCCATAGTACAAACCCCGAAGATGCACCAGCAAAATAAGGAACAACTGATTCAGACATGGTAGAGTATAAAAGCAGAGTAATGGTTGAATCTTCATCTTTCCACAAGAGATACGCAGGATTAATTTCATGATTAAGTCTTTGTGGTGGACAAACAGCGAGACCAGTGATATAATCAGTAGCTCGAAATTTGGCTAAGAGAGCAAGAAACAAAGATTTCCGGTTGAGGAAATTATCTTCTTTGAGTTTTAAAGTAACAATGTTGGCCAATTGATGAAGGGGAAACTTTGAAATTGATTTTGGAGCATCCATGAAGATTAAACAGATGAAGATGAAAAGAAACAGATCAAGAAACTAGATCTAGATTGGAAAAAATTAATGAAAAAAGCTACTGAGAAATACAATAAACAAGTGATGAAGATAAAAATAGTGAAAAGAATGAAAAGAACCTGAAGATACACTCGTTCGAAGATGTAAAATTGAGCGCAGGAGAAGCCATTAATGGCGAAAAATTGGATCGAATTTGCTCATCTGATACCAAGATAGAATAACTGTATTTCTCATTAATGATTCCAAAACTCACTCACAACCAGATAAGAGCAGAGAGTTAATATACTCTATCATTACAGACTCTATCAACCACACACTAGTGACCATTCACAATGATACACCTGTAACTGACAGCTCATACATACAACTCATAAAGACAGTTAGGATGACAGGTAGACTGACTATTAAGATCTAGAACAAAAACAGTAACCAAGTATAATACCCAGAAATATTTTAAAGTTGGCGGTAAATGACTCTGATCCTTAATTTAATATAATCATAAAGTCCCTAGAACCAGTACCAGAGGTAGCAATCCCAAAAGGCAATTTTCATCAAGGCGTCAACCTAAGTAGTATATAGGAAGAATATTTTCTTATGAATGACAACGCATCTAAACGTATTGTGTATGCACTCGTATCAGGATAGTAGGAGCTATACTAAGGATGAATAACAAAACTGTGGGATACTGTTTGGGATTTATTCAGCTTCTATTGAGTGAGACACCTTAATGAGAAAGTGAACCGTGAAATACAAATAATGAGTTCCAAGACCTACGTATAGGGCATCAGATGGAGCAAAAAGACGTTTTTCAGTCATTCAAGCACCTGCAAAAACCGACATATATGAGTCAAATGACGCAACAAACAAAGGGAAGTACGCAGAGAAACATACTAGAATATGGCTACAGATTCTTTTTAAGCTTCTTAACAAGTTCATAGCATATGAAACTCTACAGATGGAAGTTATGAAGCATTTCTCAGGTCACCGGTAAATTCGGAAGTATCATAATTCCTTAAGACAAGTTGCTAGAAGAGGGTTTTTTTGAAAAAATAACGTAAAGATACGGAGTCAGCACTGGTATGCTTAATCAAGCACGGTACTGACGATCAAGAAACATCAACATGGTAAAGGAGCTAGAAACAATAGTCATGAATGCTAAACCAACGGGTACTAAACAATGAAAGGAAGTCATAGTTTTATGAAGTGGGGACCAAAGTATACAAGGACAGCTAGCTAGCATGCGACAACAGTCAGTCAGACCATCCTTGAGGAACACAGTAACAAATGTCAAAGAGTCCAAGACCATAGAAAACGTTAACTGGAGGCATACGGACATCATAAAATATATGATCATGGATAACAAGTTGTATATGATGAAGACTTATTCAAAGATGTCCAAATGTGTGCTTAAGTAAAAAGTTTGTTATCTGATCAGTAGTGCTCAAGAGTCCTCCAGTTAGAGGTTAACCAGAATCCTGGACCGGAAAGATGACTGTATGATTAACTTGTAAACTGTCGAGAATCAAAGCAGCTAAATTAGCTTTGTAGAGGCAACTATTCCCAAGCTGCCCCACACCAACACTGTCATAGTCAACCACCACCGCATTCAATACAATGAGGAACTTTCTCAAAGGTCTCAGTGCTGATATATCCAATCAATATTTCATACTCCAGTCATGGCCATGCATCCATTTTTTAGGCTGTTAGGACTAAACTTAATCAATCACCACAAATCGATGTTATAAGCATCATGGGCATATGGGTTCTTATGTGACATTTGAGGATCTAGTTTAACTATCCAACTAGTTGACTAAAAATGAGAGATTTCAGAGAAAGTGGAATGACAGTAAGTCTAGTAGCATCTCCTTTATTTCTTCAAGTTAAGTATAAGTTGTTATTGTTGGTAGACAAACCTAGAACCTGTTTTCAAGCACCTAAACTTTTCATCAAAATTTTAAGGCAAACAACGAGTCAATACATGATGCATGTAGTTCTAGAATATTAAAAACATTAATCTAGAGATCATGTCAGTCAAACAAATGAATGAGAAAGTGATACTGTGAAGTCATGCAGGCGTACCCACTGATCCTCCACCTGGACCTTTTGCTACTATGTAAGGGAAGGCAACATCTGCAAACAAGCTAATACCATTTTCGAGCATCGAAAGAACTGTATGCTAAGAAAGGCACAATAACATTACATGTTGGGGTGCCAGGAACAACATATTTGGCCAAAAAGCAGGATTTTTATTTTTAAAGGAGATTCTTTTTATTTACAGGTCAGGAAGTACTTAGAAAACTCAGCCTTGTGGAGGCTCACATGCAGATGATTCAAAGACCAATACTTTGTGAGGTCGCCTACAAAAATATTTAGAACCTGGATCACCCCAAACTTGACCGGTGCTTTAGAGCGTCTTTTTGAAAATCGATCTAAGATCCCACTCTAAAGGGGAAACATGTAATAAAAAATCTAATTGTTCTACGTATATAACTCTGTCAGGCAAGCAAAGAGTACCTCAGTGATGACAGGATAGCGACCATGCCCAGATAAAACAATTCCGAAACCCATTGTTATTCCATCCATAAAGGGAAATATATGGCACTTTCCAGTCAGAGATTTTGCATATCAGAGAATCTTCTGCAGTAAACGCCTGCTATAGAATTGTAGCAGGAAAATAATTAAGGAACACTGGATGCTTATTTATGCCTAAGTACATTAATGACCTTACATAATACAACTGATACACGAGACAGTGCCTACCACAATGAGGAGCAAAACTGTAAGGAGATCTGCATCCATTTTTAACATTGCAAAGGCAATACATCAAAGGTTATGCACAGACTGAAATCTGTTACAAACCAAACGAGTGAGTTTTTCTACAACGACATAAAAAATGTACAGTATGTTCGCCAAGGATTCAACAGTTATATGGTTATTAGCTTATCCAGATAAGCTATTTGTGGCATATACTTATTGTGAACTAAGTATTCGAAAGATAAACTTCTAAACAAGTACTCTCACGCATACTATGCAGTGCATATTGCGGATAACGCAATGATAAGCATACAACTGGTTGTCCATAAAACAAAAATAATATAAGCAAGAATCTATAATATTCCAACGACAAATATAATGAATGAAGCATAACGGGTAAGTGATGAAAGCTTCCGAAGCAACATTCTCAGACAATGCAGAGTAATAGCCGCATAAAAGTGAGATAACTTCATGATACAAACAGTGACAGTCATAGGCTCCTAGGACACAATAAACTAATACAATTTAGAACATCAATAATATCTCATTTTTGGTGTCTGGTAGAAATTTGCTTCACATCACCACCTACCAAACAAAGCAGAAATGTGCTTCTAAGTAGAATCCTAATTACCTATTGAATCCATTTTTCATCTTTTACAAATTAAAAGAAGGGAGAGCTTCTTTCCGAGGGGCGGGAACGGCCAATATGACATTTTGTGTGTCAAAGACAACTTAAGAAGACCCAAATCAAATTGGGATCATGCAAGATACTGTAAACAACATACGGTTCCTTCAATAAGGACCTTCTTCTACACAAATAACTAGGTTTTATCCAATCTTTCTGATATCTCAATAAAGAAAAATAAATTAAGATGATAATAATACCTGCTGAAAATGCACGAGGTGAGCCACTCTCTACCAGAATACATTTGACCATAGGATTCATTTTCCCACTCCTCCGTATACTTTTTGAACTTCAAATCCATCTCTGCAGCATCACAATTTAGTCAGATACAAAAAAAAAAAATAATAATAATAATAATAATATGTAATGAGAAAACCTAGATTCATGGCATTGAGAGCTTTAGGACGATCAAGAGTAAGGACAGCAAGTCCATTAGGGAAAACACTTCCTTTTACTGAATCTTCTCCCATGGTTGCAAATGTTCGTGGAGGAGAATTCAAGAAAGATTTGAAAGGTTTTTGATGATGAAAATGGGATGGAATGAGAAAATCAGAGAATGGGTTTGATTTTGTATATGAAATCGAGGAAAGAAGAGATTTTGATGACATAAGATTGGGTTTATTTTTAGTGTGAGAAAGGAGATGAAATGTTCGCATGATGATTTGCTTAGTTTTAAAGAAGTAAGAGAATGTTAGGAAACTCGTCATAAGCCCATGAATAGAACTTAACTTGAAAACCGGTTGACTAGACGAGGGAACCCAATGACTTATAAATTAGTGGGAATTATATAATTGCCCTGAATTCTGACGGGCTACACAACTACCCTTATCCTACAATAAAAATACCCCTCTCCATCCAAAGCCCATCAGGGGTCCATTAAGGATTAGACAACATTATAAATATACCCTTACATCCATCATCTCCTCTTTTATTTCAATTCTCTATCTTTCCATTTTTATCAGCACCATCATCATCGATAAAACAGACAGAGAAATCACCTCCATCGCAGCCACCACCATCTCCGCCGCGACCATAATCGACGCCTCCAGCACCACAACCATCACCATTTCCTTCCATGAGAAATCGATCAAATATAACTTACCACCATTATCTCGATCTCCACCACTACGAAAATAAATAAATAAATAATCCCTCCACCAGCTCCAGCACCACCTCCTATAGCCACCAAATCCTCTCCACGAAAATAAATTAAACAAAATCCATCCACCAGCTCCAGCACCACCTCCTATAACCACCTCCTTTCGGTAGTAATAATAATAAAATCTTTAATTCACTTTATGTTTCAGATCTGAAAAATCCTCTCCACCTCTTCCAGACGCCACCACCAGCACCACTTCCGTCACTACCACCGTCGTCGCTTCCACCTTCTTTAATCCTTTCCTTTTTATTTTTCTTATTCTTCTTTAAAGATTAATTTTCAAAATCAGAGAGAGCGAGATCTGATTTGTTTGAAAGACTAAAATGTAATGGAAGATCAAGAGGAATTTAGGGTTCATGTTTTATTACAAGGTACGAAAGATGTTATGCAAGCTTATAACAACAACAATGGAAGTATTTTTACTCCACTTTTGATGTTTGTTACAGATTTAATGGGTTTAGTTTTCAATTAAAAATCTCTTCTTCTTCTCAATCGATATAGCAACAAACTCCAATTTTAGATCCATTTGATACAGCAACAACTAGTTTCGAAGAAATTAGATCAAAAGTTGATTTATTTTGTGCTCATATTGAAGATAGTTTTGGTAATATGAATTTAGTTATTACCAATTATTCCAACGTTCTTTACTCCAGACAAGAAATTATTCCAATGTCTCGAAAAGAAATTTGGAATATTGCTTTAGATTCTCGTATATTCATGCTTTTTAATTCTAAATGTAATGGGTGCTTCTGTTGTTGGCATCATGTATAATCAATGTTGTTATTGATGATCATAATGTTTGTGGTGCAGAGTCTATATGCTCTTTGGAGGAGCCCATTTGGTTCAATGATGGATCGCCTATATCGATTCGCAAATTTTGCAATGATGACTTTGGGACAGGAAACTGATGGATCCATGCTCTGTCCAGCAAGTTCTAATTCAGTTGTCGCAATCAAACCTACAGTTGGACTAACCAGTAGAGCCGGAATTGTTCCAGTCTCACCTACACAGGATACGGTGGGGTATGTAGTTGTGGCCATCTTCTTTAATTTGTGCAAAAGTTGCATCATCTTCTATAAGCTTATGGATACTCTAAATCATGTCAAATCTAGACATTAATAAAATGGTGGGTTGAACAGACCAATGCGCAGAACAGTATCAGATGCAGTACACACACTGGATGCAATTGCGGGTTGCGATCCAAATGATGGATTAACTTGCAACCCAGCAGCGGCCATACCTATAGGTGGTTACAAGCAACATCTAAAGAGGAATGGCCTTCAAGGCAAACGATTAGGAATAGTGAGGTCTCCATTCTTTAATTTCCCACCTGGATCGTATATTTCCACACTCTTTGAGGGTCACATCCAGCAGTTTCCGGATTTTACTATTTTAGTTATTCTAACGTTCTTCTTCTTTTTATTCTTATTCTTGCAGTATTCCGTTTTATCATTATTACCTTGTACACTAATTTTCATGTTTGGTTCTGCTTCTACGTTGACGCTATAATTTCCTTTGATATGGCTTATCGGCATTGCCACCCATTCTGCCTGGAAGCATTGATCCGTCAAACCTGAGAAAGCTATATTAACTGAAATAGCACTATTTTCTAGATCAAACACATAGATTGTTTTATCTTCAGGGAGTGTGAAATACACATGTCCTCGTGTAAACCCCAGATCAGCTGAAGAGAATGAAGCTGTAGTGTTTCCTCCAAGAAATAGAATATGACTAATATAAATACCGGAGTGAAAAGCCTCCTGGTAGTTTAAGTTGACAGGAGTATAATTGTTAGTGACTAATGTAAATGTTTCATTTCTGACCTGTTTTCGTCGTCTTTGTACAGGCTAATAATTCTGGATGGAGTTTTACGTTGGCCTGCACTTACCCTTGAAGCTATAATAGTGAGTCCACTCCTCCACTCCTGTTTACTTGTATACTAATAGTTACATTATACGAACCTATGGTGTAATGGTATCACAACTGACTCTAGTCAGAATACGCGTGTTCGATTCACGTTAGGTTCACTACTTTTAGTATATTTGTGTATCAACAATAGAAATTGACCTTAGTTTAGGGAGTCAACAACCAATGTTTATGTATCAACAATGGAAAAATGGAATCAACAACCAATGTTTCTGTACCAACAATAGAAAAATGGTATCAACAACCAATGTTTGTGTATCAACAATAGAAAAATGGTATCAACAACCAATATTTGTGTATCAACAATAGAATTTGATCTTTGTGTTAGGAGTCAACAACAAATGTTTGTGTATCAACAATAGAAATCGACCTTAGTTTAGGGAGTCAACAACCAAGGTTTGTGTATCAACAATAGAATAATGGTATCAACAACCAAGGTTTGTGTATCAATAATAGAAAAATGGTATCAACAACCAATATTTGTGTATCAACAATAGAAATTGACCTTAGTTTAGGGAGTCAACAACCAGTGTATCTGTATCAATAATAGAAAAATGGTATCAACAACCAATATTTGTGTAACAACAATAGAAAAATGGAATCAACAACCAATATTTGTGTATCAAAAATATAAATTGATCTTAGTTTTAGGAGTCAACAACAAATGTTTGTGTATCAACAATAGAAATCGACCTTAGTTTAGGGAGTCAACAACCAAGGTTTGTGTATCAACAATAGAATAATGGTATCAACAACCAAGGTTTGTGTATCAACAATAGAAAAATGGTATCAACAACCAAATTTGACAAATATTTTAGAACTTTTAACTTTTTGGGTCAACAAATATTTTCAGTTGTTGACGCCTAATATTAATGGCGTCCACTGTGGTGGCGGTGGCGGCGGCGGCAGTGGTGGCGGCGACGGCGGTGGTGGCGGCAACAACAGTGGTGGTGGTGGTGGCGGCAACAACAGTGGTGGTGGTGGTGGCGGCAACAACTGTGGTGGTGGTGGTGGCCGAGTGGCGGTGGTGGCGGCAACAACAGTGGTGGTGGCGGAGTGGCGACGGTGGTGGTGGCGGAAACAACAGTGGTGGTGGTGGTTGCGGAGTGGCGGCGGCGGAGTGGTGGTGGCGGCGGTGCTGTTGGTGGTGGTGAAATGAAATAATAGAAAAATATATTTTTTAATGGATAAGATTTTTAAATGGAAAATAATATTGTAAGTGAGGGTATTAAGGTAATCTATCTTTTAATGGATAAGGTATTTAAATTATATGGGTATTTATATTGTTGTATAAGGGTATATTTATTGGGGGTCAAAACTAAGGGTATTTAATAAATTTACCCTATAAAATACCAATTAAGCCCCATCTAACCAATGTGGGACTAGGATCCCAACATCCCACCACGCTTCCAGACCCAACGTCCTCGTTGGCCCACTCAATCGACACTGACCCGAAGGTAGCCCTTTCTCTTATGGCGGCTTAACTCCCCTATCAGTATTCAATGCGGGTGACAACTACGCCCATACATAGGTGCCCCAACACTTTAATCTAGCCTATAGGTCACCCCTTCCGTGGAGGGGGCATGGGTCGTAGTGGTTGGCTCTGATACCAAATGTTAAGGTACCGACCCTAAACTCGTCATAATCCCATGGGTAGAACTTAACTTGAAAACCGGTTGACTAGATGAGGGAACCCATTGACTTATAAACTACCAATTAAGCCCCATCTAACCAATGTGGGACTAGGATCCCAACAGAGAGTAGTTGTGGTTTACTGCCGACTGCCGAGGGGAACATCTGTCAAGTCACAAGTGGGAAATCCTTGTTCATCAATCAACATATTTGTGCTTAAACATCAATCGGATGAGTAGATGTCATACCCTAGCGATTTTAGTTAAATGACACGATTTATGTGAGAGAATAGCCGTGAAGAAAATGAAGAATTTTAAACCATAGGTTAAACGATAGGATATCTCTAAGAGGATAAATAAAGACAAGAGAAATCATAGGATTAATACAAATTGTAAAGATAAATAGGTGTGGAGTAGTGGGAGCCACGTATTTAAGTGGACCTTAAGGGCACTTATGGAAGTTTCTCTTTACATTTATCAGTGGGTTTATTATCAATGATTATCTCGAAACTTGAATAGAAAAGTTCGAAGAACAAGGTAAAAGTGGGTTATTAATGGCTTCTTAACATGTATACGTGGATACAAGTTAAGAAGACCCTTTTTATTTTTCTAACTAGGTATCACTGGGACCTTACAACCCCGGCTCAACCTCCCATGTTAGCATCAATTTATATTATAATTTCTTTCTTTCTCATTCCAGAGTGCTCATAATTTTATAAAAATATTAGTAAAGACAAAACATAGATTGCAAAATTCACATCATTTTTTTGGTTAAATAGGCCCTAGACGAAGACAACCTCCTCTTCATCCTTTTTTGATTGAAACATTCTCCTCTTCTTCTTTAGTTCGGTAAGGATGAGTTAACATAGGAAAGAAGCACAAATCTGTTGATTGATGAACATGGATTTCAGCAAAACAAAGAATGACGAGTCTCGAATTTTTGGAAATTTGGTGGAGTTTCAAGATCAGAAATGGAAGCTAGGGTTGCTGATGAATGAATTAATGAATCTGGTGATGACAATGATATAAAAAAGGATGAGTAAGCTTGGGTTTAAGTTTAATTCGAATTATGAGAAGATTAGGCTTCTGAAATTGATGAGGTCAGGGTACTCTGTTTTTTTTTAAGGTTTGGGGATTTTTCTTAGAAATGTCAATATATAACTTGATCTCATCAATGAACAAACACCCACGAATTATATTTAGTTATTAAGTAATGTTTTGTGTTGAATCTGTAATGGTCATGAAAGAATTTTGATTTTGATGTGCATTTTGATAGATGGTGTCAGCGAAAGTTGAATCTGGGGGAAGAAAAATAGTAGCGCTGATAAGAGTTTTGTGTTCAATAACTATCAACTGGCGGAGAAATTGTTAGGCCCGTAAGCTTTCTGTTAATTTCAAGTAAATGGGTTCATTTTGTTTCTGCATAATATAATTTTTACTAAAAAAATTGTTAGCTTGACTTACTTTTGCAGGGCATATGAGCATATTGTCCCGGTTCACTACAGAGATGTCAACGAGGTATGTTAGTGGGACTTGATGATATTAATACACTAAACACATATCACTCCAATTATTTCACCAACTGGCAATGTAATTATTTACTAAATACTACAAAGCATAATGAACTTTGCATAGGTCTGATTATGGACCCTTATTTAGTGAACTTTGCAAATAATACGGGGAATTATCCTTTTCGAATACACGGGATGCACCTGAGTGCATAATGTATATTTTGGCTGAAAAATATGTTTTGGTCTAGATGCATAATGCATATTTTTTGAATATTTTGTTGTTTATTTTATTATATTTCTTTAATACTTGTTTTTGGTTGATGTTTTAATGGTGAATGTGATGTTAATGTTGGTGGGTTTTACTGCTCGAGATCATGAACTAGTAACTTTTGTTGGGTATCTTATATTGTAGGTGATTATTAGGATAAACTTAGATTTATCCACGAAGTACATAAGATGCACCTGGGTGCATAATGTGTATTCTTATAATAAATAGGTTGTGCGCATGTTGCACCTGGGTGCATAACACATATCTTTTAGAAAATAGGTTTTGGCCAAGTTGCACCTGGGTGCATAATGCATATTTTGATAGGAAATAAACTTTGGCCAGGTTTCACCTGTGTGCATAATGTATCATCGGCATGGCTGAAAATAATTTATTATTTTTTCGAATTTCATATCAACAATGGATCTTGTTTTGTAGAGATTTTCGAGCCATTTTTAAAAATATAAAATTCATTAAAATCCGACATATATTTCGAAAGTTAAGACATTTCTTGCGATTAATTTTAAATTGGAGATAGAAAAGGATATCATAAATAATAAAAATTAAAGTAAAGGGTATATATGACTAAATTTTTTTGTGTCTTTTTCACCCAGACCAATATTTTGCTTGTCCATTACTCCCATACTTTATGCGGTTTGGTCATATGACCCATTTTCCGAAATTCACATTGCAAACAATAATAACAGAAGAATCCAGTTTTAACATTGTAAATCAGTGCATGGCATATACTTTTTTCAAACATCACATTTCATCGTGCTTGTTGGGAAATCTGTTTTTTCTGATACAGCCGTAAACAGAATATTTTAGGATTAATACCCACAGTTTAGTTCATATATTAATTTAAAAAACCATAGTACTAAAACCGTTGCTCTTCATACATTTGGCAAAGAGACACTTGCTCGACTATTGCAGGTTTCACCATATACTACTTCTCCAGAATAATTAATCTACTCGTCCAACACTCCTGCTGCAGAGCAGCCTGAGTATGGTATAATGGAATATCAACTGTGGATGGTGTTGTAACTGCTGGTGTCCCTGATAGACAAAATAATAGAAGTTGAAAATATTAATTATAAGAGAAGATGCAAAAACATAATACAAATATATTGTACATCCTATATCTTTCTTGGTTAAATCGATAATTTCGTGGACATGAATTTTATTTTTATAGAAAGAGAAAATGTGAGACAGAGAGGTAGGACTTGCTTTAAATATGTTCAATTCTTGCTGATTGACCAAAAAATCTATAGGTGTGGATAGCATAAAGTGCATGTAACAAACGTCATTCTTTTTCTTTTAAGTGAACCCCAGTCATCTGATCAGAGAAAATTCTACAGGTTAGGAGCAATAATTCACCTGGTTCTCAGATCGTCGTTCTCCTTTACCTCCCTATTTCTCCTCACACTGTTGTGCTATGTTTTTTTGCATGCTTTCTTTGCAGATGATCGGAATACCTGGCAAGTCAAACAGTAATCAATATTACGTTACATATGGATATCAATAACACAATAAGAACATGTCTATATCCAAACCACATAATCATACTTTACCCCAGAGAGATGAGACATGTAAACTTGCACGCACATCTTCTACAGGTGTACTGGACTGTTTTGCAATGCAATTAAATAAACTCATTTTTCAAATGCCTAAGAACATCTCATTTCAGTGGACGGACATAAATACTTGAATTAATTAATCTACTTGTAAATTTGAACACTATGGATCGGAATCCCTAAGAAATGACAATGGAGTGACTAAATGTTTCTATAAAAGCTTGTGGGTGATCCATGATGTCAAGTAGACAAATAAAAAAATCATGGGAGTAATAGATCTGAAAGATGAACACATGCTCGACAATTACAAAAATCTGATCCTTAGAAAGATATGTAAGATAGCAATTCTAATTGCATGCTGTAACATAAAGGCATTTACCCATAGAGACATGGAAAATACAGATAGTTCTTCACCTTGAGAAGCTACTACTATCAAATTCATCTTCGCTTCTAATTGACTTGCTCATAAATTCCCACCAATATTTCAGCAATTCCGCTACAAATTCTATATTCTTGGAAATTAATATGAACAGTAAAATCAATCCGTGTAAGAGAAAAAACTTTTAAGAGTCAAGCAAAAATTATAAATATCCATGTTGAGATTCTTGAGAGAATATACATGTAAAAGTGTTTAGGCGAAACCTGTTTAGAGAGGCGGTTCGAATCTTTATGACCATTGAATGATAAAAATCCATCATATAAGTGAAAGGAAAGATACAGACAGTGAGAGTGACTCTACAAAGATTATGCATGGAACATGGACTTATGGAGTAGTGAAGATCCTAAAAATAATATATACCCACGCAGATAACAGAGCACCCCCCGACTCATACCTAACGCTTTACTAAAATACAGAAAACTTAAAAATTTCCAATGCCGTTACCAAAGGAAATAGTTTATACGCGCCCAAAGTATTCAAATTTAGCAACGGAATAGCACAATTAGCAATCAAAACCCATCAACCTTCTACAAAAATTTCTGATGTGGTCTAATAATCTTATTTCTCCCATATAGAGACAAAGGCCTCAAAAATAGAATTAAATGTACAAATTGAAGAAGGAGGTTAATCGTATACTCAATGGATCAATCTTTATCATCTTATGAATCGAAGAAGTCCATGATCACACGACTAATATCACCACCAAAACTACTATTATCATGATGAAAGAGCATATACGAACATGATAAGAACAATTTGAAAAAGCGGGGGGTCTAACAACCACACCTAATATTTCGATTAGCAATCTGTATAGACAACTCCGAGTTACTTTCTAGAGAATCAACTAGATTCAATCAATATAAAATATCTCAAGGAGTTATTATCTCAATCTCTCTATTTGATTTACTCAAGCAAATACAATATGCGATTCTTAATCAAATAGAGATAACTTGGATGGTACCAAAGACCAATATCCAAGTGTCAATCAATTTAAATCAACAACCAATAAGGTCGGATATTCTAATTGATTGAACAACGCACAACCTGTATTATTTTAATTATGTAATAAAATATAATGCGGAAAAGAAATAACACAGACACCAGAATTTTGTTAACGAGGAAACTGCAAATGCAGAAAAACTCCGGGACCTAGTCCAGATTAAACATACATTGTATTAAGACGCTACAGACACTAGACTACTCCACATTAACTTCGGTCTGGACTGTAGTTTAACCCCAACCAATCTCACACTGATCCAAGGTACAATTATGCTCCTACGCCTCTAATCCCAGCAGGATACTGCTCACTTGATTCCCTCAGTTAATCTCACCCACAACCAAGATTTGCTACGACCCAAAGTCGAAGACTTTAGTAAACAAATATGTCTCACACAGAAAAGTCTACAAGATAGATAAATTCGTCTCCCACGAATAAACCTATGAGTTTTGTTCAGTCTTTTGATAAATCAAGGTGAACAGGAACCAATCAATAAACCAGACTTATATTCCCGAAGAACATCTCAGTTTTATCAATCACCTCACAATAGTCTTAATCGACGCAGCGAAAAAAGATATTGTGGAATCACAAACGATGAGACGAAAATGTTTGTGATTACTTTTATATCTTGCCTATCTGAGAAATAAATCTCAAGCCAATTATTACAATTGTACTTGTACGATAGAAGATGCAAGATCAGATCACACAACTACGATAAAATTAGTATCGGTCTGGCTTCACAATCCCAATGAAGTCTGTAAGTCATTAACCTGGTTTTAGAAGAACAAAACCAAAGGTTAAAGGAGAATCGACTCTAGCTTGGAAAACTAGTATCACACAGAATGTGTGGGGATTAGGTTTCCCAGTTGCTAGAGTTCTCCCTTATATAGTCTTCAAATCAGGGTTTGCAATCAATGTTAGCTTAGTAACAAAGCATTCAATATTCACCATTAGATGAAAACCTGATTAGATTCAAGCTAATATTTATCAACCATTAGATCGAAAACTTAGCTTGTCATACACACATGTACTTGACGATTTTATGTTTGTGTAACCGTACTCAAACTTGTACATTAGTTGGTTCAACACTAGTTAGCCAAATGATAACTTTCATACCAACCATATTCTTATTCACCATAACTAGTCCAAATGACTCAAATGAACTAGTTAGAGAGTTGTTCAATTGCTATGAGATCTCATGTACTACACAAGATACAATTGAAGCAAAAAAGATGTGATTCACTCGAATCGATTCTTGAACTATAAAGCCACGGATAGCAATAGCATTCCTTAGTTTATTATGATAAGTTCACAAACATCGTTTTTAGACATAACCTACTCAAGTTCGCGGACTGGGTTCGCGGACTTAAGTTCTCGGACGGAGATCACAAACTCCAGCAGAAATTCTCGGGTTCGAGAACTACGCCAGTTCGCGGACTGAGCTTGTATGCTGAGTTCGCGGACTGAGATCACGCACTACTCCGGTTTCACTTAATCAACAAAGTTCGCAAACTTCGGTTCAAGCAATAAGGACTTATAAATATATGTGTTACCACAACAATGCTTATATCCTCCAATGATTATATTGTCTAAACTCTCAATTCAATCATTGAAACATTATCAGAGGACGTTATATAGTTGTTATTCACAAACTATTTCTCGTCAGAGCGATTTCCAAAATGATTGAAATATAACATGACTTTCGTCACTAGGTAAAGATGAACTTGGCTAAAGCGAAAGCTTTACCAACACATATTTCGAGAAATAAATAAGCGAGATATACTCAGCTCGAAATATCATATGTGTATATTCTTAGTCTATATAGTAATATGACTTTTGTCTCCAGATAGGAGATAGAATAGATAGACTTTCGAGTGATAGATAAGTTCAAGTCTCCACATACCTTTTAGCCGATGAAGATCCACTGGTTCCTTGAGTAGACCTTCATCTTATATGATGATCGCCATGGAGTTCTTGAGCTCAACTACACTTTCTATCCTTGTCCGAGACCTTAGCTATAGTAGAATAGAAATCAAAACTTTATAGTTTTGATCACTAACATTGACAAACATGCTTGAGATAGCAACACATGCGAGTTCGAACGAGCAATGCTCTAACAATCTCCCTGATAGGTGTGATAAACACCTAATTTTATATCTAGTATTTATGCTTTCTTTGCGAGTTTTAGTGTGAATTATGTATCTTATGCTTACTTTTGAGTGGATTAGGTGCTTTGGAGTCGTTTGGAGCAAAAGAAGGAGAAATTAGCCATTAGGAGCTACAAAGTGCTAAAAGGAGCAAACAAGTAAAGTGTTATTGATGAAGAAGGGACAAAGACAAATTTTAACTCATTTCAATCAAGGAATTATTATCACCATCTCGAAGAGAATTCAAACGCGAAAAGAACGCAAAAAGAATGAGGTCATTCCGAGTTCGTATGAAGAAGTTATGAGCAAAATGGTGAAACCAATTTGGATTAGGTTTTCTGTTGGGCCTTATTGGGCCTGCGCGAAAAGAGAAATGAGAGATGCGTTTTGGGCTTGCTATGGACGTGAAAATTAGGGTTTTTGGTGGATTTTGAGGAGGTTAAGTATCCTAATTGGACAAGGATATTATATCTCTTCTACTACTTTTGTTTCTAGGGTTTGTAAACATGTTAGGGTTTCTCTTTCTCCTTGTTATGAACTCCATGAATATGAATACCTAATTTTATTATTGGTTATGGAATAATCAGATTTCACATAATATGATTCTTTGATTCAATATATTAGTTTTGTCTCATATTTATCGTTCACGATTCTCTGAAAATAGGGTTGCATGATTGAATGTTAGTTTTGTCAAGTTGCAAATTGGTAGAATTCATAATCATATCTATTGCTAGTTTAGGGTTTATTATACGAAAAAGTGATATTCCTTGAATACAAGTAGCATAATTGTGAAGATTGCTTGTAGTGATACATCATAATAATCACAAGTGATTCGTGACCTTTGTTAAATTGGATTAGTGCGTTTTCCACGTTCGATTGCTTTGATTGGCCTGATTTCATAGAACTTAATGCATCTTGGGAATTAAACTTAATTAGTGCTTTTACACGTTAGTTGTTCTTTTAGATAGAATTCATATTCGCATCTTTTAATGTGTTTGTTGATGACAAAAGGGAATTTGCGGGATATTCTTGCGATCAAGGTATTCTAGGGCTTTTGATAAAAGTTGAGATTAAATATCAATTCTAGTTATTGTTAAAAAGCATATTTGTGAATGAAGATGAATCCTTAACCAATATTCTCACTACCTTGATTTGTGTGCTTTATTTCTTTGTTTGTTTTTATTTTACTTTTTCTTATATAAAAATCAGAAAATCACCTGGTGTTTTATATAGGAAACCGAAACAATTTGACAAACTAGACCTCTCTGTGGGATCGATCCTTTCTTGCCCTTGCTATATTTATATTTTGAGTAGTAAGAAAGTGTAATTATTTTTGACGCATACGACAGCGATCAAATTTTGGCGCCGTTGCCGGGGAGGAAACGGTTGTCACTTGTTTTTGGTTTCTTTTTTTTGTTTTTTGTTTTGTTTCTTATTTTTGTTTTTCTTATTTTATGGTTTTTAACCTTGGTTTGGGAATCGTATTTCAGGTACCAATTCTATGGAAGGAGCATATTGGAACAATGGATACGGCTTTCACCCTCCTCAACACTATGACAATTACCCACAATCTATGGAATGCAATCAAAACCAATTTATTAGCTATGATGCATATCCTAGAGAACCTTATGGTGATTTGCATACTTACCAACAACAACCTTGTAGTGGGTATGTAAGTCAAGCACCTAGGTGGGATAATTCTACTTCTAATTGGCTTTATTCGAGTTGTATGCAGATTATGAACGAATTGCAAGATATGCAACAAAGGCTAGACCAACTTGATCGTAATAGAGAGAACGTCGCACAAACCAATTTCTGGAATATGCCTTCTTACCCGACTCCGGATCGTAGTTATGATCATTCACCCATTCAAAGGGGAGAGTCATGGGAAAGAGAACATATTGTAGCTAATGGTGTTAAGCGTGTGAACGTCCGGAAACTTGCGCAGAAATTATACAAGTTGGAAGACGATGGATACTCGGAAGAGCTTGTCGATGAAATTAGTAGGACCATTCATATGGAACTTAAACGACGTCGTGATAAAGTTTGGGAAACCGACGACGATTCTGATTATGGTGAGTCTGAAGATGAAGACGATGATGATTGTGTTGAAAAGGACCAACCTTTGGAGATATTTGATGACGTTAGTGTAGTTGACTCAACTCTTGATCTTTATAATGATCAAGAACCTATTCAAAAGGTACATGAGTATGATGAAACTAGTGTTTTACAAGATTTTGCAACATGGTTTGAATCTAATGAAGAGGAGTATGTTGAGAATGTGACCGTTATGACCAATATTATGGAAGACCCAATTGAACTTGTGAATGTTTGTAATGATGATGTTTATGTCGAGACTTCGGTTAAGGCGGAAACAGATGAAGAATGGTTGCAAGGTTTGATAGAGTACCATGATATACAAGAGGTGAATAGTTCACTTGAATTTTTCAAGGATGAAGAAGATTCCGTGCTAAAAGAGATTGTGCAAGGTTTGTCTAACCCTTTGCATATTGTTTCTTCTCCTTTACCTCTTATTGGTTTGAATATATGTGCTTCGAGAACATTGTTGAATGACTTTGTTTCTCGATTTCCCCCATTAGAGAAACTTGATTCTCATACTATGCAAGTTTTGGAACAAGATACCGTGGAAGTACCCGACTCGTATTTTCTTTATACACTTCCAAGTATGGACAAGAATAAGTGTGGGGGAAACTTTTATCAGTTAATAGCTTCGTTTCTATTTTATATTACTAATATTTGTATGGAGCTATTGTTTGCAAAACAGGTGTTATGGGTGGATCCCCAAATTTTCAGATTGCTAATATATGGGGAATGAATCTTTCAAGAAACTAAGTCGAGCCGTCGACTTTAAAACAAGCGCTTAGTGGGAGGCAACCCACCGGTTTTGTATCTCTTATCCTTTTGCTTTATTTTTGTTTATTTATTTTTTATTGTTTTCATATTTGAATCCCCATGTTTAATTTCATTAAGTCCATAATCTATCTTAGAAGAGAATGATGACGAATACCTTTTCGTCAGAAAATTTCAGACTGCGCGTAGTTCAGTCCAGAGACTATAACTGTCAGACCGTTTATCAAAACACTGTGAAATTTTGACACTGTGTAGAAAACACGTAGGTGAACAACTTTTGTGAAATGGAGTTTTTCCAAATTCCTTACCAAGTTGCACAGGTTTTGCGTTTTATCTGCTGTTACGTCAGAATTCAGAACTTTCGGTTTTACACATTGAGGACAATGTGAAGTTTAAGTGTGGGGGAGCATTTATATGTTTGTATAGTTTGTTTTAGTTTGTTTTATGCCTTTAGTAAAAAAAAATAATCAGAAAACTAGAAAAACCAAGAAAAATTTGTGCTTTTTGAACTCCGAAATCTAGAAACTTGTGCCTTTAGGATGACACCATTAGTGGATGGAACCATTTTGATTGCAGGAGTTGAGGAACAAATTAACTAAAAGGGATGAACATAACTCAGAAATCACAAATAACATGATAGTTGTTACCATATCTCGGAATATCACCATATCACATTCTATTTTTATTTTTCCATATTTATCTATTGTTTTCTAAGTGTTTCGGTGGGTCACTAAACATCGACTTGTTATTGCTGCTAGGATGAAATAGAGTGATTGAGTTGCTATAAAAAAAAAAGACCGACCAATTAGACCAAGCGGAATAAAAAAGACACTTGGGAATAACAGTATGTGTGAAACGTTGTCCCTGTCTCCGTCGCCTAAACAAGCGTGGAATGCAGGATCCAAGGCAACTATCATGTACTTGCTGACAAGAAGCATGCGCTTGGATCCAGTTTGATCCAATCATGATGTCTATAAGAAAAAAAGAAAAGAAAAAGAAAAGAAAAAGAAAAAAAAGAAAAAAAAAAAAGTATTATTTTTAGTTGAATAAAGTCACTTCTGGTTCCCTTGTATATGCCAGTGATTTGATGTAGAATTCAGCCAAGTAGCTCAATCCAATAGGAATAGGTTCATCTTGGTAGTGACCTTCAGACAGATATGGGAAACATCGATCACTTGTGAACATTCGCCAACATCTACATCTATATCCATCTTCTTAATCTTTTCATTGTGATTGTGGTTTGTTAGTTTCCGAGTATTGTGGCTTGTTCGACTATCTAATTAGAGTTTATTTACTAATACTTGAATTGAATTTGCAAGGTACCTCCTCCCGTAGTCATTTTGGATTAGTTCATTGATTTGTCACAAATAGACGGAGTTGGAAATATAGGTTTTGTAGGTATATCTCTAGTAAACCTTCACGAGACTATAACTCGTCCACTAGGGACACCTAGGGGTTTAAAGGCTTTTTATTTATGCTAAAATTAACCGTAGCCTCAACGTCACGGAGTTGTTGTATTTTAGTTTTGTTTGATTTGCTCGAGGACTAGCAAAGTCTAAGTGTGGGGGAATTTGATAGGTGTGATAAACACCTAATTTTATATCTAGTATTTATGATTTCTTTGCGAGTTTTAGTGTGAATTATGTATCTTATGCTTACTTTTGAGTGGATTGGGTGCTTTGGAGTCGTTTGGAGCAAAAGAAGGAGAAATTAGCCATTAGGAGCTACAAAGTGCTAAAAGGAGCAAACAAGTAAAGTGTTATTGATGAAGAAGGGACAAAGACCAATTTTAACTCATTTCAATCAAGGAATTCTTATCACCATCTCGAAGAAAATTCAAACGCGAAAAGAACGCAAAAAGAATGAGGTCATTCCGAGTTCGTATGAAGAAGTTATGAGCAAAATGGTGAAACCAATTTGGATTAGGTTTTCTGTTGGGCCTTATTGGGCCTGCGCGAAAAGAGAAATGAGAGATGCGTTTTGGGCTTGCTATGGACGTGAAAATTAGGGTTTTTGGTGGATTTTGAGGAGGTTAAGTATCCTAATTGGACAAGGATATTATATCTCTTCTACTAGTTTTGTTTCTAGGGTTTGTAAACATGTTAGGGTTTCTATTTCTCCTTGTTATGAACTCCATGAATATGAATACCTAATTTTATTATTGGTTATGGAATAATCAGATTTCACATAATATGATTCTTTGATTCAATATATTAGTTTTGTCTCATATTTATCGTTCACGATTCTCTGAAAATAGGGTTGCATGATTGAATGTTAGTTTTGTCAAGTTGCAAATTGGTAGAATTCATAATCATATCTATTGATAGTTTAGGGTTTATTATACGAAAAAGTGATATTCCTTGAATACAAGTAGCATAATTGTGAAGATTGTTTGTAGTGATACATCCTAATAATCACAAGTGATTCGTGACCTTTGTTAAATTGGATTAGTGCGTTTTCCACGTTCGATTGCTTTGATTGGCCTGATTTCATAGAACTTAATGCATCTTGGGAATTAAACTTAATTAGTGCTTTTACACGTTAGTTGTTCTTTTAGATAGAATTCATATTCGCATCTTTTAATGTGTTTGTTGATGACAAAAGGGAATTTGCGGGATATTCTTGCGATCAAGGTATTCTAGGGCTTTTGATAAAAGTTGAGATTAAATATCAATTCTAGTTATTGTTAAAAAGCATATTTGTGAATGAAGATGAATCCTTAACCAATATTCTCACTACCTTGATTTGTGTGCTTTATTTCTTTGTTTGTTTTTATTTTACTTTTTCTTATATAAAAATCAGAAAATCACCTGGTGTTTTATATAGGAAACCGAAACAATTTGACAAACTAGACCTCTCTGTGGGATCGATCCTTTCTTGCCCTTGCTATATTTATATTTTGAGTAGTAAGAAAGTGTAATTATTTTTGACGCATACGACAGCGATCACTCCCCCTTTGTCAATTTTAGTGGCAAAACTATTAATACATATGGAATACAAAATATATAAATAAACTTTGTAGCTCATATTCCACATGTCGTCTAATCTTCAACAATACTCGAAATCTTCGTCACTTCCAAGTAATCCAATGATCCTAAAGGTTGTAAGTTTAGCACCATCGTTGTTGAAAATCCATAGCTATAACAATGAGAAAAGCAGTGGTTCTCAATCATTGTTATACGGTGTCATAATATCATTACACAACGTCAAAGTACAATTGCATCACAACTTTAACAACAATACTATGGTGATACTTCACTCCCCCCTTAGTCAATACTCCATCTCACATGGAAACCACTCCCCCTTACATAATGATCCGAAAACCTTGTGTATTTGTAGTATGAACTACATATTAATTGTCCCACTTTTTGTCAATAAAATTGGCAAAGGTACAAGAACGGGATCCTAATGAAATTTCCGTAAGAGACATTTCATGACCAAAGGTAAATGTATATCATCTTGTTTAGATGCAATCATAAAGCCGAAGCTAAATGCATTCATCAAGGAGTTCATAAAGATACAAGATAACCCCTATAATATTCCACAACCGCACTCCCCACAAATATTTGGCAATTAAGCACAAGTTCAAAATAACTCTCCCCCATAAAATGTCATTCCCTAGGGAACAACAAGAGCGACCTTAATTTCAAAAAGAAAAGAAGGATTTCTTTAGACTCAACAAATTACATACAAGTATGAATTTGGAATCCAACAAGAAATATTCAATCATATTAACCTAAGCGAACCAAGATTAATTTGACTAAATATGCTCGACACAAGTAAACTTATGGATACTTAAATCAATTAGATTAATCACAAGAAAACTCGCAAATAATCTAATTGTCATACTCAACCAAACTAATTACAAAAGTAATCAATTTAATTGTCCACACTCGACACAAGAAACCTATGGAGCAATGACTAAGTTAATCACGAATAATCAACCCAGTCAAAGATATGCTCAAACATAAGAAAACTTATGGAGTGATAACTAAATAATCACACAAGATGATTAATTTAGTTCAATCATGTTCAACATAAAGTACCTTACGGAATAACAACTAAGATAATCACAAGGCAATCAACTTTTGTTGTTTTAGTTCTCAACATAAGACACTTCATGGAACAACACAATATTTACACAAAAATTGTGGATCGGAGAATCGACCTTATATCGTGGAATAAGCAAGGATTCATTCTATGTTTCCATCATTATTTGCGTAATGAAACACAATAGACATAATCCTAGAATCACAAAAGATTTTAACCTATGTTACATCAATAATTGACAATATAGGCTTAACTTTTGTGTTTTGCTAAAAGTCTATTCATTCTTTTATCAATATTTGCATATCAATTAATGAACGACTTTACTTTTGACAAAATATGGGACAATCAAGTTCACGGAAGTAAACACACATATCCCATAATAATATTGCAATATATAAAATCAAAATATTAATACTGCAACCATCATCTTCCAACAAAGTTTAGAATTTAACACAATAAATCTAAAAACAAGAAGATGGAAACTTTGGACATAGCTATGTGTAATCACAATAATGGCTATTACAAACACTAGTTATTCTTCTAAGCAAAACAAGAAAAATAGAATATTTACTAGGAATCAAGACAAACTCGTAATGCACATATAAGATGATTTGTCCTTAGAGGGTAGAATCAATCTTTTTCGCCCGGATTTACACCAAGAATGGCTACCAAAGGCGTATAAAAATATTTTCTTAGACAAAGAGGAACATATAAAGTCATCAACAACCATGCACCAAAGTTCACATAAAATGACTGTGAACATTCAAGAATTCCATAGTAACATGTACTACTGCTCATTCTTGAACTTTAATCTTTGTGATTCACCAACAACATTCTTGTAGAAGCTATAAATAAGCTTATAAGAGTAGTACTCCAAGAATCCAAGTGCCCAAGTCTAAGAGAAGTGGAACAAGTGCAATAAAACAGAGCAAAATACTCAAAAACAAGAGACAGAACAAATACTAATCTGAACTCATCCAAATTCAGGAATTCTCATCTCCAATTTGAATAAAATTCAAAGAGGAAGATAGTGCAAAAATAATGAGTCCATTCCGAGTTCGGACGAAGAAGTTACGGCCAAAACAAGTCGACCGAAAATTGACGTCTACACGCAAGTCCGCGAACTTATGGGTTTACACACGAATTTTCAAGTCCGCGAACTTAAACTCCTGGATTTTGGTTTTAAAAGATGTTATGCATACCTAGTAGGTGTACCATCAAGACCAAACATCTCGAACTACTATTTTCAAACCTTTAGAAGAATCCAGTCGAATTCTACAGCCTTACCAAACATAATCTGTGTTCCCCAATTCTCGTGCTTCCCTCAAGTATACGTAGCAGGGTATTCCTTGGTGAGAATGCACTTACAACACAATCAAGTTGTGTTGAGGTGAACAATGCGTCTTTCTCACCATGGCACCAAGAAAGAGTTTCTTTCCAACAACTCTTAAATCTTGTAGTGTTGAGAAACACCCAAGGAACTGTTTTTATAAGTTTATCAAAGAACTGCAAGAGAACCCAAAAAGATTTGTGTTTCTGATTTCTTGTTTTCTAACTTATAAAAAAAAGTTTCTGCAGATAGTTTTTAGTACTGCGAAGGGAAACTCTTTTAAAAAGAGATGTCCTAGATTCCTCATAAAAGAAGACAATACTACTATCTTGATAGGAAGTATCATGAATTGAGCAATGAATCAATTCATTCCTTGAGGTGATACACTCAGATGACTGAAATTTAAACTCCTCTTGTAATTCGTTTAGTTTATCATAACTAATTGGATTACACGGAGGAGGATAATTTATATCACTGATTAGTAAATCAATATCAACCTCAACATGAATATTATTCATCATAACTTGATTTAGCATGTCAAGAGATTCTTGCTCTTTCTAGAGGTATAACTCAACATCAAGAGATAAGCTCTCAAGCTTCTTTTCAAGCCCTGAAAACACTTCAAGGGATTTTAAACCTAGTGGAGGTTTAGATAGAATTTCTTCTACATATTTTATTAAATCAGTCATGGAAGAGAATTCTGAAATCCCCGGATCTTGTGGTGCATTTATTAAGATAACACTACTGTCCATAGAGTCAGATCGCTACAAACACAGACTTGTAAGGTCTTAAACGTGTTTGCCTGCTTTGATACCAATTGAAAAAGCGGGGATCTAACAACCACACCCAATATTTAGATTAGCAATCTGTATGGACAACTCCGAGTTACTTTCTAGAGAATTAACTAGATTCAATCAATAGAAAATATCTCAAGGAGTTGTTATCTCAATCTGTCAATTTGATTTACTCGAGCAAATATAATATGCGAGTCTTAATCAAAGAGAGATAACTTGGATGGTACCAAAGACCAATATCAACCAATTTAAATCAACAACCAATAAGGTCGGATATTCTAATTGATTGAACAACGCACAACCTGTATTATTTTAATTATATAATAAAATATAATGCGGAAAAGAAATAACACAGACACTAGAATTTTGTAACGAGGAAACCGCAAATGAAGAAAAACCCCGGGACCTAGTCCAGATTAAACATACATTGTATTAAGCCGCTACAGACACTAGCCTGCTCCAAATTAACTTCGGTCTGGACTGTAGTTGAACCCCATCCAATCTCACACTGATCCAAGGTACAGTTATGCTCCTACGCCTTTGATCCTAGCAGGATACTGCGCACTTTATTCCCTCAGTTGATCTCACCCACAACCAAGAGTTTCTACGACCCAAAGTCGGAGACTTTAGTAAACAAATCTGTCTCACACAGAAAAGTCTATAAGATAGATAAATTTGTCTCCCATGAATAAACCTATGAGTTTTGTTCCGTCTTTTGATAAATAAAGGTGAACATGAACCAATCAATAAACCAGACTTATATTCCCGAAGAACAGCTCAGTTTTATCAATCACCTCACAATAGTCTTAATCGATGCAGTGAAAAAAGATATTGTGGAATCACAAACGATGAGACGAATATGTTTGTGATTACTTTTATATCTTTCCTATCGAAGAAATAAATCTCAAGAAAATTATTACAATTGTACTCATACGATAGAAGATGCAAGATCATATCACACAACTACGATAAAAGTAGTATCGGTCTGGCTTCACAATCCCAATGAAGTCTTTAATTCGTTAAACTGGTTTTAAAAGAAGAAAACCAAAGGTTAAAGGAAAATTGACTCTAGCTTAGCAAACTAGTATCACACAGAATGTGTGGGGATTAGGTTTTCCAGTTGCTAGAGTTCTCCCTTATATATGAGATTAGTAATCCATGAACATGTAATGTTATCCGATTTTAATCTAGTACTTTATCAAATTTAACTCTGTAATCAGAGAATAAGAGACTGTAACATTTTATAGTTAAAGAACAACACCATCTTCCAATCTGCTTGAAGAGAGTGTTACCTTTTCTAGTTAAACATACTTCGTGGCTATCCAATCAGGAGTAATACGTGTTTGGCCATCAATGCATCCCTACTATCTTACAACAATTCTCCTCGTAGCAGTGTTCCTTTCAAGTCCCAAAATAGGTGTCAGTTCATGACATACGATCGAGAAAAATAACACTTAAATTCTTGCAAGGCATGATATTGTCGTTAAAAGTTCCGTTTAACAGGAATTTCAAGGTCAAGAGTTAGAAGCTTATCGGAAAAACATAGCGCATGTTTTACTAGTATTTTAGATGGTAAAATAAAAGGTGTTGTTCAACTGATAGTTAGCACCTTTCAGTATGCAACCACTACCTAATTAGCTTGCACTTTCCTACCCAAGCCAAGTGGCATGACATTTTTTTTGAAATCTATAACCTAATCTTTCATAAAATATAGAAGATACGAACAAAGGCTGGATTTTAGACAGAATTACAAACCACCAATTAGAGGGACACTTAATAAGTTAACTACACTAATTGTCGTGAACTCGAATTAAACCTAACCAAGAAAATGCTTGAAGTTTACCTTAATTGTACACAAATCATGAGTATAAGACTCCATTGTCATCTTAATTGTTTCTCGTATATCGGTCGATCCCTGCGAGCCATAGAATAAAGGTTTGACTAAGTGAATCAAATTCACAATGAGAAACCCATCCATTAACCAAAACCCTAAACCCACCAAGAAGAATAATCAAATATATTTTTAAAAATAAAATAAATAAAAATTGAGATTCAAACCACTTCAGGGGTGATATTTCGGATTTAGAATTGAGACAGAATCTTGCTGAACAAGGAAAGGGAAAGTTGTTAGAAAGAGTACAGGGAGAGGAAAAACCCGTAAATGAAGATTAGGGAGGTGAAGATTAGAATAGGGTTTTGTATATTAATCATACAATTCCGTAATTGAATAATTACCTCGGGATCTTAATTAAGAAATATTCAAATCATCTCACCAAAATAAAATTAGGGTGTAAAAGTTCTACAAAATAAATTAGGTTTTTTTTATAAACTTACCACATCTAATCATCTGGGGTTCTTTCATATTTTGCTTCAATGACCTGATGATGGTGAAAACAACATTAGGGTTTCCATTAGAGTGATAATTAAGGGGAAAAAAACAAATCAAAAAAGGGTAAGGATCAACAAAACCTTGATTTTGGATCAGGTGCATATATTTTTCTCCCGAAGCCTTTTTCTTTCTTATGAAAAACTAAATCAATCAAAAACGAAAATAAAGAAAAATAACTTCATTACAAAAATCAATTATCATTAACAAAATCTCTCTTACCAAGTAAATCCATTTAATTTCAACATAAACCTAATTCATAACTTGTTTTGCAGCAAAAGAAGCCAATATCTTCGTCGTTAGAACTTTCAAGTAGCTGAGGAAATAAAAGAGGAACACATCTTGATCAAATCGGAAGCCTAATTCTCTAACCCAAGATTTGTGAAATAAGAAAAACGCGTTAAATATTAAGCAGTGGTTTGTCATAAATATTACCTTGGAGTTGAATTTCTCCCAGTGATTTGCTGACAAAAGCTAATAGAATTATTATCATAACACCCGTTGCTTTCTTTCTCAATCCTTTGATTGTGCCAGTAAATTAGCAACGATTTTAAATCGAGAAAAGAGATAATTAATCCTTTTGTAGTCATTTTCGTTAATTCGTTTATAAAAAAATTACAATTATCTATATCTTCATCCTCTTTGATTGTTTGATTTTGTATGGTTTGTTTTACGCTTCTGGTTCATTTTGATACGGGACGTATTTTTTCGGTTCGCATTATATTCCAAGATTTCACTAAATTTTGGATATCTACAGATTCTAGTATTTTAGTTGTATTGTGTACACATGTCTTGTGGGGTGGCCCACCATTCTCTAGAATAATCAAATGTGTCACACATGAAGAATAAATTGGTGGCTAATCCACCTACCGACCTTAATATGATTAACATCAACATGATTACATTGCCACATCAAAGGACACTTGGTCTCACCATGTTACATATTTGATGCTTTTATTGGCTATAAATAGCCCCCCCACCCCCCACCCCCACTCGCATATGAATGTAGATGTAACAAAAACACTTGAGAGACAGCAAAGATGTAAGAAATAAGAAGTAATTAGTGTTCTCCATTTGTTCCCCATTTTATAAAGCTTAGATTAGTTAATTAATAAGTAATCAGTGTTCTCCATTTGGTAAAGCTTAGATTAGTTTATTGATAATTGGGTTAATTGGTTTTTGGTACTTACATTTTGTCCAACTTTAGTGTTTGGTCTAACATTTGTCCAACTTAGGATTTGGTACCTGGACTTCACGTTGGCCTCTATTGGCCAAGTTAAGTCCAATTTTAATTTAAGAAAATTCAATATTTTTTTCGTTATTTATTTAAACCGTTGATCCTAGGTAGGCGGACGACTGCAAATATCTCATTTTATATCATCTTCTTTCCCCATAACAGCAACCATTTTCTTCCTTCCCATACACGAACAAACAAACTAAAAGCAAACAAAAAAGCTAATTCTTCTTTATTGGCGCCATGGGTTCTGGTGGGTCTTCGCCGATCGAAGTGCTTCCGCAGGTGCTCAAGATATGAATATTACAGGAGCAGAATTAGGCTGTTTGTGGAATTAAAACACGATGGAGAGAGAGGGGGGAAGAAGCATGGGTGCTTAAAATGGAATCAGAAGGTTTATGTTGCAATTGAAATTCGAATTTGAAGATATGAATTAAAACAGGTGGGTGACGATGTGAAGATGAATTGTTTGCTTGAATGATTCTTTGTATTGATGTGACAAAATTAATCGAAAATGTGGTTTATTTTGACTTTGAACGATAAAGAATGGGGACGTGTCTAATCCCGTAAGAAATTGATCTTAAAGAGCAGTATAGAATTGTGGAGTATCCGGGCCATTTCGATTTTGTTGCTCCAACATATATCCATCGTTGTTGGAATTCAAATGGCAGGGTCGATCTGAGGTTAATTCTACATCGCGAGTTTGATGGGTCTCCTCCTAATTATTACCTTGAGGAGGATGAGGAGGAGTTTTCAAAGTTGGTGTTGCTTATGAAAGAGATAAGATTATCTTATATGATCCGAAATAAATTAGCATTGAAAAAATGTATGATGTATCACCACTACAAAAAGGCAGCTCGTATCAATATATTGAGTCGCTCTCTTGTGTTCAGTAATTAATTAGCTTGAACTTGGGTAGCTTTCAAATTTAGGTAAGGTGTGGTCTGGTTGGGATCGAGGTTTAACAATTATCATTCATAAGGACTGATTTGTTTGTTGTTGATGATATATGGAACTGAATCACGAAAGGAAAAGCACAGAAGGAAATGAAACAAGTGATGCGAGAAAAAATCAAATTGATCTCTGCCAACAATAAATCTTGCGCAAATGTTGTTTGACAAAATGCCTAAGTTATAGTTATAAAACTAGTTTTATTTATTTTATAAAAATAAATTAAATTCAGGTCAATGACGGTCAACATAAGTCAACGCCAATTTCAAGTACCAACCACTAAGTTGGACAAATGTTAGACCAAACACTAATATTGGACAAAATATAAGTACCAAAAACTAAATAACCCTTGATAATTGTAGGGACAGAATATTGTCACAACAATATTCCTGCGAAATAGACAACAGTACTACGATACATCAATAATAAACGACTATTCTGCGACATATCAATGATATTTTGCGAGACATCCAAATATGACTTAAACAATGACGTAATGACAGAAACACGAAGAAAGTGTGACATGTTTGCGATATATCAATAAAACCTGCGAAAGATAAAGGCGGTGCCTGCTGCGATTTATCGCAAGAACTCAGATCCGAAGTTGAAGGGAATCTTAGCTGTAAATGAGCTGTCATGAGCTGTAATCCACTATGTAAATACCTATATAAAGTATAAAGGAGATGAGTAGTTCCAGAGAGGGAATGAATTTTTGAGTGTTAGGAAAGTTTTTAGGAGAGAGAAAATCTTTGTTAAGTGTTTTGTGTTCTAGATTTTTGTAATTCCATAAGATCATATTAATAAAAAAGTGTTCTTAATCTTCAAATTATGTCATAAATATTGATAGATTCTTGAATAGGGTGTAGTGTGGGAATTCCTGCAACTACATTTTGGCGCCCAGAAACAGGGATTGAAGAGTTGAAAATCATAGTAAAAGCTAGGTAAAAGAAAGAAATCATTCAAGAATTGGAAGAATACTTTTGGTGGAAGAGAAGATGATTGAAATCAAAGATAATCAAAAGAAATTGGAGTGTGATGTAATAACAAAGATGATGATAGACAAATTCCATGAAGATATTAAAGGAAGGATACACAAACGAGATTTTGAAGGAAAGAAGATCATGACGGTAGATGAAGCATCACCGCTAAAAGATTGGGAAAAACAGAAGATTACATTTACAGCAGCAGAAATTCCGAAAGAGAATTTAAGTCATACATCTCCATTGGTGATCACAGATTCACAGTGTCTGTTGCACCAACAAGAAAAGAGAAATCAGTAAGATCTACAGAAGAATGGGATGTGAATAGGACTCTGGTGGACACATGAAGTTCTGTGGATATAATGTTTTACCACACATTCAAGAAAATGGGATACAAAGATAAAGAAATGTTTAGTCCAACATATCATATTCACGGATTTGGAAAATCTTTAACAAAACCTAAAGGTGAAATTGTAGTACGAATTCCACTCGGGGAAATAGAAACGAAGGTCACCTTGAGTGTGATAGATATGAAATCGCCTTATAACATGCTGTTGGGGAGACCATGGATACATGCAATCAAGGATGTATCATCAACTCTACATCAATGTTTAAAATTCCCTATGCCTAGTGGAATTGGCGAAATTAAAGGAGATGCAGATTATGCGGCGTTATGTTTCCAAAATGAAGTAAGGAATTGTGAAAATCAAATTCAGTTGCGAAAACAGCGTAGAAAAATGAGGAGAGAAGAAAAGAAAGAAGAATAATTCAAGATTTACATGATAAAATCAAAAGAAGGAAAAGGAATATTCAGTGATGTATCACAATAAGATGATGAACCAGTGGAGATAATAAAGACACCAACACCAATGGGAGAGAATGAAGCTAGTTATACCGCAGCAGAACCAACAAAAGAAGTTAATGTTGGAAGTGAAGAAGACCCAAAAATGCTGAAAATTGGAACTAAGATGGATGTGGAGGAAGAAGAGCAAACTGTAAATCTTCTGCGAGAATACAAAGATATTTTTGCGTGGAATATGGATGAGATGCCTGGAATAGATCCATCTGTTGCGTGCCATAGATTGTAGATTAACAAAAATATGAGACCAATCAAACAAAGAATAAGAAAGATTGCAACTACTTATCATGCTAAGATAGAGGAAGAGTTACAAAAGATGCTTGATGCAGGAATTATAAGGCAAGCGAAGTATCCAGAATGGATCGCCAATATGGTAGTAGTTCCCAAGAAAAACAAAGGGATAAGAATTTGCATCGATTTTACTGATTTAAATAAAGCTTGTCCCAAAGATAGTTTTCCCATACCAGATATCCCGCAGAGATGGTGGAATCTGCCGCAGGAAATGATCGAATATCTTTGTTGGATGGATACAAGGGTTATAATCAAATTCCGTTGGCAGAAGAAGATCAAGAACATACTGCATTCTTTGATCCTAGAGGATTATATTGCTACACAAAGATGCCTTTTGGGTTACGAAATGCAGGGGAAACATACCAAAGAATGGTGGAAAAAGTATTCGCAAAATGGATACATAAAACTTTAGAGGTATATGTGGATGATATGTTGGTAAAAAGTAAAGAAGCTAAAAATCATGTGCAAGATTTGAGGGAAATTTTTGACTAGATGAGGCTTTTTAATATTAAAGTAAATCCTGAGAAATGTACTTTCGGAGTATCATCTGGGAAATTCTTGGGATATATCGTATCAAAAGAAGGAATACAAGTTGACCCTGAAAAGGTGCAAGCAGTTTGGGATATGCCAACTCCAGCAACAGTAAAAGATGTGCAAAAATTGAATGGGCTTTTAGCCTCACTAGGAAGATTCATTTCGCGGTCATCAGATAAGTGCAAGCATTTCTTCAACATATTAAATAAGGGAACAAAATTTAAATGGACAGATGAATATGAGAAAGCTTTTCAAGGAGTTAAGGAATATTTGATGAATATATCCATATTAAGGTAAGGTGAACCAGGAGAAGAATTCTTGATATATCTTGCGACAACTCCACATGCTTTAAGTGCAGTACTTTTGCGAAATGACGCAGGAGTTGAAAAACCTATTTACTACATCAGCAAAACGTTTAATGCTGCGTAGAAAAATTATTCGAAGATTGAAAAATTAATTTTGGCATTAGTTTATGCAGCTTCTAAACTTCGCATATATTTCCAAGCGCATAAAATCAAAGTACTAACAAAAGTACCAATCGAGTCAGTAATGAAAAATTCAAAAAGATCAGGCAGAGTTGAAAGATGAAATGCACAAGTGGGGCACTTTGAGATCCAATATGCAATTTTATCTTCGCCAAAATCTCAAATTGTCGCAGAGTTTCTCGCGGAGTTTCCTTTGGAGGATGATGAAGCTGTAGAAGATATGATGGATATAGAAGAAGAATATGGGGATCCTAGAGATCTTTTAACAGAACCAAATAGATGGGAGATATTAGTGGATGGATCATCTAATGGAGTTGGAATCGTTTTTATTTCACCAGAAGGTGCAAAAATGGCATTCGCATTTCGATTGGAATTCGAATCTACCAATAATGAGACAGAATATGAGGCTGTAGTACATGCCTTAAGATTTGCGATAGAAATGAAGGTAGAGAATGCAAGAATTACCAGTGATTCACAGTTGGTTATTCGCCAAATTGAAGGGGAATATGCAACTAATGATTTATCTTTGAGAAAACATAAGAAACTTGTAGAAGAATTATCTGCGAAAATACCAAGACTCAAATGGAGGCATATTTCAAGAAGAGATAATAGACTTGCAGATGCTTTTGCGTTCATATCAAGTATGATGGTAGATCCAACTGCGAGAAATATAAAAATACAAACATTAATAGCACCATCAATTGTTAAAGAAAAAGAAGAGGAAGCTGAGGCAATGGTAGTAGAAAATAATGGAGAAGAATCAAGCCGAATTAACGCAGATTGGCATGCGGAAATTCACACATATCTAGCAAGGGGGGAGTTACCAAGGAACAGATTGGAGGTACATAAATTAAAAAGTAGACCAACAAATTATGAGTTAAGAGATGGGGTATTGTATCGAAAATATTTAAATGGGACTTCGCTCAGATGTTTGACACTAGAAGAAGGAAAACAAATATTAAAAATGCTACATAGTGGGGATGCTGGTAATCACAGCGGCGGTAGATCTTTAGCATACAGAACAAAAATGCAAGGTTATTATTGGCCATATATGCATGAAGATGCAAAGAATTTATCAAGAAGTTGCGAGGAATGTCAGCGATTTTCAAAAAGAATACATGCACCAGGTGAAACGTTAACATCTTCAAAAAATGTTTGGCAATTTGGAAAGTGGGGTTTAGATATTGTGGGACCATTTGTGCCAGGAACAGGGCAAAAGAGATACTTAATTTTCGCAACAGATTACTTCACAAAATGGGCGGAAGTTAAAGGCAGTACAACATATTCGTGATAAGGACATTTTCACATTTATATTTGAGAATATCATCTGCAGATTTGGAATTCCAGCGCAATTAGTGTCAGATAATGGAAAGCAATTTGAAGGACAAAATATATAGATGTTACTTAATGCATTCAAGATAAAGTGTGAAAAATCAACTCCTCTATATCCGCAGGCAAATGGTCAAGCTGAAGCAACTAACAAAACAATTGCAGATATTCTCAAAAAGAAATTAGAAGGGCATCATAGAACGTGGTGTCAACAAGTCCATAATGCAGTTTGGGCTTATAATACAACACGAAGAGAAGCAACTGGGGTATCACCTTTTTGTTTAACATATGGGGTTGAGGCAGTATTACCAACATAATTCGCTATTCCTACAACTAAAAGAGAAGCTTGGGAAAAAAATCTTAGTGCAGGTATGATTCTAGACAAACTTGATGAGGTAGAATAGAAGAGAGAAAAGGCATTACAACATATGGAGAACTACCATCGCAGATTAGCTCGTGAATATAATAAATGAGTAAAGAAGCGTGAATTCCAAGTTGGAGATCTAGTTCTGCGAGAAACACCAGAATATCAGCGAGAGAATGGAGGAAAATTAGCGAAAAAATGGGATGGGCCATATATAATCAAAGAAATAATTGGAACTGGAGCATATAAACTAATTTATCCCGAAGGAAGAGACATGGGTCAAAGACTTGGTAGACCATGGAATAGACAATATCTAAGAAAATATTATCAGTAAAGATTTGAAAGACTAGAATGAATGGATCACACGCAAGAAGTTGCGAGAGAATAAAAGAGATATTCTACAAGAACAAAGCTGGCTGAATATAAAAATTATTTTCCGCAATAATTTGCGAGATAATTAAAAAATTAAATGCAAATAAGATGGGCACTAATTTCCTAAAAACATATAAAGAACGAGACGAACTTTTATGGCGTACACCCTAGTTCGCGGATTCTATTCCGTAAGAGGCAATGTCCTTAAAGCGCGTCATAAGGGGGTATCTCTTTACTTTCAATTATCATAAGAACGGGACGAACTTTTATGGCGTACACCTTAGTTCGCGGATTCTATTCCGTAAGAGGAAATGTCCTTAAAGTGCGTTATAAAAGGGGTATCTCTTTGCATGGCTATGGAAAAGGCTATACCGCTGCTGGAACCTAGTCATGGAGATTGGGATTATAGAAAATCCATCCAGGAGAGATAACTTGGATTCCCAATTATATAATGTTATACCCTGGTTGGGCGCCCGAGAGTTTCTCCTAAGGAATGCAACGTATGATCAAGGCGCCGAGGTACACGGTTGAGCTGTGGGTGCCCGGGATGGATGAACCTACCCTGGCCATCCATGGCAAGTCTTGGATTACGATGTGTTCGGCCCGAAGAAAACCCCACTTAGGGTGCAGTCTTGTAACTATAAGCCATATAAGGCATAAAGGACAAGGCTGCGAAAACAACTAGTTGTTGGCAGAACCTGATGGGAAAGTGCTAGTCTTGTATGGCCGATGTATAATCCTTGAAGGGGCAACCGGGGGGAGAGATAAGGGCGATACCCTACATTAGGGAGCTGTGTATCAAAAAAGACGGCAATGTCATGGGACTTTATATTCGCAAGAATGTTTAGGCCCGTCATATTGTCGCGTGATAGAGACAGCAATGTCATGGGACTTTATATTCGCAAGAATATTTAGGCCCGTCATATTGCCGCATGACTGGCCAAAAAGCCTAAAGAGAAATGTTAAGATGAGGTCAATGGGTTTTTGCGATAAGATCAAAAGATGAGATAAATGAAATCAATAATAAGAGGATATAAATCGCAAAGACGACAATGTCATAAATCTTAAAAAGCAAAGAGAGAATTAATCTCTCACAAGATGGCTTAGATTTATCATATTGTCGCAGAAAATAAAATAATGATAAGGCAAGATCAACGGATTATTACGTATAAAGGTAAGAATGTCTTGCGATCTTGTCGCATAAAAGTGGCATAATAAGACCTTTAACTAGGAATGCGAAATAAGACCACAAGAAAAGTTATATCTGCAAAACATATAACAATTTTTTCGCAGAAATATTTGCGATAATACTAAAAATTGGTAACAAAAGGCAAGCATGGGATTTCTTACAAGGGTAACAAATAAAATACTTCACAAGGAAGATTATGAGGGGCGAATATTGGGATTATAAAATAACATTTCATTATCTCCCTTGAGAAGAATCAAAATAATAAAAAAGAAGGAAGATAATCAAGTTTATGAAGATTAGATTCGGAATTAATAAAAATATATAAATTAGAGCAGGTGATTGAGTTACAAATAACTTCAATGTTTCGCAAAAAGTGCTGGAAGAAGAAAATTTCGGAAATTACAATGATTCGCAGAATCAGAAACATCTCGCAGGAATACATGATAATTTAAAGAATATTTTTCTCTAATTTCATCATTCTTGTTCACCACTATTATCTTCACCAGTATCATCTTTTTCAGTATGAGTTTCTCCATCACCAGTGATTGTTTCATGAGGAGGATTTTGTTCTTCATGAGGAGGATCTTGTTCTTCTGTTTAATTAAGAGGTTTTCCTTCGTTCTCAGGTGGATTTTGTTCGTCTTCAGAAAAATCTTCTTCATTACTTGAATAATTCAGATCTTCATCTATAGGGTGGGGAACTTCATTATCATCTATCTATAAAGGTTTGATCTTTATAGGAGGTAGAGAATGAGAGAGTAGAACATTATTTATGAAAACCTCAGCGCCTAAATGAGCTTTGCGGAGGCAATTCTTTTCCCGATTTCTGATCTCTATATCTTTAAAATATTCAAGATAGTCAAATCTTCTCAATGCCCTGTTATGAGATTTGGAAAGCGCGGTGTTCTTTTTGCGAAGTTTGGCTAATCTCATAGATAGATCCGAAATTGAATCTTGAAGATTCTTCTCAGATTCTGCGAAAGAAAAATTGCATGTTAGAGAGAATTTTTGCGAAAAATAAGATGTGAAAATACAATGAAGTAATTAATAGATGAGGCAGTCAAAATGACTACCTTCCTTTTGAGAAGATAAAGTGTGAATTATAGTAAAGAAGCAACTCTTCCATCGGTCCATGGCATCATCAAAACTATCCCCAATCTTACCTTTTAAACGTGATTTTATGCTTTTTTCATAATTGCGAAGATAAAAATTTTCTTCCTTCAGTCGAGAATAATCATCTTTGAGATTGTTGACTTTTACACTTAGAGCTAATCTGCCTTTAATAAGCTTCTCTTGTTCAAATGCAGATGATTCGATTTTTCTTTTTAAGTTCATCTTTCAGTATGCGAAGGGACTGCTCTTGGTCCTTACACAATTTTTGAAGATTGTCTAGTTGCTGCGAATAAGCCTTTGTTGTATCTACAAAACTACGTTTCTCTTGAGATAAAACTCTGTTTTCATCCGATAAAGATTCCACCCTCAAATTAATTTGATTCAGGGAATATAAAATTTGGGAGGCTTCGTTATTTAGACGATCCCGTTCATGAATTAGTTGATCGCGTTCATGAGTTAGTTGGTTGTTCTCATTCTGAAGGTTATTTATCTCGTCAAGTGAATATGTATGAAGAATATTCAAATTATCAAATTGATTCTTCCAAGATTCTTTCCCAGTGCGGGCTTCCTCAGCGATTGTTTCCCACTCAAATATCTTCATTAATTGGTTATTTTTTGAAGCTAAATATACATCAACAAATAAATAAGGGAAAATTGAGTACATAAAAAGCAAGGATTTACAGAGGCAAAAGTAAAGACAAGAAAGTTATACCTTTTAGATCATCATTTCTGCTGCGAAGAATTTCACAGTCTAATTCAGAATTATGAAGCTTATGATCGAGAAATTCACACTCCAAAGTTTTGGCTTCAAGATTCTTCTTCAAAATTTCAACCTCATCTTCTAAAGCAGTTAACGAAGATGAAGAACCGCAAAACCCAAGATGCTTGCTTAGAATCATATAAATATCCTGTCTCGCAGGATTTGAAGAAGATTTCATAGCATCGTTCAAAACTTCAGATAATACTTGAAAAGCAGCTTCAACCCCTGTTGTTATTTCTTGGGAAGAAGGAAGAGAAGTAGAAGAAGAGGATTTGGCAATAGTAAGAGTGGAAGAAGGAATTTGATTGGTCGCAGTTATAGTTTCATTCACCGCATCATCATCCACCGCAACCTCCTTTATTGCAGCTTTGTTTACCACAGTTTCATTATCTATGACTTCATTTGCCGCAGCCTCGTTAACTATTGTTTCATTTACGTTGGTTACATTCACCGTAGCTTCATTTGTCGCAAATTTATTTCCAATTATCATAGATTCATCTATCGCAGTTTCCAAAATGTCGGGATTATCAGAGATAGGAATGTTAGTATTGATAACTTCATTAGAGGTTGATGAAGAAATAATATGGGTATTGAGATTCACGCAAGGAGAAGAAGAAGATTTATCTTGCGATGGGACAGGTTTTGCAGGTAAAAAATCGAGAATATCCACTTCATCTGAAAGAGTTTTAACTTGACGCGAACGTTTAAGAGGTTTGGGAACATTCTCTTCGTTCTGCGAATAATAATGTAGGTAAGAAACAGAGGCAACAATATTGTTATTTCAAAAGAATAAGTGTTTCTTACTACCTTATCATTCTCAGATCTCTTCGTCTTCCCAACGCGCCTTTTCTGAGAACCCTTAGGGTTAGGGTTCTTGATAGTAATTTTGGTTTGAGAAGTGGTGTTACTAAAAAAGATGATAGAATATGGGGATTATGAAGAAAAGAGGGCAATAAAGAAAAAATAACAAAAAAGATGGAAAATAAGAACATACCTTTGAGTCTCCATTAAAGCAAAGAGCAGGGGAAGAATACCAGGAAAGAAAAATTTGCGAGACAAAAAGATTTTAAAGAAAAAGATAAGGTGAAAGAAGAAAGAAATACACTCGAGTGGAATGGTATTTATAGATGAAGGATGGGTAACCGGGTAAAACGGTAAAGATCGACGCGTGTCAATAGTAAAAGCGTAAAGTAGGGAACTTTGTCGGGTAAAAGATAAGGAGTTGCGGAAAATTAAGAAGCTTAATTTCTCATGATCTTTATCTTCTTCGCAGAAAAGATATGAGAAGAGGCAAGATGTTGTGACGAGAATCTTGTCACAACAATATCCTGCGAAATAGACAACAGTACTACGATACATCAATAATAAATGACTATTCTGCGACATATCAATGATATTTTGCGAGACATCCAAATATGACTTAAATAATGACGTAATGACAGAAACACGAAGAAAGTGTGACATGTTTGCGATATATCAATAAAACCTGCGAAAGATAAAGGCGGTGCTCGCTTTGCGATTTATCGCAAGAACTCAGATCCGAAGTTGAAGGGAATCTTAGCTGTAAATGAGCTGTAATCCACTATGTAAATACCTATATAAAGGAGATGAGTAGTTCCAGAGAGGGAATGAATTTTTGAGTGTTAGGAAAGTTTTTAGGAGAGAGAAAATCTTTGTTAAGTGTTTTGTGTTCTAGATTTATGTAATTCCATAAGATCATATTAATAAAAAAGTGTTCTTAATCTTCAAATTATGTCATAAATATTGATAGATTCTTGAATAGGGTGTAGTGTGGGAATTCCTGCAACTACAATAATTTCATAAAACATTATCAGCACGAGATAGCTTGGGGTGTATGTAGTTTTCAGCTAGTTCATCAAACTAAAGAAGCGGACATCTGCAGGTTTGATTTTTCTGTTATATATTTTTTTTAAATGTCAGCAAATTTAGTTAGTCTGGATTTTATGCCACTTGAGGACTCCGGTGAGAACTATCTCTCATGGGTGCTCGATGCTGAGTTGCATCTGGAAGCGAATAAACTTGGTCATACGATCATTGGGGGAGACTGTACATCAGACGAACGCACCAGAGCTGTAGCTTACTTGCGTCGTCACCTCTCCCCAACCCTAAAACATGAGGTAGCACACTGTAGAGAACCTCAAAAATTATGGAGTACCATAAAAGGGAAATATGACCATTTTAAGGTGGTCACCCTGCCAAAAATTCGTGACCAATGGATTCATATGAGATTTCAGGATTTTAAATCTGGGTCGACTTAAAATTCTGAATTGCACAAGATTGCTGCTCAATTTGAGATGTGCAGTGAGCCGTTATCAGAAGAATCCAAACTAGAGAAAACGCTGAGTACTTTTCATGCTTCCCATATTGTACTCCAGCAGTTATATCGGGAACGCCGTTTTACACGGTATTCTAATCTTATATGTTGTCTTCTAGTGGCTGAGCATAATAATGAATTATTAATTAAAAATCACGAGTCCCGTCTTTGTGGTTCTGCTCCGGTGCCCAAAGTAAATAGGGCATCATATTCTGGACATGGACATGATCATGGTAAGCAGGGTTATCGTGGAAAGAAGCGTAAACGTGGAGGCTATAGGCATAGAAATTCCAATAGCCATCCGTATAACAAAAATACGGAAGCGATGCAAGGCAAAGGGAAGGGATCGACTTCCACTTCTTAAAGGAAATTTGAGAATCCCCCCAAGAAAAATGACGAGGGTTGCTATCGCTGTGGTTCTAAAGACCATTAGTTCAGATGTTGCCGCGCTGATCTCCGTGAACCTCACAAGAAAAAGGAAGCAAACGTTGAGATGAATTTGGCAGAACAAAATATTTCCACTGAACCTCCAAAGTTAGAGGTTTCCGACTACCTACTTGATTTGGAGGGTAATAAATACCAGACTACTTTTGACCAGTTTGCTGATGGTCTGTTTCGTGTAAACTAAAATTGTAGTATTGTGTTTTAATGTGTTGTTTGTATTTGTACTTACCTCTTTTGGTATTTTTGGCTTGTACTATTTTTTGGGTTTGCTTGTGTATAATATGTATGAGTATATGTAATATACGTGTGTTGCTAAAATTATTTTGTGCAACTATCTTATACCTTCTTTATGTATATGGAAGGACATGGACACTGAAATCAACCCCGATGGTGAATTTTGTCTCGTTGATAGTGGAACGACAAATTCAATATTTCGAAATACTAAGTACTTTGTAACCTTGAAAAGGTTCAAGGCTAGTATCACTACCATCAGTGGTTCATCCAACCTTGTAGAAGGTGCTGGTAAAGCTTGTGTCTCATTACCGTGTGGTACCATATTCACTATCAATGACGCGTTATATTCCTCCGGATCCCATAGGAATCTGTTGATTTTTAAAGATATACGCAATAATGGATACCACATTAAAACGGTTGATGAGAATAATAAGGAGTACTTGAATATTACATCGCCTAATGGAAGGCACATTTCTGAGAGGCTTCCATCCCTCGCTTCTGGGTTGTACCATACAAAAATTCGAAAAGTTGAATCTTATTCGGTCATAGTTCGAAAAATTTATGACCCGAATACATTTGTGTTATGGCACAATCGACTTGGACACCCAGGTTCTACTATGATGAGTAGAATTTCTCAGAGCTGTCAGGGACATCCTTTGCAGAAACTTCTGTTTAACAAAGAACTTGGTTGTACTGCATGTTCTTTGGGGAAACTAATTACAAAACCGTCCTTGACAAAAGTAGTTCTGGAATCACCTACATTCTTGTAAAGAATACAAGGTGATATATGCGGTCCAATACATCCTTATAGTGGATCCTTTCAGTACTTTATGGTTCTGATTGATGCTTCTGCTAGATGGTCACATGTTTGTTTACTTTGAACACGTAATTTAGCATTTGCTCGGCTCCTTGCCCAAATTATAAAATTACATGCTCATTTTCCTGATTATTCTATCAAGTCCATTCGACTTGATGGTGCAACAGAGTTTTCTTCAAAGTCATTTGGTGCATATTGCATGTCGTTAGGCATTGAGGTTGGGCATCCTATTTCTCATGTGCATACACATAATGGTTTAGCAGAATCGTTCATTAAGCACATTCAACTCATTTCCAGACCTATGCTTATGAAAACTCAGCTCCCAGTTTCGGCTTGGGGACATGCTATTTTGCATGCTGCTGCACTGGTACATTATCGACCTTGTGTAAATAATCAGTATTCACCTTTACAACATGTGTTAGGTCATCCACCAGACATATCTCATTTGCATGTTTTTGGTTGTGCTGTTTATGTCCCTATTGCACCACCACAACGCACCAAGTTTGGCCCACAACTTCGACTTGGGATATATGTCGGATTTGACTCACCATCTATAATTCGATATCTTGAATCATTAACAGGGGATGTTTTTATGGTAAGATTTGAAGATTGTCATTTTGATGAAACAGTCTTCCCACCGTTAAGGGGAGGAAAACTACCGCCTGAAAAACGATGTGAATTATCTTGGTATACACCAGAATTGTCTCATCTTGATGTACGCACAAGTCAATGTGAAACTGAGGTGCAGAAGATTTTATATCTTCAAAATATTGCAAATCAAATGCCTGATGCATTTACAGATACAACAAAAATAATAAAAGTAGATGTGGAAGCTAAAAATGCTCCATCATGCATTGATGTTCCTGTAGGACAATCTGTGGATATGGCAGCAAATAAGTCATCTGAAGTACGCCGTAAGCATGGACGACCAGTTGGGTCAAAAGATTCTGCTCCTCGAAAAAGGAAAAGCCAATCTCAATCATTGACTAATAGTACTCTTGAGGAGACTATTGTATAGGGATCCAAACTTTCTGAAAATAGATCTCCTGACGAGGAGAATGTCTCGGTGGATACAATGGAACCTCAAAATGAAGAAGTCTCTATTAATTATGCATGCAATAGAGAAGTTTGGGATCGAAGTACAATGATTGTTGACAACATATTTTCATTTACAATAGCTACTGACATTGCCTTGGATGATGATGGTGTTGAACCACACTTTATAGAGGAATTTCGTCAAAGGAATGATTGGCAGAAATGGAAAAAGGCAATTCAAGCGGAATTATTTTCTCTCGCTAAGCGCAATGTTTTTGGTACTGCAGTCCGAACACCAGATAATGTGAGCCCAGTTGGCTGCAAATGGGTGTTTGTGCGCAAGCGAAATGAGAAAAATGAAATCGTTCGCTTTAAAGCGAGACTAGTGGCACAAGGTTTCTCACAAAAGCCAGGGATTGGCTATGAGGAAATATATTATCCTGTAATGGATGCAATTACCTTTAGATATTTGATTAGCCTAGTAGTCCATGAAGGACTCGTCATGCATCTAATGGACGTGGTTACTGCATATCTGTATGGAAAACTGGATACATATATCTATATGAAAATCCCGGAAGGTTTTCAGTTGTCAACGGATAAACCATGTCATGTGTATTCACTAAAATTAAATCGAGCATTGTATGGTTTGAAACAATCTGGATGAATGTGGTATAATCGTCTGAGTTAATACTTGTTAAGTCAAGGTTATGTGAACAATCCAATATGCCCATGTATTTTCATTAAAAAGGAAAACACTGGATTTGCTATCATTGATGTATATGTAGATGACATCAACCTTATTGGAACTCCTGATGAACTCTCCAAAGCACAAAAATGCTTAAAGAAGGAGTTCGAGATGAAAGATCTTGGTAAAACAAAGTTCTGTCTTGGTCTTCAACTTGAGCATTATGAGGGTGGAATCCTTGTCCATCAATCAGCGTATACAGAGAAAATTCTCAAACGCTTTAATATGGACAAATCATATCCGCTTATCACTCCAATGGTTGTGAGAACTCTTGATCCCAAAATAGATCCATTTCGAACCAAAGAGGAAGGCGAAACACTTCTTGGACAAGAGGTACCATATTTAAGTGCTATCGGTGGGTTATTATATTTAGCTCAATGCACTAGACCATACATCTCTTTTGTAGTAAATCTCTTAGCCAGGTACAGTTCTGCACCAACAAAGAGACATTGGGCTGGAGTAAAACACATTTTACGCTATCTGTGTGGATCTACGGACATGGGACTATTCTACTCGAAAGACTCAGAAAATTGCTCGAAGATTAAGGGATACACATATGATGGTTATCTTTCGAACCCCCACAAAGCAATTTCTCAGACAGGGTATGTCATTACAAGCGGAGTCACAACATTTTCCTGGCAATCTTTGTCAAGGTTTTAACGAGGAAACATATGCATGTCCAACACCGTTTTAAGGTGTCTGTTGTACTCTTTTTCCTTCGACCGGGTTTTTGTCCCATTGGGTTTTACCGGCAAGGTTTTAATGAGGCAACGTTCTTAGAAATGATTGTCCAAGGGGGAGTATTGTGTACACATGTCTTGTGGGGTGGCCCACCATTCTCTAGAACAATCAAATGTGTCACACATGAAGAATAATTTGGTGGCTAATCCACCTACCGACCTTAATATGATTAACATCAACATGATTACATTTCCACATCAAAGGACACTTGGTCTCACCATGTTACATATTTGATGCTTTTATTGCATAATCCCCCCCCCCCCCCCCCCCCCACCCCCCACACACACACTCGCATATGAATGTAAATGTAACAAAAACACTTGAGAGACAGCAAAGATATAAGAAATAAGAAATAATTAGTGTTCTCCATTTGTTCCTCATTTTATAAAGCTTAGATTAGTTAATTAATAAGTAATCAATGTTCTCCATTTGGTAAAGCTTAGATTAGTTTATTGATAATTTCATAAAAAGTTGTGGTTTGTTTATTTGTTATAGGCTAGTTTAGTAAATTAATATTTTTAGGGTTTTATCCTGCAGAGTCATTTTCTATGTCATCCCAATTTAGCTGCGGCTCGCTATTATTATTGATTAATGAAACTATCAAGATTGTATGGTTAAACACCATTGTTATCCTATTTTTTATTGCTTTTGCTTGTGCCATACCATAATAAATACATATTATAAAATACACTGTTTACTAATGCCTAAATTTAATTTTAATTAATAGAAAGTTGGCCTTGAAAATTTGGTATTTATCTAATGTCTAAATTTATTATAAATGTAGAAGATACTTTTAATTGGAATCGTACCATTGTACCCGTATCTCCAAAACTAACTCAAATTAAGCCGACGACTTCTTATGTCCGCCATTAGTCATGAGACCTTAAAAGAGGCGTAAAAACGCGATTTTTACATAGTTGGTGAGTCAACGTATTTGTTGTGTAATGTTAGTTTAACCTAGTTAGACATGTTTAGTCAATGCTCGAGCAAAAAAAGCTTCCCCAACCAATGTCCACCGAAAATATTGCAAAATGACTTCTACATCCACTTTTCATCATTTTTCACTTCTAAGAACATGGTCCGCATACAAGGGACATGGACCCACTCACCTACGTTTGACCACTGCCATGTTCAATACTAAACTTGAACCACATTATATACGGTGTTAGCTGTGTGAATTTTCTTAAAACCAAGGGTATCTTTGTATTTTGAACTAACATCATACGGTCTCATACTGACAATTTCTAGACATTTCCACCGAGTTGCATTTTCCCTCTTTTTTTTTAAGAATTAATTGGGGGATATGAGAATTAATTGGGGGATATGAATTACTTCCCCCAACCCATGGTGTGTGCTAAGGGGTGACTTTTGGTTATGAATATACTAAAATACCCTTCCCTCAAAATAAAAAAAAAACTTAAAATCAAAAAACAAAATCATATCCCCCATTTCCATCTCCACTTCTTCCCTCAAAATAAAAATTAAAAACTTAAAAAACAAAAATCTAAATCATATCCCTCATTTCCATCTCCACTTCTTATTAATCTTATTTAGGGGTAGTGTTTTGAAACCCAAATATTCTCCATTCCCTTTCAAATTCTAAACTCTCCCCACTCTATATCAAATTCTCTTCACCTCACTTTTGAAACGAATTTTTTTTTTTTTATTCTAAGTGATGAAGATCATCTTCGAAAAGTGATGATGACCATGCTTAGGAATTGATGAAGACCATGCCGTAAGCCGTGTTAAGCATATGGTCTTTATCAATTCCGGCATGGTCTTCGTCACTTCCATTTTGAATTTTTCCTGTCTTTAAAAAGCTTGGTACCGGCATGGTCAGTTGATATGAAGACCATGCCGGTATTTTTTTCCGGCATAGTTTTCATATTTATTTCCTATGCTGGAAAACAATACCGACATGGTCTTCATATCAACCGACCATGCCGGCACCAAGCTTTTTAAAGCCAGAAAAATTCAAAATGGAAGTGAGGAATACCATGCCGGAATTGATGAAGACCATATGCCGGAACACGATGCGGCATGCCCGATAATTTCCTATCAATGCCGGTAGTCAAGTGAAAAAAAAAATCAACATTCGGATACTTTTCATTCTGTTCCAAGATAGGTATTTAAGCAAAATACTATCGGAACAAAAATGCACGCTCGAAAAACTATTACCATGCCGGTACCTGTTCAAAACCAGAAAAAATAATCAACATTCGGAAGATCAAAACCAGGAAAACGCCCCCCCGAACCCCCCCGGATAGTGGCAAACAATTTATGAACATTTCCAACAATTGCCGGCATGAGTTTTTGGTTGAATACCATGCCGGCACCAAGCTTTTTTAGCTGCAACAATGGTGGATTCAAAGAAAAAAAATCAATTTTTCAACCTCTTATTATCAGTAATTATCTCATCACAATCATCTTCCCATTTTCAAAAAAAGAAATTCCTCTCAAATATTTTTTTTCCCTCCTTCTACTCTCACCCAAACACAAATAAAAATACACACTAATTTATCCCCTAAATACTTAACATTTACTAATTATACTTAATCACTAATCCTAATTAGTGGGGGCTAGATTAGGAATTAAAAAAATAATTACATAGGGGGTCACCCAGAATTGCTATTGGGACACCTATTTTGTCCCGTAGCTATATCCCCCAATTAATTCCCATATCCCCCAATTAATTCTTCTTCTTTTTTTCCTGAAATTCTTACACAAAGATGAGTTTGATTTTCAAATTCCAATCATTTTCTTCAAAAAAAAATCATCTCAAACCTTTCTTTGCCAAAAAATCCTAATTTGTCTTTTAAATTTCATATTTTATAGCTTCTGGAATTTTGTTACTACTCAATTTGTTAGGCAAGCAGAAAAGGGGCTTTGTAAGATATATTAGATGATCTACAGGTTTTTAATTCTCATATCATATAATCAAATTAAATTTTTATTTACTACTCTTTTTCATTACAAATTCAAAAATCATGTTCTTCTTAAATTCGTCATAAAAAAAATCAATCACCCATCTCATTGGATCATCTGAGAACTAAGCGTTACCCTATTTAATAAAGGAATTCTACAAACTACTTGTCTTTCAGGTATGTCATTTTTTTGTTGTTGATTAATTTTTTTGTTTGTTATTATTTGGGTTAATTCATTTTATGAATAAAGGAATTCGACCTAAAAATGTCAGTTAGGTCATTCATTATAACTCATTGTAATATTCTTTATTGACGTTGTGTTGCAATATACTCATGTAGTATGGATTTTAGATTTATGCATGGGGTTTTCACTTTCTCTTAACAATTTCTTGTGTAGGTTCTTACAACTCCATTGTCTCTTGGTATGTTTAGACGAATTTTTAGTGAATCTGGGAAACCCTTCAATAATGGAGCCCCCATTCTATCTGAGGGTTACCTAACTGTCATGATTTCCATTACTTGAGGGAAGAAGATACCTATGTTTCTTGTTGTTGGTCTTCGTCATAATTAAATTGCTTCACAGATTTGTCGTCAAGCTGGTCTTGTGAACGATTGGAGAAAATAGAAAATCTTCGAGAGGTAGTTGCTTTTTACTGAAAATTATAACCAGAAGAGATGTTAAATAGTTGTCTTTTCCTTCATAGGGGTGAAGTTGCCTAGCCACTAATAGGGACTTGATAATTAAGTTGTTTCCTTTAGTTATTGAGCATTCACAATTTCGTAGGATCTATTCTTGGATTGTTGCACAATGTCATCACCATGAGAGATGTTAAATAGTTAACTTACTACCACAACGTTCAAAATGACATTCATGTGGTACTTTGTTGTCAAGATGAAATAATACTACCCTATTAGTCAAGAGCCATTCTTAGGATTTTACGTTGTTTTCAAGTTTTACTGCTTCAGATATCAAAAACATCTATGTATGGTTTTTAATGTTTTGTTCGCATTTAATTTTTGAACAATATCTAATATTGTATGGTGATCTTTCTTCTTAAAATTCGAAATCACGGGACGTGGAAGAAGACAATTTTTCCCTCGTGTTTGCATCTATGGGAGTAAACATGGAAACAATATAATTCTTCAAACGTGATTTTGAGGAAAATGGATCGATGCAGAGAGTTACCCTTTTGTTACACTTGGTATGTATGAACATGGTATTATCGTGGTATAGATGCTTTTATGTTTTACTCGTTAAATTGAAAGTTATTAGTTATGTGTTTTATCTATTTTAGTTTTCCTTACATGATATGAATCGGAACCTGTTAATAAACTGTTGCCATTTTTATTTTCTTCCGCAGGAAAATGACCCAACCATTGAGCATATTATTACCCCTCGAATTGCTCTCAATACAGCTGAATTCTTGGTTTATTAGTGTTGGAAGCATGTTCTGGTTATCCCAACAGATATGAGTTCTCACGCAGATTATCGTCGTGAGGTAATGAGATGCTCTGTCCTATTATTTGTTCCGAAAAGAGCATTATATTTTCCTTCATGAGGTTGTTGTCGCTTAGTCACATCTAGGGGCTGAAAGTTAAATTATTTCCTTTAGTTATTGACATTCACACTCAAGTTCGGGTATTATTGGATTGTTGCACAACATCATCAAAAGCCATTACAGAAAATACGTCCGCAGTTTTAGCGATTCTTCCTAGTGCGCTATTCTTGTTTTCGATACCTAGTTAAAATATAAAAAAGAATTGTGTTAATTTGAGCTCCCCGTCCACTGAGTGACTAAATCTAAGGTTGGATTTCCAAATGTTAGACATCCCAAATGATGAGTTTTTTTTTAAGTAATCCAAGTTATTTTAAATATTACAGGAGTTCTCAACAAAAGAAGCCAAGAAGTGGGAATTGCGTTCCATAACACATTATGTAAAGAAGCTGAGCAGCGCAAGCCCTCTTTTATTTTTGGACTTTTTTGACTTGTTTTCGTAGATGACCTCCAAGGTTAGTGATTATAGACAACAACTCTTTCCTTTAATAATGAGACCCTCCTAGCAAAAGTGTAGAGTTAGTAAATAGTTTGGAATGGCTAAACACAGGAAACATGGCTTTAAGTTTGAAGTTGTATGAATAAAAAGTAAACATTAAAAATCAGTATGGCATACTAAATGAAATAAACATGAATGATCTACAATAAAACTTCTGGTTTCGTTTCATTATCCAGTAGTATTGTTATTCTATTTTCAGCTATGCATCTCCAACTGAACCTATAATTTATCACCGCTAAAACCAAAACAACCAACTAACAAATAGTGCGACAATAAATTAAAGCAGAACTTCTGGAAATATAATGTTAATTGTTTCAAGTTCTTCAGCCTTGTCTTTGAGAAGTACTATTATTCTATTGGCAGCAGTGCATCTTGATAAAGCCACGTAAAGTTGTCCATGGATGAACACATGAGTTTTTAAATCTATCCCAACGTATTTAACAGACTGTCCTTGTGATTTATTAGTTGCCATTGCATATGCTACTGACTGGAAATTTATGCCTTGTCATGTTTATGTTCAATTCTGAAACCGATGGTTGAAATGATATCCTTGCCTCCTTGGTTACAATATCGTCTCTCCTGTTTTGCGTCATGTTAGAATTTTTTCCTGTAGTACATGTTTACCACATTTAGTAACCAATAGTCTAGTACCATTACAAAGACCCTCGGATGCAGATAAATTTCTCATCAAAATAATTGGGCATCCAATTTTAAGATTTAGGCTGAATAAGGGCATTCCTGGTGGATTTAAATTCTGGAGAAATTCGCTGTTGTAATCTGGGATAACGCCACTTTCATCGGGATGTAATCTGTATGCAGCTAAATAATTAAATTTCTCTCCATCCAAAATATCCAATGCCTCCATGTTAATATCGTTAACATCATCGTAACATGCTGATAAGATGATTCTCTCGGTTAACTCTTCAGGTGATGCTTGATTAGATGTCCCTAAAGAGGGGAACAATTCAGATATCAACTCTTTCATGTACTTGCATCTATCTACTGATGAAAGGAGTTTGACTTTTTCTTCTGGTTTTGATCCAACCTATAATATATTGGTATAACATATAAGCAAAATATATTTTGTTATCCTAATTTTTATTCATTATTCATAAATTGCAGGATGTTAAAATATTACCTCAAGTAAGAATTTTGCGTAAGCTATGTTTTCTGGATCACATTGATCAAGGCGCATATTCTTTGTGAGCGTCATAACTATTATATTATTTCAGAGCACGGATCTTCTAACACAGGCTCCTACGATATCTGCATGTCCTCCATTTGGTATAACTGGTAAAGTTTGGAAGAAATCTCCCCCCATAACAATGGTAATTCCTCTAAACTATAATTTCTTTTCACATACATCTTTTATTAGTTCTCTGTAAAACCTCGACAAGGCATCGACTCCTTCAAGTAAATCCATTAGTTCTTTTGGAGGCTCCAGCAGCGCAGGGAGTATCACTTTTCCTTTGAGGCAATATCTTGAAAATATTGGACTCTTCTTAGATGAGTCGGTTTTCCTCTCATCAATCCAATACAGTGCTCTACATGAAGAATATTCTATATCCATTTTACCAAGGTAATGACGAACAGACAGGGGCAAATAATTTTTTTGGTTTTCAATTCTGTCTATACTATCTTCCTCGTCATCCGAAAGACCACAGAATTCACCAGAACCATCTGATGTAAAATCTTCATTAGCAACTGACATGTACACGCCAAAAAATTTAAACATAGTTAGTCGTAATCAATAATGAAGTGTATACCTAAGCATTATCAGTTGCTTAAAGTAGAGTGATTTAAAAATAAAAACATGCTTGCTATATATGTAATAGTCCTCAACGTGTTTGCACGTTTTACTAAGTTTTAACTGAGAATCTTCCCCATTTTAGTACTATATGTTTATGCTCCGTTAAACCTCTTATCAGGTGATGAAAAGAACGGTCATTTGACAAAACTGAAGAAATCCGCTGAGAACATTCAACTCTTCAAGGTAGAGTTGCTTGATTACAACAGCCTTTGTGCTGCCATTGTAGAATATAATGGAGTTTTCCACGTTGCGAGTCCAGTTCCTGCCGATCGCATAGCCAATCATGAGGTATGCGATTTGCTTACACTTGATTCTATTTTACCCGGGGCTCTATCATATAATTCGTTATACTAAATTTCAACTGAGAGTCTTCCCTATTTTGAGGAAGATTTGCGTTCTTATCAGATGATGAAAAGAAAGGTCGTTTGAGAAAAATGAAGAAAGTCGCTGAAAAAATTCAACTCTTCAAGGTAGAGTTGCTTGATTACAATAGCCTTTGTGCTGCTATTATAGAATGCAATGGAGTTTTCCACGTTGCAAGTCCAGTTCATGTCGATCGCATAGCCAATCCTGAGGTATGCAATTTGCTTACACTTAATTCCAACATAGAATGGGCTCTATCATATGTTCCATATAAATAAAAAGGATGCTTTAACTGTTACATTCTCAGTCATTAGTAAATTTATGTCGTAGGTGGATACCAAGACCACTGTAATGGGGACACATAATTTAGTAACATCATGTAGTGAGGCAAAAGAGGGTAGTGGTTGTGTCATTTGTTGCTGCTTTGATTCTGATCAAAACAATGCAGTTAATTATGTACTAATGTATGTATCATGGCAAGAAGACTGCATATTCATGAGCATATCCTATAAAAATAGCCAATGCTTTACATTGGATTGCACAGAATGTGCAACTTCTACCAAGACGGCATATGTCTGTTGTTCTGGATTCTGGCTACTCTGAATAAGTTGTTCCTGCTTTTTTTTTTCCTATCTTTTCCGCTGGCCTAATGACCTTTTATTATTCAGGTTAATATCATCGTGCTCTTGGGAACCTACTTTCTGGACAACGCTTTGATTCTGATTAAAAGACCATCAAAAAAATGCAGTTATGTTGAACTGGCTTGGGAGAAGAAGATTCTGATGTTGCTGTAAATTAAAGTTAGGGTTTCTACCGAGTATGCATCTATCTGTTATTCTGTATACCAGCTACTTTGATTCTGATGTTGTTCCTTTTTTTTTTTCTCACATCATTTTAGCTGGCCCAAGGACCTTTTATTACAAACGTTAACACCAACATGTAAATTTTGGGGATCTGGTTCCTTGATGGGATGTTTTTCCCTCTCCTTTTATCTACGATTCCGCTGTGATATCGAAGCTTTACTTCTAATGTTGAGATAGGCCCCTTTTGGTGGCATACTTGCTGCAGGTTCTGATTTCATACGTAAATCTGCACTTCACCCTGAATATATTTTATTCTCGTAAACTAAATCAAGAAACTGATGGAACAGAATACATGTTTTTGTAAATGCAACTATGCTTCTATTATTATGGTAAAACTGTGAGGTGATATATATATGGTAAAACTCGAGTTTAATAAGTGTGGTCCTCTATCATTCCCATCCATCCAAGTCAAACGAAATCAGGACGATAAGGACCGCGAGATGACCCTCTCCGATGAATCTTGTCCACCGATTGACTCTTTGATCAAGGAGTCAATTACCACATCTTTTTGTAACCATGATTGTAGGACCAGAATGTCGCCATGATATTATTCTTGCGAGATTCACAACACTTCTGCGAATTCGTATGCGAGTTCTCAACAACATACTGCGAGTGTCGCAGAATGACTCAAAGAGTGATGTAGCAGATGACGATAGCTGAAACCTGAGAAGAGTATGACAATTCTGCGAGGGTTATATCATCTGCGAGAATTAGCATTATCACTGTTGCGAGAATATCGGAAGTCAGATCCGAAATTAAAGGACAGCTTAGTTGTCATCCATTATGTAACTCCTATATAAATAGACCCAGTAGATTCAGAAAAGGATGATGAATTTTTGAGCGTTAAGAAAGTTTTGAGGAGAGAGAAAATCCAAGAGAACTGTTGTATTCTTGATTTCTTCCATTTCTTGTAAACATTTCTGAGAATCAAATAATAAAGTGTTGTTTTTAATCTTCAAATATGTGTTGATTATCGTGGATTCTTGTGAAGGGTGTAGTGTAGGTTTTCCTGCAACTACATTTTGGCGCTAGAGACATGGATGAATTGATGATTATTTGAAGAAAAAGGTAAAAATTGACATTGTGATTGGAAGGAATTTGGAATAATTAGTGAAGGATTTTACGCAATTTTCAACAGTTCACTAAGATTAATGGCTAGAAGAAGAAGAAATACATCAGAACCACTAACAACCGTAAGGAGGAGTAAAAGACTTGCAGGTGGAGAAACAAATGAAATGGGAGAATCTTCAAGGATAAGAACAAGAAGAAATAGAACAAGGAATGGCGGAGAAAATCAGGTTCGACAGCCAAATCATCAAACACCAATACAAGATAGAGCTGTGGATTATGATAGAGTAAGCGTTCATACTTGGCGATCAGATTCAATGGAAGAACTAGAAGATCGACAATTAAGAGATGAAAGATGAGAGGGAAGAAATCAAGAAGTAAACGGAGGATTAATACATGAAGATGGCGCAAATGAAACATAGATGCATTAAGACAAAGAGAACAGGAGGAAAGAAGTATGGAGGCGAAAGAACGCGCGAATCTAACAAGACAAAATCACGATTTAAGAATGGAGAATTTGATGTTGCAAAGTAGGAGATCAAGAAGTACTGCAAGATCAAGTTCACGGTCATTTAGAGAAGAAGTGCGATGAAATTCCCCTATGAGAAATATTGGCGAAAATATTCAAGAGGGAATGCAAAATCCAAATGGAGAACAGTATTATGGAGGAGAAGAAATGATTAATGATCGTTACGTTCCACGCATTGAAACTTTGGATGGTAGACGTGATAATAGAAATCAAGAGGGTGGGAATAACCAAAATGGTGGAGAAAATCCAGAAGAAGGAAGGAGAATACTACATGAGCGAGAAATCCAAAGAAACCAAAGAAAAATAGAGGATGAAATTGAGAGACATTATGCTGAACAAACACGTATAGCTTGCGAAAGAGAAAGATTGAGAGCAGAGGTGGAAGAGAAAGAATTTCAAGAAGTAATATGTCAAAATAATCATGACAATTGAGAAAGAAGACGTACATGAAATCGCAATAATGATGATATCAATGAGGAATATGATAGAATACAAAGGAGAATAGAAAGACAGCGGAGAGAAACGATGAAAGATGAAGAAGATCGCAGAGGAGACAATGGAAGACATCAGCAGTTGCAAATTCAAGAAGAAGGTGAAGAAGAAAATCGCGGGAGAAGTCATAATGAAAATACTGAAGAAGAAGCACAAACTCTCGCAAGGCAAGAAAGACATGAACGCAAAAGAAGGGAAGCTGCACTGAAAAGGCCAATGGAGCAAAATTCAGGTGGGAATGAACAAATCTTAAGAGAGTTAGCAGAAATGAGGGGAATGTTGAACAATAGAAGAGAAGTAAGCAGAAGGCAACTTGATGAAGCCATTGAAAAAGCTGCGAAAACTCCATTTACTCAAGCAGTACAACTAGGAGGAATACCTCCAAAGTGCAACTTGCCAGCATTAACCAGTATTTTTGATGGAACTACATGTGACATTCAACATATTAAAGCCTATGTTAGGTATATGCTACAGTGGGAAAACCATGATGATGTATTATGCAAATATTTCGCATCAAGATTAACTGGCGATGCGCTAAAGTGGTTTGATGGTTTACCCAAGAATACTATAACTTCTTTCATTCATTTACAAACTACATTCTTGGGGGCATACATAAGTAACAATTCTTCGCGACCTGGAATTGAAGATGTGTTTGGGTTAAAACAGAGAGTTGGCGAGAGTTTGAAACATTTGACATTAAGGTGGAAGACAATGTGCAGTGATATGGCTAGTAGGATGGATGAGAGATACCTCATTTTATCTTTCATCAATGCTATGTTCGCAACCAATTTGTTATATATCCAAGTTTTCAGAGTCAAAAATACAATTACAATGACTGAGCTGCGAGAACTACAAGAAGAATAAATTGCTTTAGAGGAGAAACAAAATGAGATGGAATCATATCCATTCGCAAACACCATTCTAATAGCAGCGAATGGAAGCCTACTTCCTAAGATGATTAATACTATGGCGAGCACCTCGCAACCGCAACAAGAGAAAGTAGTGATTGATAGTCAGCATAAGTTAGTATCCATGGGAAGTCGAGATCAAGAAGAGTTTGAAAGATAAAGGAATTATTATAATCGCAGTGGGAATAATAAAATTCAAAGACTTGATCAACTGCAGGAAACTTATGGCGGTCAAATAAAAAATTATTATAGAGGGCAAGGAAGTCAGAAGATAATATGGGAAGAAATTAAGATGCCACCTCTAAATGCTAGTATAGAGAAAATTTGGGAAGCTATCATCCTGATGGAAAATATACCATCACCCTGGAATATGGGAAAAGAGCCACATCCAAATAATCGAAATCAAAATTTTTGTCCTTACCACCATTTTCATGGTCACTCAATAAGCAGGAATGTAAAAAGAATAATTTTGAGGATGATCGATCGGGGAAAGTTGAATCATTTTCTAATAGGACATCCGCAACCTCAGCAATTACCACCACCACCAGATATTCGCAAAGTGAATACCGCAAAAGGAGTAGAAACATTTGTGATAGAAGTTGGAGCCAAAGCGAAGAATTTATTCTGTAATTCCATCATACATTCATATAAGACTATTAAGGATTTCCACGATAATGTTCTAAGAAGAGTCTTCGCGAGAGACACAGATGGAAGAGAGATAATGAATATTGCGAGAGCCTCGCCATTAGAGGAGTGGCAAAAGCAAACTATTTCTTTCACTGCGCAAGAAGTATCTGAGTCTGGCGAAATGCATGATAATCCGCTAGTGGTAAGATTATAAATCAACCCAAAACAAAAAGAAGAGGAAAATGAATAAGAAAATGAGGATGATGAAGTTGAAGATTCTTGGGCCATTAACAGAGTTTTAATTGACACTGGAAGCTCAGTGGATATATTGTTTTATCACACTTATAAAACAATGGGAGGAAGAGATGAGGATCTGATACCGTCAACCTATAAGATCTATGGTTTCAATGGTACCGCCAACAAGCCAAAAGGGGAGATTACCATGCGGATTACATTAAAGGGTCTATCTTCTAAAGTTCAATTTTGTGTTGTTGACATAGAATCGCCATATAATGCCTTAATTGGCCGGCCATGGTTACATGGGATTCTAAGAGTAGCGTCAACTTATCACCAGTGCATTAAGTTTCCTCATCCCAGTGGTGTCGGAGTTATAAAGGGAGATTGGATTGAGGGAAAGAAGTGATATGAAATTGACATGGAATCTTGCGAGGAAAGAGATGCGAGGAATAGAAATTGGAAGCATAACATCAAACATAAGCAAAGAAGTGACAAATTAATGGTTGATACAATAGAACGGAGAGAAGATATAATTTTGCAAAGTCAACACACACTAAAAAAAATTGATTGCGAGCGCCTCGCAGATGGAGAGAAAATAGAAAAACGCAACAAAAAGGCAGAAGCAGAAAGTAGTAAGTAGAAAGGTAAAATTTCTCAAATCGTGAAATTTAAGAAATGTATGAATGATTTGTTGAAGAAAATGTTTCAAAAGAATATTTTATTTCAATGAAAAAGATGAAATTGAAAAATCATACAAGAGATGAAATGCAAAAATAAGATAATCAAAGAATAATGACATATAAGAATGGGACGAACCTTTATGGCGTACACCCTAGTTCGCGAATAAAATTTCGCAAGAGGCAAATATAAGACCTAAAGTATGTCATATAAGGGGGTATCTGTTTGCATGGCTCGGGGATAAGGTTATACCGCTGCTGGAACCTGAGTCATGGAGAGCTGGGGTCCATCTCCATGAGAGATACCTATCCAGGAGAGGTACCTTGGATTTACAACTATATATATAAGGTTATACTCTGGTTGGAAGACCGAGGGTCTCTCCTAAGGAGTGAAGAGTATGACCAAGGCGCCGAGGTACACGGTTGATCCAAGGGTGCCCGGGGCGTACGAAACTACCCTGGAGATTATTGGAAAGTCTTGGCAATGATGCACTCGGCCCGAAGAAAACCCCACTTAGGGTGCAGTCTCGTAACTATAAGCCATATAGGCAAAAAGGATAAGAGGATGCGAAAACAACTGGTTGTTGTTAAGACCGGATGGCAGGAGCTAGTCTTGTATGGCCGATGTGCCCTCCTTGAAGGGGAAACCAGGGGGATGATAAGGGCGGCACCCTCCATTAGGGAGCTGATAAGTGTCTAAAGACGGAAATGTCATGGGGCTTTACGTTCGCAAGAACATTTAGGCATGTCATATTGTCGCATGAAAAATACCTTACAGAGGCAACAAGCCATGAGAAAAAGTTAAGATGAGATCAATGGGTTTTTACATGAAAGTGTAAAGACGTCCTGCGATTTCATCGTAAGACGACAATGCCATGGGGATTTGTTCTCGCAAGAGAACTTAGGCCTATCATATTATCGCAATAAATTGAAAAAACAAGGATAAGACAAGATCAATGGGTTTTTACATGCGAATGTAAGGACGTCCTGCGATTTTGTCGCAAAAAATAAAAAGTGGCTAAATAAGACCTTTAACTAGGAAGGAAAAATAAGACCACAAGAGATCATGAGATTATGCAGACATGACCTGCGCCCTTTACACAGAGGTTGAGGCAAAATTTACAAACATATTTTATTCAACATTAATCTGCTCAATCTTTCATATTGCAGATGAATAACAGAGGCAAGTATGGGAATGAACAAAATGATAAAATTATTATTCATCTTTATATGGAAGATACACGCAGATAGTTAAAAATTAATAATCATGTTGATTAATCATATTGCAAAAAATAATTGTTCTCTAATTTATACAGATAAAAGCAAAATTTACAAACAGATTTTATTTAACATTGATCTGCTCAATCTTTTATATTGCAGATGAATAACAGAGGCAAGTATGGGAATGAACAAAATGATAAAATTATTTTTCATCTTTATATGGCAGATTTACGCAGATAGTTAAAAATTAATAATCATGTTGATTAATTATATTGCAAAAAAGAATTGTTCTCTAATTTATACAGATAAAAGCAAAAGAAATCTATACATCAAGGAACCTTAGAAGTTGGAGAAATTCACAGCAATATCACAAGAACAAGGAGATAAATGTACAAATATTACAAGGAAATTAAAAAAGAGAAAAAAAACTAGTTAGATCCATCATTATCCTCGCCAGATTTTTCTCCTTCTTTGTCTTCACTATATCCTTAATCTTCGCCAGATTCTTCGGCTTCACTGTCAGAGATAACAAGGTTTGGAGTATTCGTTGGAACTTCTTCCATGAGGTAAGGATACAAAGAGTGAAAAAATGTTATGATCATCACAGACCCTCTTGACGGAGTCATTGCGAACACCAACAAGGATATTACTAAAATTCGCAGCAGTGATCTTTAATTGGTCTTTCAATCTTGAATATTTTTCATTGCGAGAAGCAAGAGTCTTTGCGAGTTGACCCTTGTTGGCTTCAAGTTCTCCAATTCTTTCAGAATATCTCTTCTCAGCTCCTGCTAGTATATAACAACAAGTTGGAAATCTTGCAAAAACCTATAAAGACAAGAAATTAATGAGGAAGAACAGTTAACAACCTTTTCTTTCATAAATCATGTCTCTAATTAAGGCCACTTGTTCAACATGAAGACTAACATCTACACCTAAGTTAGTTCTGGCGTTGTCAAGAATTTTCGCAGCCCAGGAAAATTCATCATCATTATTAATAAGAAGATGGGAACGAATTTGGTTTTCCCTTTCAACAAGAACCTTTTTCTCGCAGATAAGTCTATCTCTTTCAATTTGGACTTCAAGAAGGATTTTATGAAAATCCTCTAAAGTTTGAGCTCCTTGTCTAGATATACGATCTTTGTCATCTGAGATATCACTGTTTTTGGCCCTTAAAGTTTTAATCTCTTCCTTAGAATTGTGGTAGAAGCGTTTGAATTTGTTAGCCATGTCTAAACAAGATCTATGGTCAATTTCTAAAAGGCGAAGCTTAGACCTGAGTTCATCTATGGAAAGAGAATTAATTCTATCATTGGAGGGATTATTCAAAGAGTTATTGAGAAGCTCTAGAAGAGCATCATCATCTATTGGTTCAGGAAAAGAACGAAGAGTTGAAGCCTCATTAGAGAGACCATAAATGTCTGCGAGAATGGTAAATCAAATGAGAAGGAGTAATGGAAAGTAGAAATATGAAAGAAAAGAGGAAAATTCTCATACCTAAAAGTTGTTTATTGGCACTTTCAAGATTGGATACTTTGAGCAGTTGATGATAAAGATCCTTCTCTAGTTGTTTATTCTTCTTGCCAAGATCAACAAAGGCAGATTCTAATTCTTTATTTTTCTCACGAAGACTAACAAGTTCAGATTCCATCTGTCCGTCCTTATCGCGGAGATTAGCAAACTCAGATTCTAACTCCTCATTCTTCTTGCAAAGAACAATGTTCTTCTTGTGAAAGGATGCACGCCTTTTCTCCAAGTCTGAGGCAACAACAAAAGAAGCTCTTCCAGCCTGCGAGGGAAAACAAAAAATTGTCAAGATAAAACCCTGCGAAGAAATGAAATTATACAAATATGGCGAAGAAATGAGAACATACCAAAATGCTTAGTGAATTTAAGAGGTTGGGAGTCACTGATCTTGAAACTCCTTGAAGATATTCATTGTCGACTAATATGAAAGCATCACAGACCTTTGCGAGAGCTTGGCATGTGTCTCTAAGAGCATCATTCCCCATACCAAGCATAGTATCAGAAAATATACTGGATAGCTGAGACATAGAAGACTCGGGTTGGGAGGATTCCCTCGCGGAAGGGATATCAGCATCAAAATCATCATCAGTATCATCATGAGAACTTTCTTCATTAGATTGAGATGATAAAGGGGAAGTAGATTGGATTCTTCTTTTCTTTGAAAGAGGAACAGTGGATTTTTCTTTGAGAAGAATAGTAGATTTATCCTTGCGAGAAGAACCTTTGCTTTTCCCCTTAGTCTTCGCGATCTTCACAGGTTTTATTTCTTCAATAACCTTCAAACACAGATAAAGGTAAGAAATAGAGGCAACAATATATTGTTAAGAATCATAAAGGAATATTTCTTACCTCATATGTGAGTGATTGGAGAGCTAATAAAGTACTAGGTTTCCCTGACTTCTTATAACTAGCCTTCAATCTGTTAATTTGGAAATATTAGAGTAGTCAGCGAGCGTATACGTAAGAATATACCTATGAGGAAAATAGAAATAAGTAAAAATCGGGAATATACCTCCTTATTCTTTTCAGGCCAGCAGAACACCCATGGTTGGTAATTTGCGAGACTCGTGAGTAAAGTACGAGAACCAGAAATGTATGGACCTTCTAACAATAAGGGAAGAATATACCATTTGTCATCACTGGAATGGCGAGGGGATGTATTGTTGCTCGGATGCCAATCAATGTCCAACATAATAGCTTTGTCTTCAGAAATATCATCCTTTTTTTGTAAGCGGACATCCCAACAAGTGGTATCCCTCCTCATAGGGATTATGTCATAGTTTGCGAAGAAATTCTCTATAGTGTACTTTGCAGGAACAATTGGAACTTCTTTGAATTTAGGATTCTTCGCAGTATCAGGGTAGCGAGATTCTTTACCAGCACCGCGAGTAGCATACTCAAGCATTAAGCGAATGCAATCCCCACTCAACTGATATACCGCCTGCGAGAACTTCTCATGAGAGAGTATTTCATAGAATAAAGGAAGCTCAAGGTCATAGAGAGGAATAGGAAGATCAGCTTCAAGTTGACCTAGCGAGACTATAATTTTCTCGCCATTACATGGATGATCAGAAAATAATTTCACAGAAAGCTCAGCCTTAAGGTTTTGATCAGTAATGGTAGATAAAGTAAAACCTTTGTTCTGAAGTTCTTTTTGAATTTTCTCAAAGGCTTTCAGATATTTACGACCAGCTGGAGGAATTTTCTTAGTATGGGAATGAAGATTGAAAGAAAAAATTGCAACAGTAGCAGATCCGGAATTCACGAAAAAATAGTAAAATTGCAGAGAGAAGAAAGAGGAAGTAAAAAGAAGGAAGGAAGTATTTATAGAATTAGGCAAAGATTCTAGAGAAGATAAATGTATTCAATGCGAAGAAAATACGTGAACGGTTGAAACATAGCGGTTGAAAAGGACGTGTCAGGAATTGAATGGGAAAAAAAATACGTGTAAGAAATATGGCAAAGGATGTAGAAACGTGTCATCACAGAAGAATGTGAAAAGATTAATAGATGCGGCATTTTATTTCTCATGATCTTTTCTCCTTCGTAGAAAAGGCATGAGAAGAGGCAAGATGTAGGACCAGAATATCGCTATGATATTATTCTTGCGAGATTTACAACACTTCTGCGAATTCGTCTGCGAGTTCTACAACAACATACTTCGAGTGCCGCAGAATGACTCAAAGAGTGATGTAGCAGATGATGATAGCTGAAACCTGAGAAGAGTATGACAATTCTGCGAGGGTTATATCATCTGCGAGAATTAGCATTATCACTACTGCGAGAATATCGCAAGTCAGATCCGAAATTAAAGGACAGCTTAGCTGTCATCCATTATGTAACTACCCTATATAAAGAGACCCAGTAGATTCAGAAAAGGATGATGAATTTTTGAGCATTACGAAAGTTTTGAGGAGAGAGAAAATCCAAGAGAACTGTTGTATTTTTCCATTTCTTCCATTTCTTGTAAACATTTCTGATAATCAAATAATAAAGTGTTGTTTTTAATCTTCAAATATGTGTTGATTATTGTGGTTTCTTGTGAAGGATGTAGTGTAGGTTTTTCTGCAACTACAATGATTTGGCATATAATTTTAATTTTGGGCAAAAATTAATAAATTTCCCGGAAACGGAGGGTAGAAAAGTTTTACTCCATAGACTTTGAAAATGTAGGGAAAATTTCACTAGGGAAAAACAATTTTCAAGGAAAGGATGGAACCTCGGTCTATGCTGGTTAAATTTAGTTTATGAGATATTGAACGTTTTATTTATTCGATAGAGAATTGGCTATGAATTAGCTATCATAGTGTTTGAATTTCTCTGAGATTTAGAAAATTTAACCAATCTTGCTTTGATACATAAGTTTTTGTAAATATAGTCATCAACATAGAATCCTCCCATCTTTATTTTTTATCAACTAACACTGAATAAACGGTTAGCTGGATTCCCTACATGATACTAGTACCAACCAATGTATCCTCTTTTTAGTTCAAAAGTATATTATATCAACAACAACCCCAGAAGAAGGGGGAAAAAACATAAATTTTAATATTTTATTTTCTAGGACTAAAAAATCCTGGCTTGATTGGGGTATACCCAGATTAATTGGGGTATACCTAATGAGATAAAACCTGGGTCATTTAGAAGTAAAACAGGCCACCCCTTAACCATGTATTTTCTAAATGTCTAATATACCCTTGTTTAATTAACACTAAAAATTCTGATTAGCTTAACTAATTGAGTTTAGATTAAAATTTTGAAAATAAGAATTCAATATATTAAACCTTTTGTCTGTCTTATGAGTTCGATTTTGATCAAAAATTTCGGTTCTCAAAATGTGAAAAGTCGGCAAGGTCGAAGATTGAATAAGGTGCCGACTAACTTTGGCCGGCAAGGTCGACGTTTGAATAAGGTGCCGACTAAGTATAGCCGGCATGGTCTTCGGATGAAGAAAACGCCGACTATTTATGGACGGAATGGTCTATGTATGAAGAATATGCCGACTATCTTGGTCCATCTATCTTATGGTCGGCATATAAATATTTCCTACAATGCCGGTGTAAGACCAGAATATCGCTACAACGATATTCCCGCGAAATAAACAACACTTTTTCGAGAATACCGCAAGATTTTCAATAACACATTGCGAGTGTTACAGAGTAGGTTAAAGCTAATGATTGAAGAAGCACAAGAAGAACGTGTTTGCCATGCGATGGTTACAGTGCTTGCGAGAATTGACATTATAATTGTCGCGATAAGATCGCAGAGTAGATCCGAAATAAAAGGAAAACTTAGCTGTCATCCACTATGTAATTTCATATATAAAGGGTTCCTATAGATTCAGAGAAGGGTGATGTATTTTTGAGAGTTGAGAAAGTCTTGAGGAGAGAGAAACTTTGAGAGAATAGTTGTGTTCTTGATTTCTTCCATTTCTGTAAACGTTTCTGAGAATTAAATGATAAAGAGTTGTTTTTAATCTTTAAGTATGAGTTGAATATTGTGAATTCTTAACAAGGGTGTAGTGTAGGATTTCCTGCAACTACATTTGGCTCCCGAAACAGGGATTGAATTAACGAAAATCATAGAAAAGGCGAAGTAAAAATTGAGAGGTACTCAAAATCAAGAAGATAATCAAGCAAATCGGTGAAATTGTTGAAGGAAAAATGATTAGAACAAAAGAGAATTGTAGGAAATTAGAGTGTGATATGGTAACGAAAGCAATGATTGATAAATTCCATGAAAACATTAAGGGGAAGATACATAAACGGGATTTTGAAGGAAGGAAAATTATGACGGTGGAGAAAATATCATCGTTAAAGGATTGGGAAAAACTGGAGATCACGTTCACAGCAGCAGAAATACCAAAAGAAAATTTAAATCACAGATTTCCTTTGATAATCACGGTATCCACTATACCAATGGGAAGAGGAAAATCAACAAAATCTACGGAAGAGTGGGCCGTAAATAGAATTTTGGTGGACGCAGGAAGTTCTGTGGATATAATGTTTTATCATGCTTTTAAGAAAATGGGATACAAAGATGAAGAAATGTCATGTCCAACATATCATATTCATGGATTTGGAAAATCTTCAACAAAACCAAAAGGCGAAATAGTGGTACGAATTCCGCTAGGAGAAATTAAAACACAAGTAACATTATGCGTGGTAGACGTGGAATCACCGTACAACATGATATTGGGAAGACCATGGATACACGCAATCAAGGCTGTAGCATCAACATTGCATCAATGCATCAAATTTCCTATGACCAATGGAGTTGGAGAAATTAGAGGAGACACAGATCTTGCGAAGATATGCTATCAAATTGAAGTACGAAATTATGAAGAACGTCCGAAGCTGCGAAAAGCTCGCAAAAAAGTGGCTAGAGAAACAAAGAAAGAAGAAGAATTTAAAGTTTATTTGATAAGAGCAAAAGAAGGAAAAGGAATACCCAGTGAAATCCCGCAAGAAGGAGATAAATCTGCGAGAACAATGAAGACACCAACACCAATGGGAGAACCTGAAGCCAGTTACATCGCATCAGAACCAACCAAGGAAATAAATGTAGGGAGTGAAGAAGAACCTAAGTTGCTGAAAATTGGAACTAAAATGGATACAGATGAAGAAGAGAGAACCATAAATCTTTTGCGAGAGTATAAAGACATCTTTGCATGGAACATGGATGAGATGCCAGGCATAGATCCATCAGTAGCGTGTCATAAACTAGAAATTAATAAAGATGCAAGACCATTTAAACAAAGAATAAGGAAGATTGCAACAACATATCATTCCCAAATAGAAGAAGAGTTACAGAAAATGCTTGACGCAGGAATTATAAGGCAAGCGAAGTATCCAGAATGGATTGCAAATATGGTGGTGGTCCCAAAGAAGAACAAGGGAATAAGAATTTGCATAGACTTTACTGATTTAAATAAATCTTGTCCTAAGGATAGTTTTCCATTACCAGATATTCCACAAATGGTTGAGTCAGCATCGGGAAATGCTAGAATATCTTCATTAGATGGATATAAAGGATATAATCAAATTCCCCTCGCTGAAGAAGATCAAGAACACACCGCATTTTTTGCTCCAAGAGGGTTATACTGCTATACAAAGATGCCCTTTGGCTTGCGAAATGCTGGTGCAACATATCAAAGAATGGTGAGAAGGTGTTTGCAAAGTGGATACACAAAACATTAGAGGTATATGTGGATTATATTTTGACCAAAAGTAAAGAAGCTACAGATCATGTATAGGATTTGAAGGAGATTTTCGATCAAATGTGACATTTTAACATCAAAGTGAACCCTGACAAGTGTACTTTTGGAGTAACTTCAGGGAAATTTTTGGGGTATATTGTGTCAAAAGAAGGAATACAAGTTGATCCATAAAAGGTACAAGCAATTCGTGACATGCCAACTCCAGCAACAATAAAAGATGTGCAAAAATTAAATGGACTCTTAGCCTCGCTAGGGAGATTCATCTCGCGATCCTCAGACAAGTGCAAACATTTTTTCGATATACTCAAGAAGGGAACAAAATTCAAGTGGACAGATGAATATGAAAAGGCTTTTCAAGGAATTAAAGAACATTTAATGAACATAACTATTTTACAGAAAGCAGAGCCTGGAGAAGAACTATTGATTTATCTCGCAACAACCGCGCACGCGCTAAGTGCAGTATTGCTGCGAGTAGATACATGGGTAGAAAAACCAGTTTATTATATCAGAAAGACATTTAATTCTGCAGAGAGAAATTACTCAAATATTGAGAAGTTAATTCTAGCATTGGTTCATGCAACTTTTAAACTTCGCATTTACTTTCAAGCACATAAGATAAAAGTATTAACAAGAGTGCCAATTGAGTCAGTAATGAAGAATTCAAAAATATCAGGCAGAGTTGAAAGATGGAATGCACAAGTAGGGCACTCTGATATCAAATATGACATTTTATCTTCGCCAAAGTCACAAGTTATAGCAGATTTCTTAGCTGAATTTCCTTTAGAAGATGACGAAGCAGTGGAAGAAATGATGGATATAGAGGAAGAACATGGAGACCCAAAAGAGCTATTAACAGAACCCAACAGGTGGGAGATATTAGTGGATGGATCATCAAATGGAGAAGGTAATGGAGTTGGAGTTGTTTTTATCTCGCCAGAAGGAGAAAAAATGGCTTTTTCATTTAGATTGGAGTTTGCATCGACTAATAATGAGACAAAATATGAAGATGTGATTCATGCTCTAAAATTTGCAATAGAAATGAAGTTAGAAAATGCAAGAATTACTAGCGATTCGCAATTAGTTATTTGCCAGATAAAAGGAGAATACACAACAAATGAACCATCCTTGAAGAAATACAAATAACTTGTTGAAGAATTGTCTGCGAGAATTCCGAAAATAACATGGAGAAATATATCAAGAAAGGACAATAGACTCGCAGATGCTTTTGCTTTTATATCAAGCATGATGACAAATCCAGCTGCGAGATGCATAAAAATTCAAACACTTTTGTTACCTTCGATAAACAAGAAGGAAGAAGAAACAGATGTAATGATGGTAGAAGCTGGCGAGGAAGAACCGAAAAACAATATTATAGATTGGCGAGAAGATCTACATGTGTACTTGTCAACAGGAGAAACTCCAAGAAACAGATTAGAAACACATAAATTAAAAAGTAGGGCCGCCAATTATGATCTAAGAGATGGAATATTATATCGCAAATCTTTCAATGGACCATCGCTAAAATGCTTAACGAGGGAAGAAGGACAAAAGGTGTTAAAAATGCTGCACAGTGGAAATGCTGGTAATCACAGTGGGGGAAGATCTTTGGCATATAGAACAAAAATGCAAGGCTATTACTGGCCATATATGCATGAAGATGCAAAGTAACTCTCAAGGCGTTGTTAAGACTGTCAGCGATATGGAAAAAGGATACATGTACCAGGAGAACCATTATCATCCTCCACAAGTGTATGGCCTTTTGGAAAGTGGGGTTTAGATATTGTGGGACCATTTGTACCTAGTTCAGGGAAAAGAAGATATTTAATTGTCGCTACAGATTATTTCACAAAATGGGGAGAGGTGAAGGCAGTACAACATATTCGCGATAAAGACATCTTCACATTCATATTTGAAAATATAATTTGTATATTTGGAATTCCAGCACAGTTGGTATCTGATAATGGAAAACAGTTTGAAGGGCAAAATATAGAATTACTACTTAATGCATTCAAGATAAAATGTGGAAAATATACCCCGTTATACCCACAAGCAAATGGTCAGGCTGAGGCAATTAATAAGACAATCGCAGACATCTTAAAAAATAAGTTAGAGGGATACCACAAGACGTGGTGCGAGCAGGTGCATAACGCAATATGGGCTTACAATATAATTAGACGAGAAGCTACTGGAATGTCACCTTTTTGTTTGACATATGGGGTTGAAGCTGTGTTACCAACAAAAGTCGCTATTCCTACAACAAAAAGAGAGGTTTGGGAGAAGAATCTTAACACTAGTATGATTCTAAGAGAACTTGATGAAGTAGAAGAGAAGATAGAAAAAGCATTACAACATATGGAAAATTATCAGCGAAGGTTGGCTCGCGAATATAACAAACGAGTTAAGAAACGTGAGTTTCAACCAGGCAATTTAGTTTTGCGAGAAACACCGGAGTACCAGCGAGAACATGGTGGAAAGTTGGCGAGAAAATGGGATGGGCCATATATCATTAAGGAGATAGTTGGAACAGGGGCATATTGGTTGGTAGACCCAGAGGGCAGAGATGTTGGTCAAAGACTTGGTAGACCATGGAACATATTATATTTAAAAAGATATTATCAGTAACAAATTTTTAATGAAACAAAGAAGAAATGGGCAAATAAATTTTTCCGGCTCGAGTTTGCTCGCAAGATTATTCAAGATTACATAAAGAATGAAATATTGCGATATACGCAAAAGAATTAAAGAACGGTACGAACCTTTATGGCGTACACCTTAGTTCGCGAATACAATTTCGCAAGAGGAAAATGTAAGACCTAAAGTACGTCATACTAGGGGGTATATATTTGCATGACTCAGGGATAAGGTTATACCGCTGCTGGAACCTGAGTCATGAAGATGTTGGGGTTAAATAAAACCTATCCGGGAGAGGTACCTTGGATTTCCAACTATATAAGGTTATACCCTGGTTGGACGACCGAGGGTCTCTTATAAGAGGTGCAGAGTATGACCAAGGCGCCGAGGTACACGGTTGAGCCAAGAGTGACTGGGACGGACGAACCTACCCTGGACATTCTTCGTAAGTCTTAGCTATGATGCACTTGGCCTGAAGAAAACCCCGCTTAGGGTGCAGTCTTGTAACTATAAGCCATATAGGCATAAAAGACAAGAGGCTACGGAAACAACTGGTTGTTGGTAAATCCGGATGGGAGGAGCTAGTCTTGTATGGCCGATGTGCCCTCCTTGAAGGGGAAACCAGGGGGAAGATAAGGGCGGCACCATACATTAGGGAGCTGATAAGTGTCTTAAGACGGCAATGTCATGGGGCTTTATGATTGCAAAAATATTTAGGCATGTCATATTGTCACGTGACAAAAATTATACAAAGGAAACAAGCCATAAGAGAAAAGATGAGATGAGATCAATGGGTTTTTACATGAAAGTTTAAAGACGTCGGCAATATCATAAGACTTTGTTCTCGCAAGGGAACTTAGACTTGTCATATTGTCGCAGAAAAATTGAAAAAATATAGATAAGACAAGATCAATGGGTCAATACATGCAAATGTAAGGACGTCCTGCGATTTTGTCGCAGAAATAAAAATTTGGCAAAATAAGACCTTTAACTAGGAAGGCAAAATAAGACCAACAGAATAATTTCAGTCATTAACTACTTTCTTTTACGAATGTAGGAAAAATTTGTTCATTGTAGGAAAATCTATGAGAAACAAGATTCCTTCATAAATTTTTTTTAAGAAACATGATTCAGATTCACATAACATGATTATTAGAAGAAATTATCGCAGTAATATTCATCAAATCGCAAACTTATTCATCAGCTCGCAAAAAGAAGACATGAGAAGTAACTAATTGTTTCAGGAAAGATAATGAGGGGCAAGTAAGGGAGTTAATAAACAGAATATCATTATCTTCCTTAAAGAGTATTCAAAATAAAGGTTGAAATCCAAAGTTGCATAAAGGTACATTGCTCGCAATAAAAAGAAAATAAAATAAAATTCAAGCTTCAGCATTGGTCTCGACAGATTCATTCTCTTTGCTAGTGTTATCAGCTCCACCAACATTCTTTTCATTATGATTAATTTGAGATTCTTCTTCTTCTTCTTCTTCTATTGGGTCTTCTTGAGGAATATCTTCTTCTCCACTTGCATATTCTAGATCCTTATCCATAGGAAGAGGAACTTCATCATCATCTACCTCTAGAGGAAGAACGGATACAGGGGGAAGAAATTGAGATATTAGAATACCATTCACAAGGACTTCAGCGCTAAGATGAACCTTGCGAAGGAAACCTCTATCACGGTTTCTAATTTCTATATTCTTGAAGTATTCAAGATAATTGTATCTTCTCTCTGCCTGGCCGCGAGATTTTACAAGATCAGAAGTGAGAATCATGTTTTCTTTGCGAACTTTATCCACAATTTATCAGTCAGATCAGAGATAGTAGAGTGAAGACTTCTTTGATATTCTGCGAGAAACAAAAATGACAAGAAAATATTCAGATGAAGTATAGCTGAGAAATTAAAAAGAAAATTTAATAGTCAAGATAGTCAAAATGACTACCTTCTTTCTGTGAAGTTAATTTTGAATTAATGATAAGCAACAATTCTCCCATTGACTCATGGCATCATCAAATTTATCCCCAACTATACCCTTCAGGCGAGACTTTATATTTTCTTATTTGGAAAGGAGGTATGAGTTTTCCTTTGAGAGTAAAGAATAAGATTATTCTAGTTGGTAATACTGGTCTTGAAGCTTGCTGGCCTTTAAACTAAGGGTTAATCTACCTTTGATAAGTTTATCCTTCTCAGCGGCAGATTATTCAGTTATTTCCTTGAGCTCATTCTTAAGAGAACGAAGATATTTCTCTTGATTATCACATATTCTTTGAAGATTACTCAATTGTTGCGAAGAAATCACCATCAATCTTGAAAAATTATGCTTTTCTTGAGATAAATTTCTATTTTCGTCTGATAAAGATTTCATCGCCAAATTAGCCTTGATTAACAAATATGAGAGGCAAGTGATCTCGCTATTTAATAAATTTTGGCTTTGCGATAATTGATTATTCTCATTAGTAAGATTATCTATCTGATCGATCGAGTACGTGTAGAGATTATCTAATCTATTAAACTGGTCCATCCAAGAATCTTTTTCAACACGAGCTTCTTCTGCGATAGACTCAAATTTAAGTCTTTCAATAAATCGATTCTGACTTAAAACTAAATATACAATCCAAGAATTTAAGAAAGAAGCTTAAGTACAGAGGAGATGAAAACTTGCTAGAACAGAAAAACAAAAAGACAGAGGCAGGAAAATTATACCTTTCAGCTTATTATTTCTTCTGCGAAGATTCTCGCAATCAAGTGAAGAATTGCGAAGCTTATGATTAAGAGTATCATATTCTGAAATCTTATCTTGAAGGTCTTTCTTTAGAGCTTCAACTTCATTTTCTAAAGACGATCGTGAGACAGTGCGGTCAGGACCAAAATATTTGATTAAAGTATCGCAAACAACATGTTTGAAAGGATCAATAGATGATTTTCTAGCATCATCTAAAATGTTAGATAAAACTTCAAAAGCAACGTCAACCCCTACTGGTATTTCTTTGGATGAGGGAAGAGGTATAGAAGGTGAAGTGGTAATGATGGCGAGATGGAGATTTGAATTATTTGTAATGGTTGCATCATTAGAAGGAGGAGTGTTTGGAAAGGTAACAGTTGAAGGTAATAAAGGACTGGAGGGAATTTCATTGACAGCGGCTTCGAAAACTTGATTTGTAAAAAGGTCAGGGATGCTAGCAGCGACGTTCTCGCAAACAGAAGAAGGAGGATCCACTTGCGGATATATGGGAATTGCTCTTGCAGATGTCAATTTGGGAATGATAATATCAGCCTCAAGAGTCTTCACCTGGCGAGATCGTTTGCGAGGTCTAGCGATATTCTCTTCGTCCTGCGAGTAATAACTTAGATAAGAAACAGAGGAAACAATATTGTTAAAAATAAATAAAATATTTCTTACTACCTTATAACTCGCAGGATTCCTTTTCTTCTCAACTAGTTTCTTATGAAGACTAGGGTTTTGGATTACAGATTGAGCGTTAGTTCCACTAAAGAGAAAAACATAGTATGTGAATCATGAAGAATCAAATAGAGAAGATTAATAAAATATCAGTAAATGTGATTCAAGTAAACGAAATGGAATTGAGTAATGTCAGAAAAACACATACCTTGAAGATTCCATTAAAGCAGTAGCAGGTAAATATGAAGAAAAAGAAAAGTTGCAGACGGAAAAACGAAAAAGCAAAGGGACGAAGAAGAAAATTAATGTTGTAACTAAATTCTACCTTTTATAGGCAAAAGGAGATGACCCATTAGGTAGACATATGTCGGTAAAAAAGAGGAACTTACAACACGTGTAGGCGGTTAAGCTAAATTCTCGGAGTTTTGTCGAGGAGAAAACATGGAAAGAAAGGAAATTGCGAGTGTTAAGAAAAGTTGGAGACTCTCATATCTTCTCCACTTTGCGAAGAAGACATGAGAATAGGCAAGACGTAGGACCAAAATATGGCTACAACGATATTCCCGCGAAATAAACAACATTTTTGTGAGAATACCGCAAGCTTTTCAACAACACATTGCGAGTGTCACAGAGTATGTTAAAGCTGATGATTGAAGAAGCACAAGAAGAACGTGTTTGTCCTGCGATGGTTACAGTGCTTGCGAGAATTGACATTATAACTGTCGCGATAGAGTAGATCCAAAATAAAAGGAAAACTTAGCTATCATCCACTATATAATTTCCTATATAAAGGGTTCCTATAGATTCAGAGAAGTATGATGTATTTTTGAGAGTTGAGAAAGTCTTGAGGAGAGAGAAACTTTGAGAGAATAGTTGTGTTCTTGATTTCTTCCATTTCTGTAAACATTTGTGAGAATTAAATGATAAAGAGTTGTTTTTAATCTTTAAGTATGAGTTGAATATTGTGAAATCTTAACAAGGGTGTAGTGTAGGATTTCCTGCAACTACAGCCGGCTATCGTATAGTCGGCATGCAAATAATTTTTAACATTGCCGGATGACTTATAGTTGGCATGCAAATAATTTCTAACATTACCGGCTGTTGAAAAGTCAGCAATGTTACCTTGCCAACCTTTAGTTATACCCAACAGAAATTATAATAGGGGTTCACTCTAGAAAAGTCAGATCAACCTCCTCTTCTTCCTCCTCTGATGATGTGCATTCTTCATAGTTGAGGGGATTGCTAGGATTCTCCATAAACCTTAGAAATTCTTCAGGATATTTCTTACCCATAAGAAGTAACTTTCTTACAGGGAAATTCTCTTCCGCTTCATCTTTAGGATCTTCTAAAGAAGGATAAATCTTGTCAATAAATTCCAATAGCTCTGCTGCATTGCTAACAAGACAAGGGATGTCTTCTATATTTCCATATGGGAACCTAAACAATACACAAATAAAAGATATGTAAATTATACACATTGAAACATGGTTCTGGTAAGACAGTCGGCATGGTCGATAATCTGAACATTGCCGACTGATACATAGTCGGAGGGGTTGTAATCATATACCACGCCAACTAACACACAGTAGGTATGGTCCTATTCAAGAAATATGCTGACTATTAACTCAGGAAAATCAAGTTTCCTTGACCTAAAGTCGGAACGGTACAAGTCTAAGAAAATGCCGACTAGAGATAAGTCGACAAGGTTGGTGATTGAATACCTTGTCGACCCTGGTTATTGTTTAATAGTCGCCATGTCTGTTATGAAAGGTCGGCATGATCTTCATGTTACGACCTTGCCGACTACCATTATTAAAATCTTATGGCCGGCATCTAAAATTTCAAAAAACTTTGCCGACTAAAAACCCTTAAAATCATAGTTTTTGATTTCTAACCTAATATAACAATCAGAAAACACAAAACAATAATGGGTTTGAGTTTAGAAATCACTTACAATCTTCTTTTCGCCGGTGGAGGGTTCTTCTCGACATTCTCAGGATTGCATTCTCGGGTTTACTCATTCCAACTTTTTTCTTACCTTTTTCCCCTGATTTGGATCTTTTGATGTTACCTATTGAATCTCTGTTGCTACTTGATCGTTTAGAATCAACAATTTTTTGTAGAAAAATCAAAATCAAAATTTTAGGTTGATGGAATAAGATGAAGGAAGGAGAAGATGAGAGGATTAGAGAAGACAGATTAGAATAAGATTAAACTGTTTTTAGTTTTTAAGTTTAGGGTTTAGTTTTTAGGTTAATTAGTGCAGGGGTACTAAAGTAACTTCACCCAGTTTTGACCTCCCCTTAGTAAGGGCACTATGTCCATTTAAAACTGGGTATACCCCAATCAAGCCAGATAAAAAATATAGGATATGATTTAGAGGAGAAAAAAATTGATACATATTTTAAATTCAACTCTTTAAAAAATGTTAATTGCCTACTAAGTTATTTTTCTCCTCCAAATGCTGGGCTCTTTCTTCCAACTAATTGTGCTTTATTCGCCAAATGTATTGATCTTTTTGGTCCTTGTTGTGCACTGTGCAGCTTGTCCTTGTTCTTGTTCTCTTCCCTAAGTACTTGTTGAGTTGATCGGTGACATTACACTCCTCTCAACATAAGGTTCTATATATTCCATCTGTATGTTAGAATGTGGTGGATCTCAGAAACTTTACACTTTTGACTCACCAAGTCATATAAGACGGAACAAGAATTCAAGGGACGTGATCCTTTCGATGCTACAAATAAAACTTCACATTCTTAAATTCCCATAATAATTTCACACGGTGGATGGGGTTTGGAACTACTGGCAACTGGGTAATGAACAATGTAGTCCAAGATTCTGTCACATTATAATCATTTTTCACGCAAACCTCAATATTATAACCACCATATGGTCTAATAAGAAAAGGCACTCTCCTAAAACACCCAGTGACTTCTGTTCTCTTTCATTCAAATCATTCAAAAATTCATCAACTCGTTGGGTTAGCGCTACTTCTTTGAAGTTCTGACCATTAATATCGTAAGAAACGATACATGTTTTGCTGGATTGAGACCGCGTTGCTATCCATTGAATTGCTCCACGTACATATATTGCTTCAACACCATAGTACGCACTTAAAATTATGTAAGGGAGGATTTTCGGTAAGGTTTTGCATGAATTTTATCTTAATGTTGAAAAAACGGGGGTCTAACAACCACACCCAATATTTTGATTAGCTATCTCTATGGACTAACGCGAATATACTTTTAAGAGAATCAACTAGACAGTCAGACTCAATCTTAATAAAAATTATATCGAGTTAATATCTCTATCTCTTGATTTGATCTATACTCAAACAAATAGAAATCTGTGAGTCTTTATCAAATACAAGAGATATAAACTTAGATGGTACCAAAGACCAATATCCAAGGATCAATCAATTTCCAATCAACGACCAAAGGTTGGATCACACAATTGATCTATACAACGCACAACCTGTGATATTTCAATTATATAACAAAATATAATGCGGAATAGAAATAACACAGACACCAGAAGTTTTGTTAACTAGGAAACCGCAAATGCAGAAAAACCCCGGGACCTAGTCCAGATTGAAAACCACACCGTATAAAGCCGCTACAGACACTAGCCTACTACAAACTAACTTCGCTCTGGACTGTATTTGAACCATAATCAATATCACACTGATTCAAGGTACAATTATGCTCCTTACATCTCTGATCCCAGCAGGATACTACGCACTTTATTTCCTTAGCTGATCTCACCCACAAACAAGAGTTGCTACGACCCAAAGTCGAAGACTTTAATAAACAAATCTGTATCACACAGAAAAGTCTACGATAATAGATAAATATATATCCCACAGATAAACATATGAGTTTGTTCCGTCTTTTGATAGAAATCAAGGTGAATAGGAACTAATCGATAACCCAGACTTATATTCCCGAAGAACAACCTAGAATTATCAATCACCTCATAATAATCTTAATCGTTTGGTAGCGAAACAAGATATTGCAGAATCACAAACGATAAGATGAAGATGTTTGTGATTTCTTTTTATATTATATTGCCCTATGGGAGATATAATCTCAATCCAATTATTCATTTGAACTCATACAATAAAAAATGGTAAGATCAGATCGCTCAACTACAAGAGAAGTAGTTTCGTATTGCTTCACAATCCCAATGAAGTCTTTAAGTCATTAACCTACAGGGTCTCGAGAAGAAACCTAAGGTTAAATGAGAATCGACTCTAGCAAAACCTACTAGTATCACACAGGAGGTGCGGGGATTAGTTTTTCCAGTTGCTAGAGTTCCCCGTTATATAGTTTTCAAATCAGGGTTTGCAATCTAAGTTACCTTGGTAACAACGCATTCAATATTCACCGTTAAATGAAAAACCTGATTCAACCAAGCTAATATCTTTCAACCGTTAGGTCGAAACTTATCTTGTCACACAGAAATTAAATGTATTTCATTTAGGTTTGAGTAACCGTACCTAAACGTGTACACTTAGTCGGTTCACAAATAGTTAACCAATGGTTAGCCATATGAGCACTTTCATATTAACCGTATTCATCTTTCTCATAACTAGTTCAAATGACTCAAAAGAACTAGTTGAAAAGTTGTTCAATTGCTTAGGTCTTTATGCATAGACACAATTAAAACAAAATCGGTTTGATTCATTTGAATCAATTCATGAACAATATAGCCACGGTTTGCAAAGATTGCAAAGATTGCATTCCTTATAATTTATTGTTTTAAGTCCATGAACTACCGATTTGAGAAATAACAAGTTTGGGTACGCGTATGGGTAGCTACCGAATTTTGAGTTGGTTTTAGTTTCCAAAATCATCAGAATTTTTCGGGTAGAAAAGTTCCGCCAGTACGCGTATGGGTACGCATACCTAAGGTGACTTGTTTATGAGTTCGTAAATTCCAAACTCAGCAGAATTTTCCGGGAGGAAAGTTCCGCCAGTACGCATATAGGTACGCGTACCCAACCTGTCTCCTTCACCAATATCACATGCACATATATGGATGCACTTGGTTTCCGGTACATGGATTTATACACTAATGTGCGAATACACTATATATGCTTATATCCATAGGTGGTAATCTCAATTCTACATTTCAATCATTGAAACACTCTTCTATAATGTTATAACAATCGTTATTCACGACTATCGTCATCAAAGCTATTATCAAGATTGAAACGTCATCATGACTTTCGTCATGGGTAAAGATGAAAATGGTTAAAGCGAAAGCTTACCAACACATATTTCCAGAGAAAAATAGGCGAGTAAACTCGGCTTGAAATAGCAAATGTGTATGTATGAAAACTATCATACTTACACGACTTTTGTCTCAAGAGTAGGAGATAGAGTAGAATTTTGAGTGATATATGAGTTCAAGTCTCCGCATACCTTTTAGTCGGATGAAGTTCCAATGGTTCCTTGAGTAGTTCTTCGTATTTGTAAGATAATCGCCATGGAGTCTGGAGCTCAACTATACTTAACTGTCCTAGACCGAGACTAAGCTATAAGTAGACTAGAAATCAAGACATTAGTTTTGATCACTAACTTTGCCAAACATGCTTGAGATAGCAACGCATGCGAGTTTGACCGAGCAATGCTCTAACAAATGTATAAACCTGGGCTTCATAACCACTTAGGCTACTGTAAAAGTTAGCTACCACGTAGAGTTTTTTTTAGAAAACTAGGTTTTTCTCCGGTTTTATCTCCAGTTGTGTTCGTGATTTTTTGGCAATCTTACTCGCTGGTTTGGATTTTTTAACGTCTTTCAACAATGGGGGATCACTCCATTGATCCTCCCAGGATTACTAGATATCGTGATGTTGTTATGGGGAAGATTATTCGAAGTAGGGAACCAACATCAGTAGATATTGAATCCCTTCCTAAACCGGTTCTTATCACCGGAAAAGGCAAAGGTTTTATTATTACACATGAGTTAGAAGCTGAATCTATGGAAGACATGCAGTTCAGTTTAATTGGTTGTATTGATACAAAGAAAATTGGCATGAAGTTTGAAGACGCAAAACAAGTTCTGTTATCACAATGGAATATTAATGGTGGATGTTGTTTTATTCCGCTCTCTAAGGGTTATTTTACCATGACGTTCGATAATGTTGATGCTGCTAATAAGGTTTTAGAAGATGGTCCTTATATCGTAGAAACTATAGTCAAAGGAATCAAAGTGATTCATGTACTTCGTGTTCATGAATGAACTGTTGGATTTAATCCTGATAAACAAAAAGTTACATCGACATTAGTTTGGGTTCAATATCCAGGCTTCAGACAGGAACATTGGTCGGGAAAAAAGTTATTGGGTATGTCAGGAACCCTAGGAAAACCTGTTAAAGTGGATGAACCAACTTTGAAGAAAACTTTTGGTTATTATGCTTCAGTTTTGGTCGAGATTGATTTTTCAAAACCAGTTGATAAAATTGTTTACGTTCAATTAAGTTGGGATCCTGAGGGTTATGAACAGGCGGTGGAAATTCCAAAACATCATGGGTTTTGAGAGCACTGCAAGGTTTTAGGTCATTATGTTGATCAATGTAAAGCTAAATCATGGCATGTATCTAAAAACATTGATGTTACTACGTCAGGTAATGTAGCATATAATAGAGTTGCTCCAAATAATAATTTTAGACATCGTAGAAGAGGTAACAGGAACAGAGACTTTGTTCCCCCCGACAACTGAGGAAGTCAACAACAATAATAAATTGTTACAGGCGAGAATATAATCTGTATTCGACTTAGCTAAGGGTACAAAAACTAAATTCAGTGACCACAGTGCTGAAAATTCGGGTAACGTAAACACTGGTAAGTTTGATGTTCTTAAAAATATGGACGGAACTGAGACAGATGATAAGATGGGCGACAACCAAGAAAGTGAGGGTGAAGAAGTGGAAAATGTTTATGATGAGTCATCTAAAGATGTAGGGGATAAACCTATAACTCCTGAAGTTGATATAAGTAGTAAGCAATCGAGAATAACCCCACCAGTTCTTGGAGCTGATGGAGTTGTTGTGAATAAAACCATACCTGAAACTATTGTATCGGAGAGCAGTACCTCAGTCATCACCCCTACTACTCAAAACTCATTAATAGTAGTTGATGATCCCACTATTACTGAAATTATACAGGGGGTTGTTGCTGGTAACAATAAAAGATGTAAACGTACGAATAAATCTAAAGGAAATACGTATGAATAAGAAGAGATTGTAGGAAGAGGGGCTAGCAATGTCAAAGTTCGCTCAAGAAATTATAGATGCTGCAGCAAATAATCTTTTTGATGAATTAGCGGAGAAGGTGTCCAATGAGGATGTGGAACAAGTTGAAATAGATTATAATGAGGGGATGGATGCTAATATTAACCGATCAGCGATTGTACCTTATATTCCAGGGGGTCTACAATAAATTCTCCTAACAAAGATAAAGGGTTTGACCCTATTGCGGAGGAAGAATCTCAGAGAATCTTGAATTTTGTAAATATGAAGTTGGCTATAGCATCAGTAATAGTAATACATCGAGGAGTAGTAAAGTGTGTGGTACTTTACAGTCACATAAACGCAATTTTAAATGAAGTTATGTTGCTAGAATGAGGATTGCTACGGACACGAGTAATTATAGGGTGCTTGGAGTTCGTGTGGTATTAATGCTTGAAGTTTAACGGGTGTTATAGGTTTTTACGGTTTCCTGTAAGGGCTTGTTTTGCCCATTTCATTTTTAGATTTTTAGAGGTTTTGTCTGCCCTTTAGCTCCCTAAAGGATCTTGGACCCTCGGGTCCCATGGTAATTACTTTTAATTACTATTTTTGGATTTAATATTATGACTTAGCTAAAAAAAAATAGCTACCACAATCACATAATCATCGGTTTCACAATTATAACCAATGCCATATGCAACACTATATACTGGTCTATCCCTAATTTTTGGAATTACTACCTTCTTGGACTTTTTAGTATATGGGTTATAAAGCCAACAATTACTAGTCCGATAATCTTTTGGATCATAGCTTCTCATCAAAATCAAACCATTACAAGAACCAAGAATTTGAAAATCTAGACTTGTATCTTTGAATGGTGAATCATGCATCTTAACATACTCACAGTGGCCATCTTTTGTGATATTATGCATGAAAAATCTATGTGCATCACCATTTTTTTATTGAAAAACAATTTAATCTTTCTCTTTCAATGTTGCGCTTAAGACGACTATTAATAAAGTCAGGGTCTTTGAAAAAGTTGTTGTACCAGTATTTATAAACGCACCTGAATTTGCATATTGATTTTGCAGGTAACTTCAATAATACATAGACAACGATATCATCCGGGAGGTTGATCGGCATGATCCTTTCTTTCGACTCGTTGTCTCTTTCTCATGGTATTATTCTTCAAACGGTGATTATGAGATGCACGGAGAAACTGTGAGAATAATGGTTTGGGGTTTTAGGTTTGTCTATACTAGGTGACTTGGCAAAAATAAATTACTAAAAAGTTTTTAAGGCACAAGTGGGTACATTATTTATATGTCCTTACTTTTGAAACCTAATAAATATATCCTTATACAACAATAAATATATCCCTTTTGTAGTATCAATTAGGTTAAAGCAAGAGATAGAAATAAAGAAGGAGAAGAACTTCTTATTGATAAAGAGGAATCATCGATTACATAATACAATGTCCTTTATATATAGGAAACGGAAAACCTAATCATCTAATGGACCGCACATCCATGGGCCATAGGCCCTATAACTCTCCTCTTGTGTGGTTCAATAACAAAGCTTTATACATAGTACTTCACATATAGTGATTTGAATGTAGTTCTTCGAATGTCGTCCTCTTCTTGATGACTTCTGCCGAAATCAATCGCCTTATTAAAACTTTGACAAGGAAAAACCCAATGGGATAAAACCTTGGTAAAACTCTTCACATGTAGTACTTCACATGTTGTCACGTACTTTATATGTAGTTTATCACATGCAATACGATTTTCAATGATCCACGAGTCTAAGTTAATTGCCTCATTAAAAACTTTGTCAGGGAAACCCAAAGGGACAAAGCCTGAACTAAATAAAAAGAGTACAATATTACAAAAACATGGAACATAGTTAGACTCGAATATGTTGCCTCATTAAAACCTTGACAAGGAAAACCCAGTGGGGTAAAACCTTGACGAAGGGAAAATAGTACAACGTGATAGATGTAAGTAAAGGTGATCCATTGCAGATGATCACTTTTCTCCATTGAAGTTGACTAGTTTCTTCACAACTCCAAAGGAAGAAAATCCCCGTGGGAAAGACAATACCTTAGCTGGAAAATTACATTCCCGGTGTTTGTTGTTGTCTCGTTAAAAACCTTGCCGAGTAATAAAACCCTATAGGAAAAAGCAACCTCGGTGAAAATAGTTCAACACACTATTAAATGCTCCCCCTGATGTCAGACAATTTTCATTAGTCTAATGTAGTCAGAAGAAATTTATCACACTTTACTTTGGTGACTTGAATGTTTATAAGACCTTGTTGTTGATTCAGGAAGTTACGTTGCTTAACAGACTATCGCGCTTCATTTCTTTGATTCAGATATTTTCAGTAATATCAACACGATCTTTATGTCTTCAACGTTTAAAATACTTGATGTTTTTAGTATTGTCTCGCTAAAAAACTTGTCGAGTAACAAAACCCTGTGGGAAAAACTATTCTCGATCGAAGGGAAAAAGAGTACAGCACAACTTCAATTTAGAAGTAAAATATGTCGACATCATATCCTTGGATCCTCCCCCTGATTACTTTCAGAGTTATTCCAGATAATTCCTTTAGTCATGTACTTTTCGAAACTGAATATCTCTAATGACTTAGAAAATAGTCTATCATATCTCCCTATGATTACTTTTGTTGGAGAAGAGATTATTGTTCCTTCATAATCAACAACTTTTGGATTTCACTTTCATTAGCATTCCTTTTTATGTCTTTGTAGGGATAAAACAAATTTATGTTAATGGTTGCTTTTAAGTACATGATTACATTTACTATACCATTCCAATGACATTTCTTTGGCGCTGAGCTATATCTAGCTAACAAGTTCCTTGAGGATGCAAAATTTTATCGAGTACATTATTATACTAAGTACAACAATGCATCTATTGTACTTAGATATGGGAATTTCATCTCCCAACACATCTTCGTCATCTTCCTTTAGACGAAATGATCACTTACTTACATTTGAACCTCGACTAATCATGGGAGTGCTATCAGGATGCATGTCTTTGTTAAATTTCCTGGAAACTTTATACAAATGCAAACTGGTGGGATAATATACCACATGCCTAGTATTCGGTCGAGCTTTCCCCATATTTTTCATCTCAAATTCGGATTTCAAATAGCTTTTAAGGTCTCTTATTACATCAAGAATACCCATCATGTCTGTAACATCAACATAAATAGCTATAATTCCAAATTAGGAACTTTCTTATGAACACGCAAGGAAAAATAACTTACTTTTCTATCCCCTCCAAATCAAATAGCCACTTAGACGGGTATACCACATCCGCCTGATTGCTTGAATATATAAGTGAGTGTTCTATCTAAATGTAAACATACTATGTGGTTTAGAGTCATTTGATTTGGGCAACAAAAGTCTATCAAGTACTTTTGTAAATATCTTATATCTCTTAATTCTTTCAGAGATACGTAACAACCACATACATATGTTGCATTTCAAGTCCTTTTGAAATTACCAAGCTAACTAAGTAGCGGAACTCTATAACGTTTATTACAAGAGAACAATTCCAGGGCTTTGTGAGAAACCCCGTGCCACAAAGCGAGTCTTTGTAATTTAAGACTACTTTCTTCTCATTATGCTTTATGACAAATTAATTATGTATGTCCAATTGGCTTTACACTTGGTTGGTTAGCACTACCACACCAAATACCCGTATATTTTCCAAGGAACTAAGTTCTACCTGGATTGTGTAGGACAAATATGCTATTTATTTAAAATTAATCAAAATAAAGCATGGTTCGATCTCATTGTGCTCTACTTCTGGAGCAACTATTTATGGATTATATCATCACTGTGCATGCATGATTCTTTCATTGACTCATGTGCATTCTCATAATCCGTCAGGATTTCATTGTCCTCTAGAATCATTTAAAACTTCGGAGCGTCCTCCAGTATTGATTCATGGACATAGTAAGAGACAATCAAATGAGATGATTTCATTAATGATACAAATTAGGTTGTACCTTACTCATCTACTTCCTTTCTAGGTGAGCATTGATCGAACCTAGTGGTCTCTTCATCTTCCTTTATGGAGCCACGACCTCAACTACACTTCCACCAAGTGTAGTTGCAACACCATAGTCTATGGTGTACCCCATACTGAGGATTTCTAACCTTGCAGGTAGATTTGCAGCTGGTATGTGTGATATCATCACTTTAGCGATATCAGTGTACATTCTGAAAATCGATTATTCTTTGTCACTTCACATTTACATTTGTGGAGTACAAGAATCAATATGAGACAAAGTGGGAACCGCCATGACAATTCCAGTCGTTCCCTTAGAATATACTTTTTCTTATCTCCCCCTAACGACGGGAAGACTGTCTCATTAAAATGATAACTCGCAAATCTAGCGGTAAGATATCTCCTGCCAAAGGTTTTAAAAATGCGGATAATTGTTGAAAATTCTTGTCCAACATAGTCACTTAATCATTTTGATGACCCATCATAGTACGATGTGGAGTCGTAAATGCACATATATAGTGCAACCAAAATTGCGTAAGAACAAAAAAATGTCATGCTTATATCCAGTTACCAACTGGTACGCAAAGAATGGTTGACCAATTGTGGGTTTAAAAAGAATAAGTGAAGATGCGTGTAATATTGCATATTCCCCAAGTATTTAAAGGTAGGTTTGTACGCATAAGCATGCCTTAGGCACCATATGTAACCTTTAATGATAGCCTTTGCGAGACCATGGGGTATAGGATGCTCTACATTGATCCTATTAAACATACAATAACCATCAAGTCCTTTTGATGTGCACCAGCTAGCATTTTCAAGTGGTGGTGAGCCCTTATATATATAATATGTGCTAGTAGTTTTCCAAACTCAAAACTTCTTAGGAACTATAACTAGTTCAAAATTTCAAAACATTCACCAGAGCCATAAGTCACTTTAATGGTCCGCATTCTGCATGAATATTTTTTCTAAATTTCACCTTGTTATCTTTGTAATATGGATTGTTTACCATTTGCATCTTAGGATGGTCTTGATCCTGTTTTACTGAAGACTTTGTAAAATGATTGATATGCTCTCTTATTTAAAAGCATAATGGGAGGGATGAGGGGGTTGTGCATCTGGTATTTTAGAAAACACTTATTGAGAGATATGTCGTTACTTCGCATTATGTCAATATTTTTCCCGATGTATCGTCCACTCAAACACAATGATGTACGTATGAGTCCTTTCAAAACGAAACATCATGTCACAACCAAAATGCCTTTATGGTTATGTCAAAGTCTGTATGAGTCAATTTCCAACATTTCATCGTCGGAATCAATATAGATTCAATAATCCAAATACTATAGTGATTTACATTTCACTAGATTGACTCATTAGTCTCTCTAAAGTATGTTTCCTTCCAAATACTTTAGTGACTATAAAAGATGCAATCAATTACATTATCATCACAGTCAGGTTCCACATGATATCCATTTGCATGGGTTTCTTTGGAATTTAACAAGGTGTGATTATCCCTTGGTACATGTAGAGATACTGTGACGTTTTTGTTCTATCTTGAAAACAAATTTTGAGTAGTGCTGCTCTCGATGATCCAATCCTCATAGTCACATTAAAAGGAAATAGTTCAACAACTAGTTTAAATTCCTTAAGATGGTGGGAGGAAAACCATTATCTATTAGACATTGAGTCTTGAGATATTAAACAAGTGTGTGGCCTTGTTAGTAACAAAAGTGAGATTCAACTCAATTACTTTAGAGTGAATGTATGTTACGTTTTCATCCAGATATATCTCAAGTGCTTTAGAGAATTTATGTTTCTTGGGAATAGTGTACTTTTCATTCCATAAGTGCAAATATTGGATCTAGTTCAGTTAAATAGTCAATTGGCCAGGCAAAGTTCTTCTTGTCATTAAAGTTGATGTCTAAATTATGACCTTTCTTGCTACTATGGTACCTGCATTACATTGCTTGTACCAATACCAGAAAGAAGACCCATTCCCAACTCTTTGGTGAGAGCTAGAATCACATCATAGCTTCATCCCATGTTCAATTGATACATGTACTTTGGAGTCATTACTGCTGGGGATAAAAAAACATTTTTCTTTTTCTTTTTCTCATGATATATATGTCCCTTTTCACATGCTTTATATGAGTCATTACGTCTAACCCTCATTACTTCGGGATTATTTCCATTTTCAATTTTGCTACATTAAGCTTAGTTTGAGAAATTTATTTATCTCAATAGGCCAAGAGAATCTCACTATACATGTCAACCACTTACGTTAGGTTGAATATATTACTAAAGATGGTTCTATTGTTGACATACTTCAACATATATTGGTTTGTTAGTATCATGGATGAAGTAGAGAAATGGAAATTTTCTGACTCATATCATCTTTTGTGAGTTCTTCCACAAAATTTGAATACATGTGATTTTATTTGAACGTATTTTTGAAACTACTGACAAATTAATAGTCGAGCAAATGGATTACATTCCACGGAACATTTGAATTTGGGGAGACAAATCAAGTACGCAATAATGTTGCTCAAATACTTCTAAACCTCAAATGAATACATTGGTATCGAGTTGGTACAACCAATTAAACAATAGACACCATTCAACTATAGCCAATATCATATTCAAAAGAACAAAATAACATTAATACCAACATTCTTAATGATCGAGATCATCACTCATAATTTAAATTGATTATTTATGGACTTATCATAAAAAAAAAAAACAGAACTAGTCATGTTAAAAAATAAATAAATAATCCCAACAGGTATTCAATGTAAAAACCCACGTTACATTAGTTACATACCTCATATATTGGTTCCCGTTGTATATACATAGAACCAGAACGGCCTTGATCGCGCACAGCCGGAAACCAGGCTGGAACTGGACAACAGAAAACCAAGATGAAACAAGTCAGGTTGGACCAGACTGGGTTGGACCGGACCGGGTTGGACATTTTACTTGGACGACTTTTCTTCTACTCGGAGAAACGCGAACAAATCCCAAAAATTACAAAAGAAAATTAAAGATTAATCAAAGTAATCCCTAATTACAAACGATTAGTAAGATTAATTAATCAAAGTAATCCCTTATTATGACTAAATCCATACGCACACAGTACAGAAACAATTGAGTATTTTATTATTATTTTTCAATCAAAATCAGTCATTATCATGGTGGACATCAATGATCAATCTAATTGTATATGCCTTATGGTAACATCTTTGAAAGCAGTTGACCAGGGAAAAAAATAGTACAAACAACGTGATGACAAAACAAAAGGAATACAATCAACAAATCTAGGAGGGTATTAAACATATGGGAACATGGTTGATGGTAGATTAGACGTTACAATTCAATCATTTAATAGTAAAAAGAAAAATCAATCTCACACAATGAAAACACATCATGGGAATAAGGTCTCAAATAAAATAATCGTGAGTAACTTTATAACAAAAATATGTATACCACCATCATCAACAACAGGAGCTATGAAATAAAAAAATTGAATGGAAGACCAACAGAAATCAACAATCAATCACACAAAGACAACCTTATGCTAAGTAATCAATCATATAAGGACAAGCATAAAAACAAAGCATGTGCATAAATGATAATTGAACATGAAGAAGGGATCCATCATACACATAGCAGACAAGTATGAAAGTCAAAAGTTTTTTTTTTCTTTAGAAATCGTTTAGATATACCTCTCGCCATTTGGAAACGTTGTCTGAAGAGGCGGATTATTAGGAAGGAAGTGGAGATTTAACTATATATTCAATCCAAGAACATAAATACATATCCAATGGCGATGGAGATTTATGAAACTAGTCATTTGGATCTAGAACCCAAAACAAATCCCATGGAATCGTTCTCTGTAGAATCGGATTATTGCGTCCACCTTAGCTATTCAATCCAAGAAGAGATGTACAAATCCAATGACGATGGAGATTTTTTGCAGAAAAAAAATCAGAGACACAGATCCAACTAAAAGTAACGCTTCTTTCAATGATTTGATAATACCCAAAAGAAGAAAGAAAAAAATCAATGGGTGAGCTCGTGGCTGATAATGTTTTGTAGTATCAATTAGTTTAAAGTAAGAGATAGAAATTAGGTTAAAGCAAGAGATAGAAATAAAGAAGGAGAAGAACTTCTTATTAATAAAGAGTCATCATCAATTACATAATACAATGTTCTTTATATATAGGAAAGGGAAAACTTTATCAATTAATGGACCGCACATCCATGGGCCATATGCCCTATAACAATCCATACATTTTAACCTTATCCATTTAAAATTAGATTACCTTAATACCCCACACATATAATATTTTTATTTATTTCAAAATGAAACAAATTTCCTCCTCTACCACCACTAGCACCACCACCACCACCAACATTCAACTAACATTCCACCACCAATATTCAACTAACATTACACCACCACTGTTCAACAACTACCACCTACCAACCGCCACCACCACTAATATTCCACCACCACTCCTTCACCACCACCATTCCTCCACTAAAACTAGTCCATCGTCGCCTCCGCCACCACTGGTTCAGATATTTTTGTATCAACAACAGTAGTTGAGCCAAATAGAAATACAACCAACAGTAGAAGTTGATCAAATTTAGGGGATCAACAATGGTAATTGATCAATAGTATAAGTTGATCCAATTTATGGGATCAACATGGAGTCAGTCATGCTACCATTGCACCACAAACTTACATGATTTAAACTGCAATCCAAGGAAATGTTGTCAACTATAGGAGTTGCGGATCAACAACAGTTGTTGATCCACAAAAAAAAAACAGTAGAAGTTGATCCAATTTAGGGTATCAACAACCGTAGTTGATCCCATAAAAACCGAAGTCCAGAGATATAAATGAACAATATGACCAGAAAACTATAGTGATTGAATAAACAAACCAACATATACATGAATCAATTTTAAAAATATATAAACTCACTCCATGGGAACGGGAACAAGTTTGCTCTAGCAGCGATTCTAACCATTAGATCCTGTGAATGTGACGTCATTGCATGTTTTTTGTCTTCTGCTGACATCACATTTCTTCCATCCAACGGCCGTAAACGCTGCTAGTTCAAAAAAATGCTCTAGCACTGCTAGAGCAAAATAATTTCCCATGGGAACTCCTTGTTTCGGATGTGCATGTAAAGATATATATGTAGTAAACAAAGATAAGTATAATCATTCTTCACCCTTAAAAAAGATTATCACAAATCAATGAGATAGCCCACTGTAAACAGTGCTTGTGCAACCAAATCAAATACAACAAGCTAACAAAAAATTGCAAATGTTAAATCTCTATTGCTACGTCATATCATGTACTCTATCATCTCTCTCGCTTTGCATATACTAGTTTTTGATGACAAATCTTGTTTCTTCTGCTCCTTGAAGAAAGGATTCTATAAATCATGGAAGAGAAAGGCATGTAAGCTTGAATTTTATAATGACAGATATTCAGTAGCCATAATAAACTAGATTAAATAAAATAAGTATTGCAACTTCTAGCAATGACCCCATACTAAGAGGAACTGACGAGCATTGGATAATAAGGGTGCCGGTTGCAATCTCTAACCGTTGTTGCATGATTTTGTAGCATTGCAACTTGGAATCTACTTACCTGTAAACATGAATTACCATCAATACTTTCTTACATAAGTACAGACGTAATTATTCCTCCACCATAATTTCTACCATGAAGGACAAATACAATAGTGGTAACTAAAAAAGCTTGGTTGCTCACCAAATCAGAGTAGTTAGATCCACTGTATATGTACTTATGTGCATTGCTACAACAAAACAAACACAACACCAACCACCCACCACCACCACACATGCTACTGCCCCACCACCACACACCATGATAAAAATCAAGTAAAAATACCTATTAATTTATACTTTTATGAGTCAATACAAATGAGAATAACGAATTGAATCAATCATCGATCTGAAGAAAAATGAAATCCAAAGGTAGGGTTTGAAAATGGAATCATGCAAAATTCAGTTGAAAATCGATAGGAATCTAACGTTTCTGATGCTCGGGATTGATTCGTCATGAGACTTGACTTTTGTGGTTGAATCGGGTGAAAATCGATCTAATACGGTTGTTTAGGAGGTGGTGGCGGTGCTGCAGCTAGTGGATTTGGTGGAAATATAAGATGTAGTTATAGAGCTGATGAAAGAATTGTAGAGATGGTGGACTAAGAGGTGCTGCCGGAGCTGATGATAAATTTGATGGAGGTGGCGGAGCTGGTGAAGGTGTTGACAATGGTGCAAGCGACGGTGGGGGATTTTTGTTTCTCTCTGAACTTCGAGATTATGATATAAATGAAGAAAGAAATACGAAAGAAGAACGATAAAAAGGTTAATGGTGGAATTATAAAAATTGTGTTTTTTTCTAAAAATTTCAATTATGACCATCGGGGATATTTATAAAATTCTGGAAGAATATTTATGAAGGCACGTCAGAAGTAAGGACAATTATTCAATTTCCACAAGTCATTTTGGATACTCTTCCGAATCCAGTGAGGAGAAGTATCAACGCAGTTTTCAACTTGCCTTAAAAGAAACTGAATGTTTTGGTAAGACATGTGCAATGAAATTAACTTCTCTGTAAGCATGCTCATATTTGACGGAATCGTAATTAGAGAACAAGCAGCTAACCATCTCTGACGAATAGACCAAGGCACGTTATTGCCAATCAAAGCCTGATGACGGGATAGCGACCATGCGATAAACCGATTCCGAAACCCATTATTATTCCATCCATAAAAGAAACTAGATTTTTGCCCGTGCTACGTACTGGGCATTTTATTTCTTTTAATTTGTTGTGCGTGGAGCTTCGCCCCGCCCAGCCCAGCCCCGTGGGAATGCATTTTTGATTTGGTGTGTACGGGGCTTTGCCTAGCCCCGTCGGGATGCATTTTTGATTTGGTGTGCGCAGGGCTTCGCCTCGCCCCGTGGAGCATTTTTTATTTGGTGTGTGCGGGCCCCGTGGAGATGTATTTTTGATTTGGTGTGGGCGCGGCGTGGGGATGCTTTTTTTATTTGTGTGTGCGGGGCTTCACCCAGCCCAGTGGAGATGCATTTTTTATTTGGTGTGTGTGGGGCTTCGCCCCGTCTCGTAGGGATACATTTTTTATTTGGTGTGCGTGGGGCTTCGCCCCGTCCTGTGGCGATGCATTTTTGATTTGGTGTGCGCTGGGCTTCGCCTCTCCCCGTGGCGATTTGATTTGGTGTGGCGGGAAAACACATTAAATAGGTGGAGAATATGTGTATATTTTATTTATTTTATTTTCGTAAAAAATATGTGGATTTTTTTCCCATTTAGATATTAATTTGGTAAAAAAAGTCCTTATACGGTAGATACTCGATTTCTAAATTGAATTTGGACTTCCATAAAATTCCAAACCCGGTAGGTTAGGTTTTCCTTTTGAGTTTGTAATTTTTAAACCAATCATACGTTGCCAAGTGACCTCGCGAATTCCAAATTGAATTTGGTTTTTTTTTTTTTTATCTTTTCATGTTCTTTTTAAACCAATCATACGTTTCCAAGTGTCCTCGCGAATTCCAAATTGAATTTGGTTTCATTTTTTTATCTTTTCCTATTCTTTTTAAACCAATCATACGTTGCCAAGTGTCATCACCAAAACGCTCGTTTCACAAAACTCAAAAAAGACTTATTTCGACCAATAGAAAACGAGGATTTACTCACCATTCAACGTGGGAGCTTTATTTGTCTAGGCTTTTAAGTCTTTAGATATATGGCACTTTGCATTCGGAGATTTTGGATATCAGAGGATATTATGCAGCAATCACATGCAATAGAATTGTAGCAGGAAAATAATTTTGATCGATCCTTACTGTGTGCACTGTCCAGCGTGTTCTTGTTCTCTTATCGAGTTAAGTGACACTACATTCTCGCAAGGTAAGTTAGAATGTGGGGCATCTCGGTAACTAAACACTTTTGACTCACCCAGTCATACAAACCGAAACAAGTATTCCAGGGAGGTGATCCTTTGGATGCTACAAATAAAACTTCACCATTATTGAATTCCCATAGTAATTTCACACAGTCGATGGGGTATGGAACTATTGGTAACTGGGCAATGAACAATTTAGTCCAGGATTCTCTCACATTATAATCCTTCTTCACCCAACTTCAATATTATAACCACCATATGGTCGTAATATGCAATAAGGCACCCTCCAAAAACACCCAGGGAGTTCTGTTCATTATAATTCAAATCATTCAACAATTCATCAACTCGTGGGGTTAGTGCTACTTCGTTGAATTTCTCACCACGGATATAATAAGAAACAATACATGTTTAAACCGTGTTGCTATCCAGTAAATAGCTCCATGTACAAATATTGCTTCAACCCCGTATACACTTGAAATATCATAAGGGAGGATGTTGGCTAAGGTTTTGCATGATTTTGATCTTAATGTATAAATCTGAAATTCATAACCATTTAGGCTATTACAATCACGTAATCTGGTTCATCTCTAAATTTGGAACGAAAAATTATTTGCATGATAGCTTCTCAACAAAATCAAACCATTACAAGAACTAAGAATGTGAATATGAATCTAATCTTTAAATGGTGAATCCTGCATCTTAACATACTCACAGAGGCCAGCTTTTCTGATATTATGCATGTAAAATCCAAGTGCATGTAAAAATTACATCTTAACAATGTAATTTTTCGCTTTAAATGTTGTTCTTAAGACGATTATTAATAAAGTGAGGGTCTGTGAATAAGTTGTTGTACCAGTGTTTGCAAACGCACCTGACTACATATTGATTTTGCATGTAACCTCAATAGTATGTCGACAGCGATGTCATCTGGGAGGTTCGGCATGATCCTTTTTTCGTCTCTTTCTCGTGGTATTACTTCAAACTGTGATGAGATACGCGGAGAAACAGGCAGAATAAGGGTTTTAGGTTTAGGGTTTGTAGTTACTATACACAGCCTATGAATATATACTGTGAATCTGAAAAATATTAACTTCTTTACAGTGGGTTTGGCCGTGGCAGCCTGGGACAGGTTTGGCAAACATCAATTATGCTTACAGTGCTGGCGCTGTTTTGGATCCCCGGATCCAACATGCTTCTTGGATTTGGAAATAAAAGTAAAGCCGGAGAGGCATGTACATGGTGTTTCTATATGGCTTTAGAAACCGCTGCATTTTACTTACTAGGATCTTCCACAACTTTGAAAGACCATAAGACTTGCTCTTAACAACAACTCTGGAAGTCTAAAATTTTGTTGGGTTGCAATAGAACATAGGGTCATCTTAGCAGAGAACACCAATTCTCTTTATTTGTTCAAGATAAAGTTTTTGACAATGGTGTTTGAAATGCAGGAGTTCTCCTGTACCAAATCTCTTACTGGACAAATTGCCTACCTTGTCAATAAACTAGAAACTGGTAAATAGAGCAAAAGAAATTTATTTTTATTTTTCTATTTGAGTACAAGGATCAAGTATTTGAGCAAAATGATCAGGACCCCAACCCTCAATCACTACATGGGTTTCCATATGAAAAAACAGTAGATGGGTTTGAATGTGTTGTTCTCCACCTATTGATTTAATAATACACAACCAATCTGTTTATAACAAAAAAAATGGAAGACGGAAAAAGAAAAGCTATAAAAAAATGGAAAATGGAAAAAATAAGCTGAATCGGCTATATATATATATGTTGTTCCTAGAATGTTACATCTCATAACTATGAGCAGCAAGGTTACTCAGCAGCTAACCAAAAACAAAATTTGGCCGCGACACTCGTTCCCTTTCATTTGCTTCTACTTTTAGGCTGAAAGTGTTCCGTCGTTATTCGGATCCCACTCTTCTTCAGCCTCTTTACCACTGACTAGCACAGCACCATCAATAGAATCTGCATCCACTTCAACAGCCTCTTCTTGCCCCTCTTCTTCTCCATTCTCTTCCTGTCCTTCTTCTCCATTCTCCTTTGCCTCCTGAAAAGGAGATATAAGTAAATTGCACCACAAAGAATAAACTAAGAGTAGGTTTATCAAATAAACTGTAGGGAATTCCATACATCCAAAAATTATTAAAAATAGACGGGAAAAGAAGCATTATACATGCAAAGGAAAGAAGGTACTACTATTACAATGAAAGATGGACATGTGCATACCTCATGATCCACATCTCCGTTTTCTTGGGGTGCCTTTTCTTCTTCTTCTTCTTCTCCTTCTTCCAGTTGCATATTTTTAAATGATTCCACAAGGTTGACATTTGTTCTTTCAGAATAACTTACGTATTCTACGGCAGGAGGATAAGAACCCCTATAGATAAACCAAACCGTTAATATTCAAACACAGCATCACGCAAACATTGTACACATACAAAATTAGCTAGGCAATTAATAGCCATGTTTCTGATACTGATGCAACAGATATAACATGTCAGCAGAAATTTTTACACTACGATAATGTAAAAGAGCCTGTGATATCTATGGCTCTCGTGTAGGGGTAAAGAAAACACACAAGGTAAAAACCACAATACAAGACCCAGCATTTTTCACATTGTTAATGGTTTATCTATGCAGGTATATCTTTCTTTGAATATCTGAGCAACTTGTAGAAAAAGGTACAATAGATCCAAAGACTACCTAGTTTATTGAAGTCTCTGTGTTTTCTTAAATGTAACATCAACTTTCAAACTCCAAGTCCCCATAAATGTGATTACGATGTGCATGACAAACTTGCAGGCATATTCCTAATTTTTCATTATTAGTAACTAAAAGTCTAGAAACACTTACGCAGCACCTGATTAAAGCGTCGTAGCTTGACTAAGCAATCTCAAAACATGAATCCCAAAAATCAATGCCAAAAATATCAAAAATTCAAAGTACAACAAAATGAAGGTGAAAACTATAGAGACCTTTTCTCTGCAACTTTGGTTTCAACGGACAAGGCTATTTGCCAATCCTCGAACAAGTTAGAGTATTCCTCGGGATCAGCCAACGACTCTGCAGCTTTTAGGTTAATCTGTAAACAGAACGAACCAGTTTGTTTACCTTTGCTCATCATTACAGATATAATTTAATTGCAGCAACAAGACAAATGGATAAACCCAAGGAAAAGAAAACATCTTGATCATTAGAGAGAAAACATAAGCTAAGAATATCAAGAGCTTTTCCATCAAAGTCAAAGCAACCTTATTCAGATCTTTTCTCCAAAGTGCTACTATCTCTGAAACCTTGCTAGGAAGATATGACCGCGCCATCAACGCAGCCTCAGGTATACGGTGACTGTAATAAGTAAACACCAACAAGAACGTGAAGTTAGAACTGTTGTGGGTATTTTCTTGGTTTTCATCACAAAACAAATACAAGGACGAAGACTTACCTGTCGACCAATAACTGGAGACACTCTTCTAATTTACCAAGCATAAATAGGCAAAGAAATGCTACATTGTTCTTCCCTTGCTCTTTAGCAAGTGATGCAAGTTCTGTTATTCCCTTTGAGTCTCCAAGAGAAGAATATAAAAGCAACAAACCACTCAAATCCATGGCATACTGCAAACATTCCTCAGCCATTTCCAACTGCAACAGGAAAGATAAATTTTGCTCAAGACCAAGTGGAACTTTACAGAAGTGCAAGAGAATGAATCATAGATTTCACAGCCTAAAAGCCATCAAGAGTAAAATTCAGATGACATAATTATCCACCCTTAGTAATTATTGTGAAGTATTGTTACAGAGGTGCAAGAGAATGAATCACAGATTTCACAGCGTAAAAGCCAAACAGTAAAATCCAGATGACATAATAATCTACCCTTAGTAATTATGTTTTGTAAAGTATTGTTACAGTTGAACAAAGGTAACTAGATTATTTTATAACTTCCTTCCTCAACTGCCACATTATTGGAATTACACTTTGAATTCAGTTTACCGTTTTATATCTCTGAAAGATACTTTCTAAATCCTCTGAATTGCAACGCTGCCTCTGGTCATTTTTCATTTTCAAGATATCAAACAAGATATGAAATTGGTATTTAGTACCTTTCCGGAGGACATAGCTAATTCTCCCAATTGTTTCCATTTTGATTCACTCTTTACTTCAACAGCAATGGCCTACAAAATGAAATTTTGCACTTTATCACGATCCAAAATATTGACCGCACAGATTCATTGTGCCAAGGACAAATGGCAATTTAGGCAATAGTTATGGTCAACGTATAAGTAGTAACAATAGAAACTAACCTTTGCAACATCTAGTCTTCCAAGCTGAATAGCTAAATCAAATCTGTAATTTGGATCAGTAGCTACTTCCAGCGCATCCTCTAGCATACCACGAGATTCCAAGAAATGAGCCACACTGCAGCGTGAAATTGGTTCATTAGAAGCTCAGAAAAGATGACATACCTGAATTACAGGAAAACTGAAGATTATTACCTATTATGATGCTCCTTGGGAATAGACGGTAGAATTTGACTGGCCCGTTCCAGGTCTCCACGCATCACAAGAGTCTTGTACTCAATCAAACTGAGAAGTAGGGTATATCCAATAACACTGCATGTATAAACCATGAAGACAAATAATGAGCATGAGAGATGTCACAGATTTTCCAAGAGTCTTGTAACCAATCAAACTGTATATCCAATAACACTGCATGTATAAACCATGAAGACAAATAATGAGCATGAGAGATGTCACAGATTTTCCAAAAAAGGTTTGCAATCCCACTCACTTGAACTGTTTGTCTATGAGATAAACCCGACTGTGACTTGCAAGATAACCCAGCAAATACATAGGACGATCCAGGTGGAACATGGTGGTCACCTGAAATAATTATAAAGTGAATAACGCAACGCATCATTCATGAAAATGAAAAAAACACCCAGAAGGTGTATATATGCATAAGAAAATCTAGAGAAATTAAGATGTTTATAGTATACCTCGCCACCAACACAGTAGTTAAGTCTCCAAGTAGAGTTACTGTATATAAAACAATCCCCAACCCATAATCCTGTTCTGACCCGTTCATTTGTTTCGTGGAGAAGCTCAAAAGCATCTTCAACACCCTGATCATCAGTTGGTTTTCCACCATCCAAATATGAAGATACAATATCTCTCTGACACATTGAATGAATAAATCAGTTTAAAAGCCAAGATACTGAATCTTATACTACATAATAAGTGCTAAAATAGTGAATAAGAAACTAACAGAAAGGTGAGATCACTTAAATAGGGGGCAAAAGACAGGTCAGAGTAGTACATTGTACTTGAGGATGTAGAACGAAGTATCACTAGCAATTGCCACCAAGTCACCACTATCAGCCCAGTAAACATTCTGCAAGAGCCAAATTAATACGAATATAACATCAACATAAGTGCAACTTTTCAGAATCAAGCACAGATATTTGGTGCAAGCTTCAGTACGTACTTTGACATTAACATCAATCCGGCGAATTAGCCTGCATTCAGCCCAATCATAAAAGCAGATAAAGTCATTTGAGCACATCGCCAGCAAAGTTCCCCCAAAAATACGCTCAGCAGAAAATGTTGGTCGAATACTTTTCTTTTCCTGAAAGATAATAGCTTCGTTAACCACTTCATGACTTCCGTTGTTTAGCAAGCACAATTATGGCAAGAATTGAAGTGCTTCGCCAACAAGAAAACATGGATCTAAAAAAATTAATGAAACTACTGATAATAAAAACATATTTTGCCCATATACAAAGATGATTATTAGTGTGAAGCTGGATGCTTTAAACTTATCTTCAGTACTGCATTGATGAGGAGTCTTCTTAAACTGAAAACTAGGTGATCTCATGAGACATCTTTCTAGAAGAGGAACATCAGAAGTTCACTCAAGAATGAAACTTCCAATCCACTTAACGCAATGGAGAGACGCATGATATATAACACAAAGAAGGAAAGGAAGGAGCTCCATTTTCAGAACAAGGTAGACGCTTCATCAGCTGAAGTATACAACATAAAGAGAAAGAGTGGGGAAAGTCGAGAACCATTTGATCTGGCTAACTCATCTACCACCTGGTCACTGCAGTATCCAGTCTTAGGAGGCTACAAACAGCAGAATGCAAGATTGGTCTAGATTTTATAAAGCCTAATATTAGCTATAGCCTTTCAAGAATCTCAACTGCAAACACTAAGGAGCTAGTGATGTAGTGGCTCAAACATCTGCCAACAGAAGACTTCACTAAGGTCCATTAGTTACGCTTGTAGTCTTGCATAAACAGGTATGTGAAAAGCTACTATGTAAGTGGTAGGACATTTTACGGGATCACATAGCCATTTAATTTTAATTGATTACAACAAATAAAGAAACAGAAGTCAGGTCTGTTGGGACACTGTACAGAAAGGTTCAGATGGATCTTCATTTAATAGGAAATAATTCAATATACTGGCACTGCTATACAGGACATGGTTGGCATAGGATGACAGACATCATACCCGAGATCTAACTGAGAAACGAGATTCTGAGCAGATCACGCATGCAAGACTTTGAAAGTGTAGTGAATAGTTTGCCAATTAATTGTACAATTAGAAAGAAACTACATTAGCAGCAACAAGAGTGTAGGCAAGATTTTGACATTCTTGTGCTGCCGTCAGTAAACAACCTCTCAAGTGACAGTCCTAAGTGAATTTAATACTGAATAATAGTATTAATATAATAGGAGCCAAACCTGAAAAGTTTTACTGAAGATCTTAATCCTTGATGTACTTTCTCTGACACAATACTCGCCATCTAGTGACCAGGCAATTTCCAATGCAGAGCCAAAAGATCTATTTCTCCATGCTAAAGCTGTATATATAATATACTCTCCATCCCCGCAGACAACAACAAACCTCCCATTTGGGTTGTGCTTTAAGCTCTGAAACAAAATAGGGGGATTCCAATCAGAATCCATTACCATAATCATTTATAATATCAGAAAAAACGGTCAATCTTATCATAATATCATCTTCCAAACAACAAAAACATGATGGAAACTTTCAATCAGATACCTACCCACATATCAAAATTATATTTCATTCTACAAATTTTATCATGCTAAATCCCAGGAATAGCACAACTTAAAATAAAATAAAAAAACTAATCTTCTATATGGTGGCTGGCACCCAAATTATGCTATATCATCCTGCAATGACGATCATCATCATACTTTAAAGGGAACATGTTAACTAATGAAAGTCACGAAGAACTATGTTAAAATATTCGAAAAGACGTGGCTAAATTTATTATAGGAGACGACAGTAGAAAAACTTACTTGGGGGTAAAGATCACATGTTCCCAACTCTTTTACAGCCAGAGGCAATCTTTCTCCATCGGTGACCTATAAACAAGAACAGTAACACCAATAAGTCAAGTTTAAATAAAAGCATTCAGGTCCATCGCACACAATATATGGAAGAAGTTGGTTTAATTAGTTTGCCAGACCTCAACATCTGCTCCAACACTTTTAATGTTCACTGTTTGAATTTCATTATGCTTAGCCCATATGATTTTCCCGCTACTGTCCATACTTGCAACTGGTACTTCTTTTCCGATCTTTATCATAATGGTGCCCTCATCATATCCGATTACAATCCTGTGCCACAGGAAGGAGGCTGAATCAGAATTATTAGGTACTATAAGAAAAGGGAAGATGACTTCATTGACAATTTCATTACTTTGATTTTCCAAGGATTCAAACTAGTAATTAGAATTGTTCACAGGAAACTGACTTCTAAGTCTCCACTCACCTTTTGTTTGGTGACTGAGAAGGAAAGTAGGTTAAGTGAATCTCAAGAGTTGACACTAAGACTGCTTAAATAGTGACATTGGGTTATTTTATCACTGGTGAAAACTGACAGGTACAAACAATAATAACAACCAATATTGAACATGGGAATCTACTGCTCACAAGTTCTTTTTTGTATGATACTGCTTACAAGTTCAATGAATGGCTTGAAAATACATTTTTATCCTATAGACTTAACACATTGTATTGCTGGGATTCGGACGTATTATATCCTTCTGAAATTTAAGGTGATTCGATTCACATAACTTGTACTTGGATACAGTAGAAGTTGCCTTGGTGCTTTCTTATTTTCTGGTTACTTTTCTCATCAACTAGCAAATACTCTGTAGAAGTTGTGTCTCCATACTCTTCCATATACCTATTCTACCAATTAAAATATCCAAAAATATGAACCACTTACCTCCGTGAACCTTTCATACACCCAACGGCCCAAACTCGCTCAAAACCATAGTTCAATGTGTTCTCAAGCCTGCAAATTTTAGCATGTGAAGGTATCAGCAAAACTGGATATGTACAAAGTACAAACGCGTAAAACCTCTGGACATGAACTTCAATTATTAAGCTTATGAAAGAACAACAAAACCATTGTTACATATTTAATGAATTTTAGATATGAAAGACAAAGATAAGGAAATTATATTATCAGTCTTCTGGATGTTTATTTGATGAATATCTTGAGTTTCATTTTATGCTTATGAATTCTGATCTTGACATGTGTTACTACCAATATATGATAACAGTGGGAATCAAGAAAAAAATATTCTGGAGTAGAAGCCTCTGAATTATCCAGATGTTGTTGGTGACATTTCAGCAAGTTCACACAACCAGGACTCTAGATGGTTCAGATTTTTAGATAACCATGAAGATGTTATATTCAGAGAAGATCCAACTCAAATTGAAACTATAAGGATTCTGAATAGATAGTTGTAATTAACAAGTGCAAAGAAAATTATACCATAGGACAACTACCTATAAGTGGTCGCATGCCATACCCGGACCGTCCCATCCTCGGACCCTGTAATAATTATGGGAAGTTCCGGATGGAAGGAAACGGCCGAAACATTGTGAGTATGACCTTCTAGTGTCTGGACACAACTTTTTGTTTGGTAATCCCACACCTGACGGCACAAAGCATCGAAGAGAGTGGTAAGAGCAATGACAGGAAAAGAAAAAATACGAAAGAAAGAGTACAGGATTTAGATTAGCAGACCTTTGCAGTTTGATCATCAGAGCCAGTAATCAGATACGGTTTATCACCGCCAGTGAAATATTCAACACAATTTACCCCTTTCAAATGTGCATCCAGTGTAAAATTTGGATCAGGAGAGCCAAGATTCCAAATCTGGATAGATACACGTTTTTCAGGATCATGAAATAGGAAGCCGAACATGATATGTCTCATACAAAATAAAGTACAGTTTGAAACAAACGCACATTAAGCTTTTCAGTCAAACCTTTATTGTGCGGTCAAGAGAGGCACTTGCAAAAGTGTTGGTGTCTTTTGGATTAAATGTTACTTGCATCACATAGTGTGAGTGCCCCTCAAAAATCTGAGTGCACATCCAACCTTTCTCCCAGTCCCAGAGCTTTATGAGCATGTCATCAGATGATGATATCACATATGGAAGTGTTGGGTGGACGGCCACGCACCTAATGTAGTCAGTGTGTGCTTCAAACACCTTAACTTTATCCATTGTGTTATAATTGTAAATACGAATGTACATGTCATCAGCCCCAGCAACAACCCATTGCTTACGTGCAATAAATTTAGAAGATCGAACTGCAAACATAAATTGGTAAACATGTTAACAATATCAGTACAGTGCCAAATTATAAAATCAACGCAGTAACAGGATATCCTACAATACCTGGTAACTCGGTAACTTCAAAAGATTTTACCATCGTCTGCAGCAGAATTAAGCATTAACATAAGTACAAAAAAGGTCAACATTTGTGTTCATCGGGAAAAAAAAAATGGATCTTTGAAAGAAAAAAATCTACCCGGTAATAACATTTCACTTTCAGGAAAAGAATTTACAAGAGTTCAATGCTTTACTGCATGTAAATTAACTAAGAGCAATACTAAGATTTGTGATGGGACCTGTGGAGATGTCATACTAAGGTTTGTTACTATAGAGTTAAATATTCAAAAGGGATCTTGGGCGTGATTGGTTACGCAAGGAGAAAAGGTTCCTGGACAACCACATTGCAGTTGCACATTTATTGTGTTATAGAGGGTAATACTATAAACCCTCATCTACATTTGAAACAACCATACCTGTGACTGGTAGTTCCAGATGCAGACGCTTCCTGAATAAAGACTCGCCAGAATCCTATAAAAAAAGAAGTTTGATGTAGTTGACATTTCGACTTGCATCATACATCATACAGAAAACACTTCATTAAACAAAAACAAAATCTCAAATAAAGATCGTAGTTACCATGGTTCACTAGGATGAAGATCAACAGACTTTACTCTTTCAGATCTCTGAGCTAGTTTTTTCTGATCCAAAACATACAATCATCAGCAAAGATTCAGTAATTTAAAAAAAAAAACAGCAAAATGAATAAATTGAAGACCATTACCTTAATATCTAGTCTGAGAGGCTTCATAATCGCCAAAATACGCAGAAAATTCACAAAAACAGATCCACATTAATCAGTGCCAGCTCCAATCGAAAAAATAAAAAACACAGATCTCACAGTAACTCAACAACTTAAACTAATTCAAACTCAATTACTCAAAACATTAACCATAATACATTTGTATTATTACCACATTGGCATTTATTCACCAGATGTAGGAGAAGAATGAAATTACAATCATTGAATATAAGTGTGTATTGGGAGTCTTACCATTTTTTCTTCAGAAACTGTAAAACTAAGCTTGTGGTGATTGTAGATCGAGAATCAGTAACCCTAGAAATGGTGGTGAGATCAGAGAGAGAGATTGATGAATAGAAAACTACGGTTGGAGAGCCATCACTGGGGTTGGGAGGGAGGGAGGAGGGAGGGAGAAAGGAAGGACTGAAGAAAGGCGTTTTTGCTTTGTAGTTACGTAAAATACACACGTTTTCTATTTATTTACGGAAAAGCCACTACCGAGTTGTCATCCCAGTGGGTTCAAGTTAGTTGTCCAACCTCCCTGGGAGCGGACCAATTTTCATACGAGACAAACTATAAATGGCTTTGCATATCATATATGAAAATTGGTTTCCTCCCCATCAGAGCAGCCATGAAAAATAGGGGACCAAATTTTTCCCGGGTGGAGTTGATTTCCTAGCTTTTACTTGCAGATAACGTGTTTGGACACTAGAAGCAGAAGTTATAAGCAAAAATATTTTACCCAAACTAATTTCTGACTTTTTTATTTACAGAAGTCAAAAATCAACTTCTGGTTGTGTATCCAGCATGAAAAATAGGGGACCTCATAGCGCGTTTGCAAAAATATTTTACCCAAACTAATTTCTGACTTTTTTATTTACAGAAGTCAAAAATCAACTTCTGGTTGTGTATCCAGGCAGCCTCATAGCGCGTTTGGATATCAGAAGCGCACAAGTCAAAAGCAAAGATATTTTGCTTCACAAAAAGTCGATTTTTTTGCTTTAGAAGTCGTTCTGAAATTTTATACCCAAACTAACTTCTTGTTTTTTTACTTTTAAAAGTCGAAAAGTTATTTCTGGATGAATATCCAAACGTGCTACAACAAAAATGGGTGGGTTTTATTGCTAAACTATACAGTGGAGCTTTACGTCACTACCGGGGATCCTAAAGTATTACTATCTTCGTCTCTGCAAAAATATTACTCTCTTTTGTAGACCAAAGGTAGTATTACATAACTTTTTAGTTTATCTAAGGAATAATCACATGTGTAATTGTTGTAACAAGACCGATATTACATATAATTTTTTTACTGCTGAAAATTAATTTGATGGTTCTAAACGACAATTAATGGCAAAACCTACAATACAACTTCGAAGTCAGGGGGGAAAGTACAAAAATCAGAGTACTTTGTTGTATCGTTAAATCACTTTTTAACATCAAAACTGAATCGGGTATGAAAAATCCGATCAGCGAGAATGATTTTTATCTCCCACTTGTTGTCTCCAAATATTATCCCACGTGAGGTGTCATAAAGGTATTGGTTCATGGATATTCAGATGAGACCCATCGCGGGCCCCTAAGAGTTCCCCATTCTCTGATGAAGGGTTTAGAAGGAGACACCTCGTTGGGTTAAAATTGCAGGATGATAGGGGGAGACATCTAGAACTTCCAAAAAATCAATCAGATGCAATGTTTATCAAGTTGAAAATGGTAGCTTGTAAACTCATCATTTCTTAGTGTGATTTCTTAGAAGTTATACCTTTCGTGTCACTCATATTACTCCTTCCTTATTGACCATGCACTCCCAAATCCTTATGTATTTCCTTCATGGTTGCCTTTCCATAAGTTAGCAATGTTCGACTGAGATTGATCTTAATTATTGCATATCAGTTTAACAGATATGTACATCAATTTAACAGATTTACTACATGAATATAACTGAGTATCAACATGTCGCCTTGGCCCAAGCTTACGCGTTATAAAATATATTTTTTGCAAATCTACATGCTTCGTACTTGGAAGATCCACTTTTCATGGTCATAAATAACAAATTTCTTAAGATGACTTAACCATTTGTCCGAGCACGTGTCTTTGATAATTGTTGTTATGTGCTTATACTCTTAGTTTGTGAATTTTTTATAAGAAATCCCATATATGTAAATCTAGCATAGGTACTATGTTGTTACCAAAGTCAAGAAGTTCATAATTGAAGAACCAATAACATCAGTGCAAGCTCAGATCAGAGTATTCACCCCTTGATTCAACTTTGATACGATAAAATGGTCTTCAACTCCAATCCTATAAATGGTTAGGCTGGATTTTAAATTGCTTAGCATTTTAGAGTTACAAGGGTTTGCAAAAGAAAAGAATAAACGATGTTAGAGTTATGTATATCAACGTTATATTTTAAAAACATAATTTTTTTTAGCAAGCCTACGTGCAAGGTTCTTAAATCCTGAATCATGAAGTGACTTCTTTTACATTTTTAAGTATTGAATTGTATGTTAAATTGTGAATTGGAGATTCATGGTCAATTTTATACATATATACCCAAAAGAAGTAGAAATGTGATTTACATCAGATAATACAAAAAATGAATGTCATGAAATAGTTGGATTTATCTTTAATGTCTAACAGTAACTAAATATCTTATATGCATGATATTTGACAAGAAAACAGATGCATGCCACTAGTTCAGAAGTTGACTTTTGACCTTAGAGATCTTATGTTTAAGCCTTATTGTTGTAAATATTTTTAGAAAATAAAGGAAGAAGTTCGCCGGATAATAAATCAGACGATTCATATAGTGACTCAACCGATTCAGTTTAAAATGTATGAATCTTAGGAAAAACGATTCAAGTTTGCGAGTCGACTTGATTAGTCTAAAACCCATGTTTACATGACATGCATCAGTACCGGAATTTTATGGTCGATGCAACATAACATATATGTTGAAGGATTTAATATCGATGTTGATCATTCCAGAGGCATAATCTCAGACATGCATTGTATCATTGTGTGACACGAAATCTTAACTCGAAAAAAAAAAAAAATTCTTACGGCTCAAATACTATAAATACAATCTTAGGAAAAAAACATAAGCGTGGAATTCTCTTAAAATATCATTGATCTTTACAACATCCCCTTGAAGAAAAAACCTTAATTTCTTAGAGGTTTTGCTAAACTAGGTAGACTGGCTTTATATTAAAGGTTGGTAGACTTATAATGTAAACTTTAGAAACCCGTTCTCATAAGATCCCCGTTGTTATATCTTGTGATCAAGTTGGTGAGTAATTTACTAAGGATTAAAAAGAAAGGAAGGCTCATGAGGGATCCAAAAGCAAAGAAGACTCGACATAAGAACAACGAGCATAACTAATTTCGAAGGACAGGTAAGTACAACATGGCTGAAGGTGTTATAAAAAAAACTGAAAGGCATGTAGGTTTGAAGGATGCTTGCCATATAAAGAAAAGGTCAAAGCGGATGCAAAAGCAATCAAAAATTTCTTGTCGGGCAAAAAAACAGATGGTTGAAGTTTTCTGAACAAACTAAGAAGCATGGTTGGATGAAACCTTTCAACAGATCGAGAAGTACAGTTCGTGGAATTTTAAAGCAAGACGGATGAAGCTAGTTACTTTGCTTTGTATGAGTGCTTATGTATGAACAAAGATAAGGATAACTAAAGATTGTTATTTGATAGGGTTTGTATAGAAACCTTGTTTATCTTAGAGACTTTTCAAATGAAATAAATATCAAGGGTTTTCTCCGCAAGGTGTTTTTCTCGTCAACAAATCTCATGTGCCGTTTGTTTTACAATTCTTATGTTGATATTTTTTTGTTGCATGGATAAAATTATTATGACACTAGTGTGGTTTAAAACGTAGGGGAAATATTATAATTATTAAACACATTACCATGAATATTAGTTAGGATTTGAAGTTGCATGTGATTGAGATTTCGTATAAAATTCATATCATATTAGGAATTTCCAATGTGATATCCGAATTGAAAGTGTTTATTTGGGTATCTGAAAAGGCATGGGTCTAACAACCTTACCCAATATTTCGATTAGCAATCTGTATGGACTAAATCTAATATACTTTTAAGAGAATCAACTCGATAGTCAGACTCAATCTTAGTAAAAAGTATATCAAGGAGTTAATATCTCTATCTTTCGATTTGATATATACTCAAGCAAATAGAAATTTGCGAGTCTTTATCAAATACAAGAGATATAAACTTGGATAGTACCAAAGACCAATATCCAAGGATCAATCAATTTCCAATCAACAACCAAAGGTTGGATTTCATAATTAATCGATACAACGCACAACCTGTGATATTTCAATTACATAACAAAATATAATGCGGAATAGAAATAACACAGATACCAGAAATTTTGTTAACGAGGAAACCGCAAATTCATAAAAATCCGAGACCTAGTCCAGATTGAACACCACACTGTATTAAGCCGCCACAGACACTAGCCTACTACAAACTAACTTCGATCTGGACTGTAGTTGAACCCTAATCAATATCACACTGATTCAAGGTACAGTTGCGCTCCTTACGTCTTTGATCCCAGCAGGATATTACACACTTGATTCCCTTAGTTGATCTCACCCATGACCAAGAGTTGCTACGACCCAAAGTCGAAGACTTGAATAAACAAATTTGTATCACACAGAAAAGTCTACGATAATAGATAAATATGTCTCCCACGGATAAACCTACGAGTTTTGTTCGGTCTTTTGATAAAATCAAGGTGAACAGGAACCAATCATTAACTCGGACTTATATTCTCGAAGAATAGCCTAGAATTATTGACCACCTCACAATAATCTAAATCGTATGGTAGAGAAACTAGATATTGCGGAATCACAAACGATGAGACGAAGATGTTTGTGATTTCTTTTTATCTTTCCCTATCGGAGATATAATCTCAAGCCAATTATTCAATTGAACTCATACGATAGAGAGTGAGAAGATCAGATCGCTCAACTACAAGAGAAGTAGTTTCGTCTGGCTTCACAATCCCAATGAAGTCTTTAAGTCGTTAACCGACAGGGTCTCGAGAAGAAACCTACGGTTAAAGGAGAATCGACTCTAGCAAAACCAACTAGTATCACACATGAGGTGTGGGGATTAGTTTTTCCATTTGCTTGACATCTCCTTTATATAATTTTCAAATCAGGGTTTGCAATCTAAGTTACCTTGGTAACAAAGCATTCAATATTCACCGTTAGATGAAAAACTGACTTATCCAAGCTAATATCTTTCAACCATTAGATCGAAACTTAGCTTGTCACACACACAAATGAAATTTATTTCATTTAGGTTTGAGTAACCGTACCTAAACGTGTACATTTGGTTGGTTCACGAATAGTTAACCAATGGTTAGCCATATGAGCACTTTCATATTAACCATATTCATCGTCTTCACAACTAGTTCAAATGACTCAAAAGAACTAGTTGAATAGTTGTTCAATTGCTTATATCTTTATACATAGACACAATTGAAACAAAATCAGTTTGATTCACTCGAATCAATTCATGAACAATATAGCCACAGTTTGCAAAGATTGCATTCCTTATTAATTTATTGTTTAAGTTCATAAAAAACCGATTTGAGAAATATAACCAACTTGAGTACGGGTACGTGTACCTTAGCTACCGAATTTGAGCTGGTTTTTAGCTCCAAATTCAGCAGAAATTTTAGGTTTGAAAACTTTTGTGGGTACGCGTACCTAAGGTGACAGGTTTACTAGTTTGCAAACTACAAACTACAAACTTCAGCATAAATTTACAGTTGAAAACTTCCGCTAGTACGCGTACCCAACCTGTCTCCTTCACCAATACCGCATGCACACATATGCACGCACTTGGTTTCCGGTATACACTAATGTGCGAACACACTATATATGCTTATATCCATAGGTGGTTATGTAATCTCAACTCTACATTTCAATCATTGAAACATTCTTTTATAATGTTATAATAGTCGTTAGACATAAGAATCGACTATCGTCATCAAAGCTATTTTCAAGATTGAAACGTCATCATGACTTTCGTCATGGGTAAAGATGAAACGTGGTTAAAGCGAAATCTTACCAATAGATATTTCGATAAAAAGATAGGCGGGTAAACTAGGCTCGAAATAGCAAATGTGTATGTATGAAAACTATCATATTTATACAATTGTTGTCTCAAGAGTAGGAGATAGATAGACTTTTGAGTGCTAGATAAGTTCAAGTCTCCACATACCTTTTTGGTCGGATTAAGTTCCACTGGTTCCTTGAGTAGTTCTTCGTCTTCATAAGATAATCGTCATGGAGTCTGGAGCTCAACTATACTTAACTATCCTAGACCGTGACTTAGTCATAAGTAAACTAGAAATCAAGACGTATAGTTTTGATCACTAATATTGACAAACATGCTTGAGATAGCAATGCATGCGAGTTCGACCGAGAAATGCTCTAACAGTATCCACAACATTTTCAATTGTTATTACAGCATCCAAATATGCTTAGGAGTTAACAACTAGAAAAAAGGGTACCAAATACAACACCGACTTTTATGATACATAAAAATGTGAACTAATGTAATGCATTTTTTACCAATAAAGAAAAGCATTAATGCATAAAATCAAAAGCACACACGAAAATTTTGTTAACGGGAAAAACTATAAGTGCATAAAAACCATGGGACTTCATCCAGTTTGAACCTACATTATATTAAGACGCTACAAACACTGGCCTTTTATTTGACTTTAAACTGGAATGTAGTTGAGACAAAACAAACCCTCCAAGCCATTATGCTTCAGTTACGCCCCTACATCTCTTGATTCTCGCAAGAACCTAGGCACTTAATTCCCCTAGCCGAAGACCTTTACATGTCTATGAGTTGTTCCACAGGCCTTCATGAAAACTAGTGCTACCCTTCCTCAGACAAGACACCTATTGATCTCATATCTCATGATTGATCAAGGTCAGAATAACTGATTCCCTTATTTAGATGAAGATAAGTCTAAAAGACTAGGCTTTATACTCTTAAAAACTTACTGATATACCTAACTACCTCGCAAGAATATCAATCTAGATCTTTGTCTAAGATGATTTCTAAGATAAACTTCAAATATGGGTTTCAATTGATAAAAAGTTATATGCAATAGAGTTTGAAGTTTCTATCAAAAGCTGGATATGATCAATAATTTATAAATGGGAGCACAAGAGAATAACCTTAAAATAAGCAAGAATTATTAGCATATCAAACCTAGATACATGTTACAAAATTATCAAAGAAATTAAAGATAGCGAGCATGTACTTCATGAATTTCCAAGTGAAGTCTTACCTTAATCCTCTATGAACCTACGGTATTTAAGGTAAAACTTTGGAACAATATACACAATGTATAAAGGATTGATTTTATTTATTTATTTTTGTATCTGATATCTCCAATTTAAAGTAAGAATCAAGTTTTGGTTGCTTAAGATGTAAACAATAAATTTCTTGCAACCCAAGTAAATTCTCAATACTACAAGCTAGACTTTTTATTAAAATACAGAAAACCTGTTTCTTATGATAGATATTGAATTTTATTGAGGTTCTTTTCGTAGTTTGAAGTAGTAAAAAAATTAAGCTTAATTAAATTACCTAATTCAAGATCAAAAACTTGGTTCTCAAAGTTACCTCTTATTGGTTTTTTAAATGTATATGCATCGAGAACATTGTTGAATGATTTTGTTTCTCGATTTCCGCCATTAGAAATATTTGATTCTTATACTATGCAGGTTTGCAAAGAAGAAACCGTGGAAGTATCTGACTCCTATATTCTTTATGCACTTTCAAGTGTGGATAAGAATAAGTGTGGGGGAAACTTTTATCGGTTCATAGCTTCGTTTATGTTTTATATTACTAATATTTGTGCGAAGCTAGTGTTTGCAAAACAGGTGCTATGGGTGGATCCCCAACTTTTCTGATTATTGGTGTATGGGGAATTCAACTTGCATGTCGGGCTGACGACGTTAAACCAAGCGCTAATGGGAGGAAACCCACCGGTTTTGTGTATCTATCTCTATCTTTTTCTTTTATTTTAAGTCTTTTATCTTTATTTTCTTATTTTCGATATTTGCATATCAAAACTCCAACTTTTAGAGATTTTTGAACAATTTAGAATAAACACTAGCCTTTCTAAGTAGATGGAATTTTTTCTTGGCGGTGAGGTGTATATTGGCTGAGTTGAGATTAGATGCCAACTAAATAGATTTTTTAGTGTTTATCCTCTATTGTTCCGAAATAGCTATGAGTTGGAGTAATGAGTTTTTATCATGCATTTTATTTTCATATTGTGTATATATATCATGTTATGGATTTCCCACCTTGAATTTTCTTTGGACGATTCAATTTTACATTGAGGATAATGTACAGTTTAAGTGTGGGGGAGCATTTATATGTTTGCATAGTTTGTTTTATGCCTTTAAAAAAAATAGAAAAATAGAAAAACCAAGAAAAAAAATTGTGCTTTTTGAACTCCGAAATCTAGAAACTTGTGCCTTTAGGATGACACAATTAGTGGATGAAACCATTTTGATTGCAGGAGTTGAGGAACCAATTAACTATAAAGGGGACGAACATAGCTCAGAAATCACAATTAATATGATAGTTGTTACCATATCTCGGAATATCACCATATCACATTCTATTTTTATTTTTTCATATTTATCTATTGTTCTCTAAGTGTTTTGGTGGGTCATTAAACATCGACTTGTTAATACTGCTAGGATGAAATAGAGTGATTGAGTTGCTGAAAAAGAAAGAAAAAAAGAGACCGACCATTTAGACCAAACAGAATAAAAAGACACTTGGATAGCAGTATGTGTGAAACGTTGTCCCTGTCTCCGTCGCCTAAACAAGCGTGGAATGCAGGATCCAAGGCAACTATCACATTCTTGCTGACAATGAAGCATGCGCTTGGATCCAAAAGATTTAATCATGCTGTCTAAAAAAAAAAGAAAAAAAAAGTGAAAAAGTGAAAGAAAAGAAAGTATTATATTGGCTGAATAAAGTCACTCCTGGTTCCCTTGTATATGCCAGCGAGTTGATGTAGAATTCAAACCAGTAGATCAATCTAATAGGATGCATAGGTTCATATTGGTAGTGACCTTTAGACAGATATGGGAAACATCGATCACTTGTGAACATTCGCCAACATCTACATCTATATCCATCTTCTTAATCTTTTCATTGTGATTGTGGTTTGTTAGTGTCTGAGTATTGTGGCTTGTTCGACTATCTAATTAAAGCTTTATTTACTAATATATGAATTGAATTTGTGCAAGGTACCTCCTACTGTAGTCATTTTGGATTCGTTCATTGATTTGTCACAAATAGACGGAGTTGGAAATATAGGTTTTGTAGGCAGACCTCTTGTAAAACTTCACGAGACTATAACTCGTCCACTAGGGACACCTAGGGGTTCAAAGGCTTGTTATTTATGCTAAAAGTGACCGTAGCCTCGACGAGACAGAGTTGTTGTATTTTAATTCTGTTTGATTTGCTCGAGGACTAGCAAAGTCTAAGTGTGGGGGAATTTGATAGGTGTGATAAACACCTAATTTTATATCTAGTATTTATGCTTTCTTTGCTATTTTTCGTGTGAATTATGTATCTTATGTTTGCTTTTGAGTTTTATAGGTATTTTGGAGTCATGTGACAAGAAAGAAGGAAAGTGGCGCTAAAATGGATGGCATCGGTATGCACGGTTAAAGCTCATGGGAGCAGGCAGCAGGTACCAAAAATGGAGTTAAAAGAGAATTCATATTCTCTTGGCGTTATAAGTGTGCAAAGCTTGAGGCACTCATGGGCTTAACACTGGCCCGGTTTACATGTGTTGGGCTTAAAGAATGAGCTGCATTTTGGGCTTAAAGAATGAGCTGCGGGTGATGGCAGGGACAAGCTTGGTGGGTTTTTGAATCCTTATGGGTTTGAGTTAGCACGTTTTTGGGACTGAAGTCACGGAAGATTAGAATTTATTGCTGATGGTTTTGTTCATGGACGATGGAGTTGAACAGAAAGGAGAGAATAATATAGCCACGGATGGAGCTTGGCAGTGGTTATGGAGCTAAGAATTGGTGGTTGGCCGTGGCGATGAGATGGGTTGTGCTGTGGCTGCTGATAGTGAACGAGAAGAAAGTCGTGGCATAGATGGCCAGAGAGAACTCGAGCAGGTGAAGGATGAGCCGTGGTAAATAGATATTGCAAGTAATGGCAGTATTAGTAACTGACATGAAATGATGGCATGCATGGACGTGATTGAATGCATGGTTCGTGATGGTTTTGTCGATAGTTGAAGAAGGCTCGAATCTTAGGGAAGGATATATACTGGCTTACAAAGAGTATGACGATGATGAGTAAGCTGGAGAGATGGAGCAGCAAGCCAGGTATTTGAATATGTCAGAGAAGCCGAGAAGTGGCGCTGCGAATGGTGCTGTGAGCTCGAGTCTGTAGAGTGGTAACAATAATGGTTGATACGGAGAAGATGAATGGCAGTAGGTTGATGGTATTATGGAAGACTCGAGCATGGAAGCAACGTTGGAGCTGGGATGAAGAGTTCGAGATGGGAAGATTATGGCATGCATAGTTGCTGGTTTCGGTCAGCTGTGTGCAGTTTAAAAGGATGACGATAAGTCAAGGTTGAAGCTAGATGAGACTCCAGCTTGGCATTTACAGGGAATGACGATATAATGGGTGATGTTGGTATCGACGATGGCGTTTAGAAAGAATGCATGGGACGTTTTGGTGCTGCCATTGACAACAGTTACGTGTTAAGAAGGGTAGTGGCTGGTAGTTGGTGATAGCAAGAAGCTCGAGTTTGCTGCACCGACAGAAACTGGGAGGAAGTCATACACACTGTATATGTCAAAGAAGCAGGTGAGACAGATGAATGAAGTTAGTGTGATGACGAGAATGAAGGTTGTTTCTCAACTTTGGGTTTTGCTGTTTAACTCGAGCTTGAACAGTGATTGAAGGAGAAGGTTTGAATGGGCTCATGCTTTTAAACGGCATGGTGTTATTTCTATTAAATGGGCTGGGCTTCTGTCTAGCTACGTGGCCCATTGGCTGAAAACTTCACGGCCTGACTTGGTCATGATTTATTTGATTTTGGCCGTGAGTTTTTGGCCAGATTTTTGCAACCTACTTTGGCATCGGGTTTGATGCACGAGATACAATTTTAAGGAGTTGCACTTTCCTATTTTTATTAGGTTTCCTAGTTTTATTAAATAAGAGGTTACAAAACTCTATATATAGGGAAGCCTAGACACAATTATGGGATATCTTCTACTACTTTGTTCTAGGGTTTAGAAACATGATAGGGTTTCTCTTTCTTCTTGTTATGAACTCCTTGAATATGAGTACTTAATTTTATTACTGGTTATGCAATAATTGGATTTCACATAATATGGTTTTTGATATGATAAATTAGTTTTGTCTCCATACTTTATCGTTTATGATTCACAATTTATATTGTTATATGATTTGAATGCTTGTTTGATCGAGTCGCGAATCGGTTGAGTTTGTTTTCATCTCTATTGCTAGATTAGGGTTTGTTATACGTAAAAGTGATAGATTCCTGATTGAAAGTAGCATAAATATGATTATAGTTTGTAGTGATATATTCTTATGATCATATGTGAATTGTAACCATTGTTAAATTGAATTAGTGCGCTTTCCACGTTCAATTGCTTTGATTGGCCTGATTTCATAGAACTTAATGGATCTAGGGAATTAAACTTGATTATTGCTTTTACACGTTAGGTTGTTATCTTAGATAGAACTCATACTCGCATCTTTTAATGTGTTTGTTGATGACAAAAGGAGATTAGCGGGATATTCTTGCAATCAAGGTATTCTAGGGCTTTTGATAAAAGTTGAGATTAAATATCAATTCTAGTTATTGTGAAGAAAAAATATTTGTGAATGAAGATGAATCCTTAACCAATATTCTCACTACCTTGATTTGCGTGTTACTTTTTATTGTTTTGCTTTTATTTTATTTTAGTATATAAAAATCAGAAAAATACTTGGTGTTTTATATAAGGAACCGAGAATATATTGACAACCTAGACCTCTATGTGGGATCGATCCTTTCTTGCCCTTGCTATATTTATATTTTGAGTAGTAAGAAAGTGTAATTATTTTTGATGCATACGACAGCGATCACCCACCATGTGTATTTCATAATCTCGGTAGAGATTCAGTTTGTTTCTTACAGTAATTGAGGTACGTCATTAGTCTATAACTCCATCACCATCTTTCTTAAAATGGCATGATAATTTAGGGTATAAGTAATTTAATTATGATCCCACCTCTCAATTTGTTGTGTACTCAAGAACGAACCAATTTTTTTTAGTTTTACTGCTGATGCATGTCGTGGTTTTGTACGAATTGCATTTTACTGATTCAGATTATTTATTTTCTCCAATTCGATGAATTATTATGATTTTGCTTTTGCTTTTGCTTTTAGGGGTGAGATTGAATTCAGGTGTGAATTGAATGCTTACTGATTTTTGTAAGGTACTAAGAGGGTTCAAAACATGTGATTTTGTCAATGAATTTGTAAAAACCCAACCTTTTTTCTCATAAATTGAAGGGTATTTAGCCTTATTGATTGGATGGTTCTATGTTTTTGTGCATGTAATATATTTTCTAAGCAGTATGGTTATAGTTAGTTTATATGGATCACTTTTGACTAGATGATTTCTAAATAATAGCTGGCTTCAGAGCTTAATTATCAAAATGTTAAATAAAATAAAATAATGTATTATCTTTTGTGTTATCTTAATGAATGTTTGTTTCTTTTGGTTAATTTGATAGTATTTCACTATATCTTAAATTATGTGTTAATTATATGTATAGAACGGATATTTGGAAACAGAATCTCCCCGAGACAACGCTGTACCAGTGTCTCGCTCAGGACCGAGACAAACCGGAATCCGAGATCAACTACATTGTTTACAACTTATGAAAAGTATAAAGATGATATAGTGTATTTCGAATTCTCATGGAGCGTAAATATGACCTAGTGTCAACGTTTCACGAATATGCATAGTATTAAAGGAAGTTGTCATATGGGGAATGAATATTTTCATCAAGGATGTAATTTTTCAATCAGACAATATCTGATAGAATCATGGAGTTATCCTTTATATAAAACATCCTCATTTGTATTTTAAATCATGAAATGATATATATTACTCCTGCGGACATGTTAACAAGCGTATATATATATATTGTTAGAGCATATCTCGGTCGAACTCGCATGCGTTGCTATCTCAAGCATGTTTGTCAATATTAGTGATCAAAACTATAAAGTCTTTGATTTCTAATCTACTATAGCTAAGGTCTCGGATTAGGATAGACAGTGTAGTTGATCTCAAGAACTCCGTGGCGATCATCATACAAGACGAAGGACTACTCAAGGAACCAGTGGATCTTCATCGACTAAAAGGTATGTGGATACTTGAACTTATCTATCACTCACAAGTCTATATATTCTATATCCTATCTTGAGACAAAAGTCGTATTAATATATAGACTAAGAATATACACATATGATATTTCGAGCTGAGTATATCTCTCTTATCTATTTCTCGAAATATGTGTTGGTAAAGCTTTCGCTTTAGCCAAGTTCATCTTTACCTAGTGACGAAAGTCATGTTATGTTTCAATCATTTTGGAAATTGCTCTGACGAAAAATAGATTGTGAATAACAATTATATAACGCCATCTGAGAATGTTTCAATGATTGAAATGAGAGTTTAGATAATATAACCATTGAAGGATATAAGCATTGTTGTGGAAACACATATATGTATAAGTCCTTATTGCTTGAACCGAAGTTTGCAAACTTTGTTGATCAAGTGAAACCGGAGTAGTGCGTGAGCTCAGTCCGCGAACTCATCATACAAACTTAGTCCTCGAACCCGAGAATTTCTGCTGGAGTTTGTGAACTCCGTCCGGGAACTTAAGTCCGCGAACTTGAGTAGGTTATGTCTAAAAACGATATTCGTGAACTTATCTTAATAAACTAAGGAATGCTATTGCAAACCGTGGCTTTATAGTTCATGAATTGATTCGAGTGAATCACATCGATTTTGCTTCAATTGTGTCTTGTGTAGTACATAAAGATCTAAGCAATTGAAAAACTCTCTAACTAGTTTTTGAGTCATTTGGACTAGTTATGGTGAAGAAGAATATGGTTGATATGAAAGTTATCATTTGGCTAACCGTTTGGTTCACTAGTGTTGAACCAACCAATGAACAAGTTTGGGTACAGTTACACAAACCCAAAATCGTCAAGTACATGTGTGTATAACAAGCTATGTTTTTGATCTAACGGTTGATAAATATTAGCTTATATCTAATCAAGTTTTCATCTAACGGTGAATATTGAATGCTTTGTTACTAAACTAACATTGATTGTAAAACCTGATTTGAAAGACTATACAAGGGAGAACTCTAGCAACTGGGAAACCTAATCCCCACACATTATGTGTGATACTAGTTTGCTAAGCTAAAGTCGATTCTCCTTTAACCTTTGGTTTTCTTCTTCTAAAACCAGGTTAACGACTTAAAGACTTCACTGGGATTGTGAAGCCAGACCGATACTACTTTTATCGTAGTTGTGTGATCTGATCTTGCATCTTATATCGTACAAGTACAATTGTAATAATTGGCTTAAGATTTATTTTTCCAATAGGCAAGATATAAAATTAGTCACAAACACTTCGTCTCATCGTTTGTGATTCCTCAATAATCTTCTTCGCTGCGTCGATTAAGTTTATTGTGAGGTGATTGATAAAGCTAAGTTATTCTTCAGGAATATAAGTCTGGTTTTATCAATTGGTTCATGTTCACCTTGATTTATCAAAAGATGGAACAAAACTCATAGGTTTATTCGTGGGAGACGAATTTATCTATCCTTGTAGACTTTTATGTGTGAGGCAAATTTGTTTACTAAAGTCTTCGACTTTGGGTCCTAGCAACTCTAGGTTGTGGGTGAGATCATCTAAGGGAATCAAGTGCGCAATATCATGCTGGGATCAGAGGCGTAGGAGCGTAATTGTACCTTGGATTAATATGAGATTTATTGGGGTTCAACTACAGTTCAGACCGAAGTTAATTTGGAGTAGGCTAGTGTCCGTAGCGGCTTAATACAGTGTATGTTTAATCTGGACTAGGTCCCGGGGTTTTTCTACATTTGCGGTTTCCTCATTAACAAAATTCTGGTGTCTGTGTTATTTATTTTCCGCATTATATTTTGTTATATAATTGGAATAATACAAGTTGCGCGTTGTTCAGTCAATTAGAATATCCGACCTTATTGGTTGTTGATTTAAATTGATTGACACTTGGATATTGGTATGTGGTACCATCCAAGTTATCTCTTTGATTAAGACTCACAAATTGTATTTTCTTAAGTAAATCAAATTGAGAGATTGAGATAATAACTCCTTGAGATATTTTCTATTGATTGAGTCTAGTTGATTCTCTAGAAAGTAACTCAGATATGTCCATACAGATTGCTAATCGAAATATTAGGTGTGGTTGTTAGAGCCCCGCTTTTTCATATATATATATATAATATGTATATGGATTGTATGTCTAGACAGACTAGATACTTGAAGCATAAATTATGAGGCTATATGTACTAGTAGGCTAGTGATTATACCAGTTTAATACAATGCGGTATTCAAGCTGGATGAGGTCCGTTTTTTTTTTTTTTTTTACAATATTGTAGTTTCCTCGTGAACAAAATTTGATAACAAACTTGACATTACAAACTTGTGAGTTTGACCGAGCGATATCTAACGATTCAATAATGTTAGGGATACTTATTTAATATAACTTAACAAAACAAAGCATACATGCATTGATCAACTACGAATAGAGAACTCCAACCCCAGTGAATAAAAGAAAAAGTAACTCTTTTCGATCATCGTTATACTTCTTCTATTTGAAAAATCGAAAAATAAAACCAAAATCCCAAAATAATTATCTTTTCACTGTTTCCTATACAGTTCCACTATATACACTTTCTCCATCTTAAAAAAATTCCTCCATATTATTTCCTATACATCTACACTAAACTGAATGTATTAATTATGGACAAGATATAAAAATTATACGTTAAAGCAAGTAACTACATTAATCATAGAAGAGATAGTACAAATTTCATATGATTTCCTATATTACATTTAATTTGTTTCCTTGTCTAACTGATAAATTTTAATTTTGCTTTGGTTGATCAAATTTGAAACGTGTACATTGCTGGTGAGACAGATCGCGCATGGGCTAAATTGGGCAGATACATGAAGTTGATGTTCATAAAATCTTTTATACCATACATTAAGTTATTGAATGGTAAATCACTTTTTCTTTTTTTTTCTGGAAGCACCCAAAACTATGTTAAGAACAGCAAAAAAATATACAAGGATGGTCCATTACCCTTACTATATTTCCAGAGTATAAATCCATTTGATCTTAGATACTGATCAAATCCAAATAATGTAAAATAAATAAACATACAGGTCAACACTATATATTCCTAGATTCCTATCATGCCACATAAGATTTATCGATGTTTTAGCAAAAATCTTTCTCCAGCGAGATGTGAGGATTAAATGTAAAGGAGATGTGCAAAAAAATTTACAAAGACATCCTTTACGTTATCTTCTAATTTCAGAGGTTCTTTAAAGAATGTAAACATCTTAGTCACCGTTATATCTGGCTACTAACAACAAGATCAAATACTTAATTTTAGAATTAATAGTTTAAAAAGCCTGGCATTTTTAAGGGCGACCCCAAAAGAATTAAGGGCGAATTTTTTATTCCCAACCCATATACAACGTTAAGGGATGTCCTAAAGTTTAGTAGAATATGTTAATGCCCTTCAATAATCGGAAGTTATTTTGTGTCCGATTGTTAATACTAAAATCGAAGTTAAGTAACACAAACATGCTACCGATTGATATATATAGTTGTCCCAAATGCGTATTTGGCTTCTATCACAATCGGTAGAAACATGAACCTCACGACACTACCGATTGTTAAAGTATAAAAATTCCAAATCTTAAGAAATTTGCTATAATGAAATTTGGGGCTACCATAAAATCGGAAGAAAAAGAACATGTCTAAACTACTGATTAGTAAATTCGATAAATTTGAAAACTTTAGAATTTTGCTTAATTGAAATTTGGGGCTACTGTAAAAATCGGTAGTAATGAGATGGCTATTAACTACCAATTATATCCTTTGACCGATAAAGTCAATGTAAACCTAATTCCATTTATTTTCTTTTCTTTTCTTTTCTTTTCAACTTCAATTCCTCTTATCCTCCGATTGCAGAGAGGAAAACTTTTTCCCTCATTCAACTCCGCTTCAATACATCGTTATCGTTAATCGTCGAATCAAATCATCGCCGATTATTCTCTTTAAAGATAAAAAAGAAGGAACGTAAGAATGCTCGAACCAAAAACGTTTTTTTGTGGAGACGATCCAAACATTGGACTGTATGCCCATAATAAAGAGATTCTCACTGAAGAACACGAAGAACACGAAGAAGATGATGTCCCTGATGTAGGTACTTCTGATAGCCAAACTCTCAAGCAATTTCAAATGGCTCCGATTAGGTAAGATTCTACCATTTTTTTGGTTTCTATTGCTTCAATTCGACGAATCCATGATTACTTTTTTTAGGGTTTTCGGGTATTACAAAGAATTGGTAGTTTAGTTATTGTTTTGAACTTCCGATTGTAGTCGAATTCTTCATTCCACAAGAACGGTGGTCATATTCGGGTGATAAATTTTTAGGTTTCCTACCGATTGTGTAACGCTGTTTATTATTGAGCCCTAAATTGACCATAATCGGAAGTTTAATGTGTTGTTTCCTTCTGAATATACTAGGGAAGTACAAGTTATAGAGAAACATTAATCGGATGATATGTTTTGTAATTTGCTTCCGATTTTTTAGGCTGAACAAGTTAGGTATTTTCTGGACACAAAATGATGCATATTCGGTAGAAATTAGTTTTGTATAGCTTCCAATTGTTGTTTATTCGGTAAGATAGACTCTCCTTTGGCTTTCGATTATGTGTATTCAGAAGGTAATGTTGAAATATGTCTTCCGATTATTTATACTAGTAAGGACACATGTGCGATGCACATGCTTGAATTTTTACTCATCCAACAATATGGAATTTGAAATCCATAATTTTTTTTTCCTAAAACAAAAAATTACAATTCTTATTTGTACTCGTTATGTATATAATTGAAAGAGCTTTTCAAATATATAAATTTTAAGAAAATCCCGTGTATATTTTGAAAGATATTAAGTTTTTAGAAATTTTGATCTATTTTTAAAACAATGGTATTTATGTAAATATGTAAAAAATGGGGACAACTAAGTAATTTAGGGGGTTTCCTACCAAAAAGAGCTTTTTTCTTTATATTAGTATATATATATATATATTAGTAAGATTCGACCGCTTATGTTTAACTCAAACTTTCAATCATTAATAATCGGAGACTGATGTTTAACTCAATCTACTGATTATGTATATTATGGAATTTCGATTTAGATTAACTTCCGATTGTATGTATTGGATATATAGTTTGCTAACATATGTTTACGAACCTATTGTACTTTATTTTGTTGTTTAGGGATAGGCGAGGTAAAAAATCCGAAGATGCAATTATCTCAGATAGTGCAAGGATGAAAAGGCGTAAGAACTTGACAGCTAGTGCAAGGAGAGCTAGGACTGCTAAAGACACTTCAAGTGCTCAATATGGAACTCAACAAGGCAGTCAAGTAGCTGTAGAAGCAACTACTCCACCAGTTCAAGAAGGTGTTCAACCAACTGCCCCACAATCACAACCAGTTCAAGAAGATGTTCAACCAACTGTCGTTCAAGAAGCTATAGAACCAAGTGCTCCAAAATCACAAGCTGAAATTCAACCTAGTGTTCAACTAGAAGCTAGAGTACTAGAAGTAGGACAACCTAGCGGTACACAAGAAGAAAGACAAGCTGAAAAGAAAAATCCTCCTCGAAAGAAAGCGAAACACCTTCTCCCAGAAGAACTGAAGGTGAAGGATATTCCAGAAGGTGTAATCCTTGGGATGCCCCTGGATGGAGGAAAATTGTTATTTGGATACAAAGACTCCCGGGCCAAAGAAATATATGAAACTGAGGTAATAATCGTATCCATTTTATTTACGTATTATCATTTTGTTCGTAATAGTATTAAGGGTTGTAGGTTTAGGTTATTCTTAAAAACTTGTCATGTGTTTAATAGTATCATTCCGATGCGGTTCGTTTACTCAAACCCACCTACGCACAAACTAAAATGTTGGATCGGCCTTTATCCGATGAATGTAAAAGGTTCAAGACAATTATTACAAATTCGAGGTTTTCTAATGCCGCCGAGAACTCAATGTTGGAACATGACAGGGTGGATATATCGGCGTTTGTGGAGAGGCTTTATCCTGAGACTGACACCTTCCATATGCTATTTGGGGAGATGATGATTACCCCAGATGATGTTGTGTAGATTCTTAGACTCGCTGACCATGGAAAAGTTGTCAGGGTTGAGTACACAAAGCAGTTAGAATGGGATAAAATTTATGATCTAACTAAGAAGTGTTTTGGTTGGGATGCAGAAACATCAAAATTTGAGTTTGGTAAGTGCACGAGTTATAGAACTAGACAGTTCAACATGAGTACTCTGATAGATATGTTCAAGGGCACCACGAAAAAAAAAGAGGAATGAACTTTAACTGATGAGCAAGTGAACCGCGCGACCACCGCATATCTCCTATGTGTATTGGTGTTTATGGGTAAAAATTATTCCAGCCGATTTTGGTAATTTGGGGTGTGGATGAGGAATGAATCTAAACCTTAAACAAATGCACTGTGCGGTGAGTGCTTGTAGATTCGAGAGATCAATCTGTGCAAGTCCGGTCTAAACCAAGAAATGGCCGTACCAGACTTGTTTCGGTAACGAAGTGAAGGAGATGGGGTTGATCTTAGGGAGGGAAGCGAAGAAGGTGTTGAGATTGTGAAGGTGTTGGCTATGTATGACTTGTATCAGAAAGCTAAACTAGCTTGCAGGATGTAAGCTATCAGTTCCGGTGTTTGAATACGATTGTATCAACACTTGCCTCTGTTATCTCGTCTTGTTCTGTTTTTTTTTTTAAAATAGGGCGGAGAACCTATTTATACAAGTCTTTTAGCATAACCTTCGTATCTCGTGGGAAGTTGAGAAAGTGGAATGATGGAGTAGTGGGGTAGTGTGTTGGTTTCACACAACCAGGCTTGCCCACTTCACCCATCATCACTAACCGTCCATGTCTTCCTGACACGTTCTTGTGATGGCGCGTTGTGCGTTGCACGCTGTAAACCGCCAGACAAATACCCCATATGTATCCCCCAATTTGTGACATGTTTGATGTCTTGAACGTATGGATCGTGGGACCCACAGAAAGTAGCATGAAGTAGTCTCATATCCAGACTACTTCATGTGATGATCTGGAGGTTGCGCAATCAAGTCCTTCATTGACCGACCACATGGTGTGGTAGAGTGGTGGATGATGATCACCATGAATCCACACTGACCAATTAACTCCTGACCAGGGTTGTATAACCAAGTCGATGAAGTTGGATGGACGAGATGACCTTTGAGACACTCAGCTGCGACCGTTGATGAAATTAGGGTTTTAAGAAAAAGTGCGCAAACACCACTTTCCATCTTGGTCGAATCCAAGATTGGGACATGGTTTTGGTATGGCCGGTCGGTCATGTATGCTTACGGCATGCTGGTACACATGTTCATACCTCACTGTCCCATGGAAGTGTGATTTGGGACACTCAATTTATCCGGCGAAGTTGAGTGGTCGAGATAAATTTGCGACAGTAAACTGGTGCCGCAAAATCCGCACATCGTACCAACTTTGAGCGCGTGTTCCAAGACGACCAGGCTTGGTCAGTCTTGGATGATTGCTCCAGCATGTAGGTGGTAGGCTGGTGTTCACGCCTATGCCTTACCGTCCCATGAAAATATGATCTAAGCCACTCAATTCGTCCGACGAAATCGAGCGGTTGAGATTAGTTTGCAATTTGGAAGGAACGACCATGCATGTTGGAGGTGCGCGAACCGAGGAGAAAAAGAGAGTTCGGCCTTGGACGATTGGGTGTATAGATAGGTGGGCTCGCAATGATCGTGTTGATACTTACCGGACCTGCTTAGCCTATTCCTGGACCCTTCGTCCGATCAGGAGAAAATGGACGCTTATGATCGCGACATAAACCCTAATAAGGGTATTGCCGGCCGTGTGTTGTACCTAGTTTGGAGTGCACGAACTAGGACGACCAACTATAGTTGGTCCTACCCGATCGGTCAGGTATGTAGGTAGTCCCACGGTGATTGTGTTAACATGCTCTGGGCCCTTTGAATCTCCATCTATACATGTGAAGATGGATGGTTGAGACTGTTTTGCGACACATGTGATATACCGCAAACCCTAATTTAGGGTTTTCTGTCCATACTGATATGGTTTGGACGTTTTGGCAAGCTAGGCCAATCTTTTGGGGAGGCCGACCATGCGAGGCCCGCATTGGTTCGGAAACGGATATTCCATACCTGCTTGGGGGTTATGGAATCGATCTGGGCCATCCAATCATGCTGGTGGAGTTCGATGGTCGTGATCATATCCAGACTGATACGGTCAGTCCGGATGCTCAATCGGGCTAGTATAACACACCGAGAGTTGCAGCCTGTACGGGTATTTCGTACATGTTTCATTATAATGCTTGGAGATTCGTGTTGCTTTGCTGAGAGCAACACTCAGTCGTCATGCCGCGCTGATAATGAGTACAAGAAATACAAGGTTGGTTGCGCATTAATTAATAATGCTGTAAATTCACAGGGTATATGGGATTGTTGCTACATGCTCCAACCTGAATGAATTTCGTGTATTTTATTCACAGAATGAGATTGTTGCCACATGCTCCATTCTAGGTGAATTAGTAAAGTGAAGGAGTATCCATCACTTATTAATGGCCTTATATTTTACAAGATGTTAGCGCATAAATTTTTGGCTTTTACAATCTTAGCCTTAAATAAAATCCACCATCAACATTAAAGTCCCCTTCCTAGCACATAATGGTTACACTATTGTGGGGTAGGCATGAGATGGTGACCAATTTGTACACTGAAATGACAAACTTAAATTGAATACATATTTACCGGATAGGTCGACATCTTTCCATGGAACTGGTTAGTCCTGATTAAGGTTGTGCAGGAAGTAGGACTTGATCCGGTGAGTCGCTTTGGTTTCCTTTGTACATATATGGACAGAGCTTGGACCCTTCCTTGGGTCAGGTGTACTCCCTTTCGTCATACGGCAGCTTTTCTCAGATATATCAGATAAGCATCGTCGATTGCTATCCCGAATTAGTGGCCTTTATACATGGAAAGTAAAGACTTCTTTTTTACTTGGATTCTGTCGACTTGCGAAATTATAAAGAGTCATCTCACGTAGTCATTTCTTTTATATCTCAGGTACTGCTCCATATTTATCTGATCTTCTGATTAACTGATTGATTGATTTTTTTTATAACTTCTTCCTCTTTGCAGTTTATCATGGAAGCGGTGGACGAACATTCTGTCACTTCTCCAGAAAGAAGCTTCGAAATTGACAAACCTGAAACCCATGCGCATGAAGAAGTAATGGCTAAGATCGATCTTCCAATCCGCGAAGTCGGCCGTGCTATACATGGGATGTCTATTTTGCACATGCGTATTTCCAGGGGACGTATCTGTGCCCCTTCAGCTGCGATGGACATGGTGGAGCGGTGGAGGTGCGAGGAAGCGTTGCAGGCACTAGTAAGTGCAGGGGCAGAGAGATTTGCAGCGCGATTGAATACGCGGAGGGTTGAGCATAAAAGACCTCCAAATGAAGATAAGTGCGATTACCCAATCCAGGATGGCGTGATAATTCTTGATTCTGACACAGACGAACCTGAGCGTTTGAAAGCAGTCGGCCCGACTCCTGATGTTGATGTGGCCTTTGATGCTCCTGCTGATGATGTTGGAATGAAGTGCGTTGCTGCGGAAACGTTTGATGCAGAAGCCGAGGCAGATCCGAAGGGAGGAGCGTCAACAGGCGTTGAAGCATAACTTATCGGTGGTGCAGGCGCGGTCGACCCTCTTGACGACTAAAACCTCTTTTCTTGTTTTTCCTCTTTCCAAATATATTCCGTAATTTGTGAACATCTTCCTTGTACTCAGTGGCAGCTGAGCCCAAGATTTTCTTCTATTATTTGATTAATTAAATAAAGGTTTTACTTTATAATCCTTTGTCAAGATTTTGACTGAACTTTCTCAGGTGCAAGGGTGCGCCTTCACATGTAATTCTTTGTGATAAAAGAAATAATGCCATAATAGAATACCACGGACATGTGTTCCTGATGCAAGATCTTCCTGGCCTTGCTGGGGTGAGTGGTTCAAAGCTGTTTCCCTTTCCGCGCACATCTTTTCCCTCAACTCTTTTCAGGATGTTTTTGCTTAGGGTTTATTTCTTGACCTGCTCTAGTAGGTTGGTTTAGGCTGGATTTTGTATCTTTAGGGATAAAGAGGCTCTCAGATGGAAATAATACTTCAATTAATTTGAAAATTTAAAATTGAAACACTAACTATGAATGCAAGTATTGCAATCATTTTCTAGAGGAATTACAAATATGATGTGAAATTTTAAGGGAAAACACGCTGGAGGAAGTAGCACAACATCTTAAAGCGTGTAGGATGCTGGAAAGTGATAGCACATCGTTTTAAGTATGGTAGGGTTTGGGACATCGCGAGTGAATTGTTACGCCTTCTAGCTTGTCAGCGTTAATGAGTTTGCAGTAGCCGCCTATGATGACATCTGCTACCATGTACGGTTCATCCTCCTTCTCGGTGGGTGAATTAGGTGAGGTAGCCATTTTCACCGTAATGCTTCCAACCTTGAACGCGGTTGTCTTCGTTACTAGGTCTCCAATTCCGAATGGGTTTGGGCGTGTAGACATCAGGGTCTTGGTTTTGTCGTCTTTGATCGAGACATCTTCTAGACTCCTGATAAACTGTTTAAAGGGGCCGGCCTCCCATTCGCATTTCTTAGCCAAGGTTGGTTTTTTTGGCTAGATCCAGTCCCCATGACTTATCATAATGAGGGGCGGTTGATTGTAAAGAGGGTTGCGTGATGAGACTTACTTGAGATCGAAACCTTTCAACGTATGCTGACAGGTTCTCTCCGGGAAGTTGTGTCACATTGACAAGTTGTTGGTGCGACAACAAACAGTCGTCAGGTCCAGAAGGCGTGTTGGACATTCTTTCAGGTATCGAAGCCGGTAGAGGATACACTACTATCATTGCCTTGTTTTCGTGCATCCAAGGGTGTCCTAGGATCATGTCATAGTTGGGATGATCTTTGACTTTGTAGAACTTTGCTTGTGTCGAGGCATCACCCAATTTGACTTCAAGATCAATGTATCCATATGCATCTCTGAGTTCTCCTTCTGGATCCTTAACCATAGTTGGGTGATGAGTAGCCTCCTTCTTCGGAATCTTTGTCGCTCTCAAGGTATTGACAGTAATGATGTTAAATTCATAGGATGTATCAATCAACGCGTTATTGAACTCAACGTTTCTCAAATGAGTGACGGTTAGGAGTCCCCAGTTTCCTTTGCTCGCATCTTTCAGGAAAGACTGGGGGTTCCTGGACTGCTTCTGGATACAAATTCCTGCCTGATACAACGTGGTTGAGAGCCGTAAATATGTATTGACGTTGTCCCTTTGAGAAATACAAGATTTCACACAAGTGCTCCATCATAGATTGCACAGTCTTGCGAACAGAATCCCCTGAAATCATACAGTTCCTGATAGGAAGAGGATCTCTATGAACACCTTCGTTTCCAAGTTGGAGTTCTCCTATCTCTATCTTTTACCTGAAGATTTGTTTCATCCTGTTACAGTCTTTGGTTGGATGGTAAACGAATCTATGGTAGCAATAGTATTTAGGGTCCGCCATGTCTTTCTCAGTTAGAGGACGTCTGATAGGAGGCATCTTGATGGCGTCGTCTTGGATCCACGCTTCTAAGAGTTCTATCACTTTATTCATGGGGAAAGGAAAACATGTATATTTGGTGTCTTGTGCAGGAGTTTTGTCCGCTCCTTTCCGAGATGAAGTCTTGTGTGCCGGGGATGCCCGCTTGGTTTGTTGTTCCGTCGCTGAAGCTTTCCTTTTTTTCTCCTCCGCCCACTACACTCACATAAGGACCATTATTGTATTGCTTGTTCGTGAGAGGCCTGCTTCCTCGACTTTCACGTGAATCTTCACTTCGAACAACTCTGGTTCTTTCTAGTAATGCTGGTGCGGTTGTTGCTGAACTTTTGGCGGCTTCATGGAGTTCAGAGAACGTTTGAAAGCCCAAATTCTCTAATAGAGCGCGGTATATGGGTATCATCCCATTGATGAACAACTCCACCAATTTTCGTTCGGTGACGTTTGGGTCATGACAATTCAGTGCTTGGGTTCTGAACCTCTTAACGAAGTCGTTGGGATGCTCGTTGTTCCGCTGAAGAATTCTTCCCATATCTGAAAAGGTGATCTGTTCAGACACGAAGAAATACTTTTTGTAGAAAGCACTGACCATCTCGTTCCAATTGGATATGCTGTTAGGTGCGATGTTGTGGTACCAGGTGTACGCCCTTCCCGTAAGTGACTTTGAAAATTCTTTTAGGCGGAGAACATGATTGTATTCATGCTCCCCCAATAATTCTAAGAATTGAGAAACGTGTTCACGAGCATTACCAGTACCATCGTAGAGGGATAATTGGGGAGAGGTGTAACCTCTGGGAAGAGGAATTCGTTGCACATCTTGAGGGTACGGCGGCTGATGCTGGTGTACATCCGTTCGGTCCCCTTTGCCTCAATTTTAGAGAAGTCGTTCCAGGTCCTCACGTGTGATGAAGTTGGACGGTTGGTTCCTTTCTCTTGGGCGTTCAAGAGAAATGCGAGTTTCCTCATCCGTGTGGGCCAGGATGGAAACGTCTCCCCCGGGTTGTCGTGAACCTTGCGGTAATCGTTCAGTCAAATTTTTGAGGAAAGTGAGTACCTCTTTCTGAGTTTCGGCCCGTTTGGGTAATGGTAATGGGTGGTGGTCCTTCCCTTGTCCATCCGGCTCCTCGTCCTGATGAGAGAGTGAAAGTTGTTGCTCTAGTGACCATCGGAGGCGTTACACTTGAGGAGATGCCGGGATTAGCGGCTGCTCTGGCTCTGGTGATGGGAGGTGTTACACTTACTGGAATATTTCCTGCTACGCTGGCGCTGATGAAAGAAGTGACGGCTCCACGAGATGTATTGACTACAGTAGCTCCACTGACAGGTACATCGACACCGGGAGTGTTATCCATACTAGTTCCATCAGAATTGATTGCTGATCCAGACCTGAGTTCCACCATCTTGAAATGAATTGTTGATTGAATTGGTTTTAATATCTACCCTTTTGAAATTTATAAAATCGAATCGGATTTCGAAGAAATTGACTTTACAACCATGAGATTAATCTCCCACTGTGGTCGCCAATTGTTTATGGGTGAAAACTATTCCTGCCAATTTTGGTAATTTGGGGTGTGGATGAGGAATGAATCTATACCTTAAAAAAATACACTGCGCGGTGAGTGCTTGTATATTCGAGACATCAATCTGTGGAAGTCCGGTCTAAACCAAGAAATGGCCGTTCCAGACTTGTTTCGGTCACGAAGTGAAGGAGATGGGTTTGATCTTAGGGAGGGAAGCTAAGAAGGTGTTGAGATTGTGAAGGTGTATGCTATGTATGACTTGTATCAGAAAACTGAACTGGCTTGCAGGATATAAGCTATCAGTTCCGGTGTTTTAATACGATTGTATCAACACTTTCCTTTGTTATCTCGTCTTGTTCCGTTCTTTTGAAAAATAAGGCGGAGAACCTATTTATACAAGTATTTTAGCCTAACCTTCGTATCTCGTGGGAAGTGGAGTGATGGAGTAGTGGAGTAGTGTGTTGGTGTCACATGACCAGGCTTGCCCACTTCTCCCATCATCACTAACCGTCCATGTCTTCCTGACACGTTCTTGTGATGGCGCATTGTGCGCTGCACGCTGTAAACCGCCAGACCAATACCCCAGTATGTATCCCCCAGTTTGTGACATGATTGATGTCTTGAACGTGTGGATTATGGGACCCACATAAAGTATCATGTAATGCTACGTTATTTAGGAAATTGATACATGTGAAGTATCATGTGTATACTATACAGGTACTGCATCGAGTATATTTAGCATGTATGAAGCATCTTTGTTTGAGAGTCACATAGTAGTCTTATATCCAGACTACTTCATGTGATGATCTGGAGGTTGTGCAAGAAAGTCCTTCCTTGACCAACCACATGGTGTGGTAGAGTGGTGGATGATGATCACCATGAATCCGCACTGACCAATTAACTCCTGACCAGGGTTGTATAACCAAGCCGGTGAAGTTGGACGGACGAGATGACCTTTGAGACACTCATCTGCGACTGTTGATGAAATTAGAGTTTTAGGAAAAAGTGCGCAAACACCACTTTCCAGCTTGGTCGAATCCAAGTTTGGGACATGGATGTTCGGTCGGTCATGTATCCTGACGGCATGCCGGTACACATGTTCATACCTCACTATCCCATGGAAGTGTGATATGGGCCACTCAATTTATCCGGCGAAGTTGAGTGGTCGAGATCAATTTGCGACAGTAAACTGGTGCCGCAAAATCCGCACACCGTACCAACTTCGAGCGCGTGTTCCAAGACGACCAGGCTTGGTCAGTCTTGGCTGATTGCTCCAGCGTGTAGGTGGTAGGCTGGTGTTCACGCCTATGCCTTACCGTCCCATGAAAACATGATATAATCCACTCAATTAGTCCGGCGAAATCGAGCGGTTGAGATTAGTTTTCAATTTGGAAGGAACGACCATGCATGTTGGAGGCGCGCGGACCGAGGAGAAAAAGAGAGTTCGGTATTGGACGATTGGGTGTAGAGATAGGATGGCTCGCAATGATCGTGTTGATACTTACCGGACCTGCTTAGCCTATTCCTGGACCCTTCGTCCGATCAGGAGAAAATGGACGCTTATGATCGCGACATAAACCCTAATCAGGTTATTGTCGGCCGTGTATTGTACCTAGTTTGGAGCGCACGAATTAGGACGACCAACTATAGTTGGTCCTGACCGATCGGTCAGGTATGTAAGTGGGCCCACGGTGATTGTGTTAACATGCTCTGGGCCCTTTGAATCTCCATCTATACCTGCGAAGATGGATGGTTAAGACTGTTTTGCTACACATGTGATGTACCACAAACCTTAATTTAGGGTTTTCTGTCCATACTGCTATGGTTTGGACGTTTTGGCAAGCTAGGCCAATCTTTTGGGCGGGCCGACCATGCGAGGCCCGCATTGGTTCGGCAATGGATATTCCATACCTGCTTGGGGGTTATGGAATCGATCTGGGCCATCCAATCATGCTGGTGGAGTTGGATGGTCTCGGATGCTCAATCGGGCTAGTATAACACACCGAGAGTTGCAGCCTGTATGGGTATTTCGTACATGTTTCATTATAATGCTTGGAGATTCGTGTTGCTCTGCTGAGAGCAACACTCAGTCGTCATGCCGTACTGATAATGAGTACAGGAAATACAAGGCTGGTTGCGCATTAATTAATAATGCTGTAAATTCACAGGGTATATGGGATTGTTGCTACATGCTCCAACCTGAATGAATTTCGTGTATTTTATTCACAGAATGAGATTGTTGCCACATGCTCCATTCTAGGTGAATTAGTAAAGTGAAGGAGTATCCATCACTTATTAATGGCCTTATATTTTACAAGATGTTAGCGCATAAATTTTTGGCTTTTACAATCTTAGCCTTAAATGAAAATCCACCATCAACATTAAAGTCCCCTTCCTAGCACATAATGGTTACACTATTATGGGGTAGGCATGAGATGGTGACCAATTTGTACACTGAAATGACAAACTTAAAGTGAATACATATTTACCGGATAGGTCGACATCTTTCCATGGAACTGGTTAGTCCTGATTAAGGTTGTGCAGGAAGTAGGACTTGATCCGGTGAGTCGCTTTGGTTTCCTTTGTACATATATGGACAGAGCTTGGACCCTTCCTTGGGTCAGGTGTACTCCCTTTCGTCATACGGCAGCTTTTCTCAGATATATCCGATAAGCATCGTCGATTGCTATCCCGAATTAGTGGCCTTTATACATGGCAAGTAAAGACTTCTTTTTTCTTGGATTCTGTAGACTTGCGAGATTATAAAAGTCATCTCACGTAGTCATTTCTTTTATATCTCAGGTACTGCTCCATATTTATCTAATCTTCTGATTGACTGACTGATTGATTTTTTTTATAACTTCTTCCTCTTTGCAGTTTATCATGGAAGCGGTGGACGAACATTCTGTCACTTCTCCAGAAAGAAGCTTCGAAGTTGACAAGCCCGAAACCCATGTGCATGAAGAAGTAATGGCTAAGATCGATCTTCCACTCCGCGAAGTCGGCCGTGCTATACATGGGATGTCTATTTTGCACATGCGTATTTCCAGGGGACGTATCTGTGCCCCTTCAGCTGCGATGGACATGGTGGAGCGGTGGAGGCGCGAGGAAGCGTTGCAGGCACTAGTAAGCGCAAGGGAAGAGAGATTTGCAGCGCGATTGAATACGCGGAGGGTTGAGCATAAACGACCTCCAAATGAAGATAAGTGCAATTACCCAATCCAGGATGGCGTGATAATTCTTGATTCTGACACAGACGAACCTGAGCGTTTGAAAGCAGTCAGCCCGACTCCTGATGTTGATGTGGCCTTTGATGCTCCTGCTGATGATGTTAGAATGGAGTGCGTTGCTGCGGAAACGTCTGATGCAGAAGCCGAGGCAGATCCGAAGGGAGGATCATCAACAGGCGTTGAAGCATAACTTATCGGTGGTGCACGCGCGGTTGACCCTCTTGACGACTAAAACCTCTTTTCTTGTTTTTCCTCTTTCCAAATATATTATGTAATTTGTGAACATCTTCCTTGTACTCAGTGGCAGCTGAGCCCAATATTTTCTTCTATTATTTGATTAATTAAATAAAGGTTTTACTTTATAATCCTCTGTCAAGATTGCGACTGAACTTTCACAGGTGCAAGGGTGCGCCTTCACATGTAATTCTTTGTGATAAAAGAAATAATGCCATAATAGAATACCACAGACATGTGTTCCTGATGCAAGATCTTCCTGGCCTTGCTGGGGTGAGTGGTTCAAAGTTGTTTCCCTTTCCGCGCACATCTTTTCCCTCAACTCTTTTCAGGATGTTTTTGCTTAGGGTTTCTTTCTTGACCTGCTCTAGTAGGTTGGTTTAGGCTGGATTTTGTATCTTTAGGGATAAAGAGGCTCTCAGATGGAAATAATACTTCAATTAATTTGAAAATTGAAAATTGAAACACTAACTATGAATGCAAGTATTGCAATCATTTTCTAGAGGAATTACAAATATGATGTGAAATTGTAAGGAAAAACACGCTGGAGGAAGTAGCAAAGCATCTTAAAGCGTGTAAGATGCTGGAAAGTGATAGAACAGCGTTTTAAGTACGGTAGGATTTGAGCCACCGCGAGTGAATTGTTACGCCTTCTAGATTGTCAGCGTTGATGAGTTTGCAGTAGCCGCCTCTGATGACATCTGCTACCATGTACGGTTCATCCTCCTTCTCGGTGGGTGAATTAGGTGAAGTAGCCATTTTCACCGTAATGCTTCCAACCTTGAACGCGGTTGTCTTCGTTACTAGGTCTCCAATTCCGAATGGGTTTGGGCGTGTAGACATCAGGGTCTTGGTTTTGTCGTCTTTGATCGAGACAACTTATAGACTCCTGATAAAATGTTTAAAGGGGCCGGACTCCTATTCGCATCTCTTAGCCAAGGTTGGTTTTTTTGGCTAGAGCCAGTCCCCATGACTTATCAGAATGAGGGGCGGTTGATTGTAAAGAGGGTTGCGTGATGAGACTTACTTGAGATCGGAACCTTTCAATGTATGCTGACAGGTTCTCTCCGGGAAGTTGTGTCACATTGACAAGTTGTTGGTGCGACAACAAACAGTCGTCAGGTCCAGAAGGCGTGTTGGAGATTCTTTCAGGTATCGAAGCCGGTAGAGGACAGACTACTATCATTGAATTGTTGTCGTGCATCCAAGGGTGTCCTAGGATCATGTCATAGTTGGGATGATCTTTGACTATGTAGAACTGTGCTTGTGTCGAGGCATCACCCAATTTGACTTCAATATCAATGTATCCATATGCATCTCTGAGTTCTCCTTCTGGATCCTTAACCACAGTTGGGTGATGAGTAGCCTCCTTCTTCGGAATCTTTGCCGCTCTCAAGGTCTTGACAGTAATGATGTTAAATTCGGAGGTTGTATCAATCAACGCGTTATTGAACTCAACGTTTCTCAAATGAGTGACGGTTAGGAGTCCCCAGATTCCTTTGCTCGCATCTTTCAGGAAAGACTGGGGGTTCCTGGACTGCTTCTGGATACAAATGCCTGCCTGATACAACGCGGTTGAGAGCCGTAAATATGTCTTGACGTTGTCCCTTTGAGAAATACAAGATTTCACACAAGTGCTCTATCATAGAATGTACAGTCTTGCGAACAGAATCCCCTGAATTCATATAGTTCCCGATAGGAAGAGGATCTCTATAAACACCTTCGTTTCCAAATTGGAGTTCTCCTGTCTCTATCTTTTCCCTGAAGATTTGTTTCATCCTGTTACAGTCTTTGGTTAGATGGTGAACGAATCTATGGTAGCAACAGTATTTAGGGTCCGCCATGTCTTTCTCAGTTGGAGGACATCTGATAGGAGGCATCTTGATGGCGTCGTCTTGGATCCACACTTCTAAGAGTTCTATCACTTCATTCATGGGGAAAGGAAAACATGTATATTTGGTGTCTTGTGCATGAGTTTTGTCCGCTCCTTTCTGAGATGAAGTCTTGTGTGCCGGGGATGCCCGCTTGGTTTGTTGTTCCGTCACTGAAGCTTTCATTTTTTTCTCCTCCGCCCACTACACTCACAGAAGGACCAGTATTGTATTGCTTGTTCGTGAGAGGCCTGCTTCCTCGACTTTCACGTGAATATTCACTTCGAACAACTCTGGTTCTTTCTAGTAATGCTGGTGCGGTTGTTGCTGAACTTTTGGCGGCTTCATGGAGTTCAGAGAACGTTTGAAAGACCAAATTCTCTAATAGAGCGCGGTATATGGGTATCATCCCATTGATGCACAACTCCACCAATTGTCGTTCGGTGACGTTTGGGTCATGACAATTCAGTGCTTGGGTTCTGAACCTCTTAACGAAGTCGTTGGGATGCTCTTTGTTCCGCTGAAGAATTCTTCCCAGATCTGAAAAGGTGATCTGTTCAGACACGAAGAAATACTTTTTGTAAAAAGCACTGACCATCTCGTTCCAATTGGATATGTTGTTAGGTGGGATGTTGTGGTACCAGGTGTACGCCCTTCCCGTAAGTGACTTTGAAATTCTTTTAGGCGGAGAACATGATTGTATTCATGCTCCCCTAAAGATTCTAAGAATTGAGAGACGTGTTCACGAGCATTACCAGTACCATCGTAGAGGGAGAATTGGGGAGAGGTGTAACCTCTGGGAAGAGGAATTCGTTGCACATCTTGAGGGTACGGCGGCTGATGCTGGTGTATATCCATTCGGTACCCTTTGCCTCGATTTTGGAGAAGTCGTTCCAGGTCCTCACGTGTGATGAAGTTGGACGGTTGGTTCCTTTCTCTTGGGCGTTCAGGAGAAATGCGAGTTTCCTCATCCGTGTGGGCCAGGATGGAAACGTCTCCCCCGGGTTGTCGTGAACCTTGCGGTAATCGTTCAGTCAAATTTTTGAGGAAAGAGAGTACCTCTTTCTGAGTTGCGGCCCGTTTGGGTAATGGTAATGGGTGGTGGTCCTCCCCTTGTCCATCCGGATCCTCGTCCTGATGAGGGAGTGAAAGTTGTTGCTCTGGTGACCATCGAAGGCGTTACACTTGAGGAGATTCCGGGATTAGCGGCTGCTCTGGCTCTGGTGATGGGAGGTGTTACACTTACTGGAATATTTCCTGCTATGCTGGCGCTGATGGTAGAAGTGACGGCTCCACGAGATTTATTGACTACAGTAGCTCCACTGACAGGTACATCGACACCGGGAGTGTTATCCATACTAGTTCCATCAGAATTGATTGCTGATCCAGACCTGAGTTCCACCATCTTGAAATGAATTGTTGATTGAATTGGTTTTAATATCTACCCTTTTGAAATTGATAAGATCGAATCGGATTTCGAAGAAATTGACTTTACAACCGAGAGATTAATCTCCCACTATGGTCGCCAATTGTTTATGGGTGAAAACTATTCCTGGCAATTTTGGTAATTTGGGGTGTGGATGAGGAATGAATCTAAACCTTATGTCCAATCTGTGCAAAAAAAAATGCTTAGGGAGGAAGCAAGAAGGTGTACTCATGAGATTGCTCAAAATGGAATGATGAAATGTGAAAATGCTATGTGAGTGCTTGTATATTCGAGACATCAACCTATTTATACAAGTAAGTCCGGCCTAAACCAAAAAGAAATGGTCGCTCGCATCTTGTTCAGCATCATGACAAACTTAACATCTTTTGTAAATTGCAAGAGGTGGACTTGTTTCGGTCACGAAGTGAAGGAGATGGGGTTGATCTTAGGGAGGGAAGCTAAGAAGGTGTTGAGATTGTGAAGGTGTATGCTATGTATGACTTGTATCATAAAGCTGAACTGGCTTGCATGATATAATCTATCAGTTCCGGTGTTTGAATACGATTGTATCAACACTTGCCTTTGTTATCTCGTCTTGTTCCGTTCTTTTGAAAAATAGGGCGGAGAACCTATTTATACAAGTATTTTAGCCTAACCTTCGTATCTCGTGGGAAGTGGAGTAGTGTGTTGGTGTCACACGACCAGGCTTGCCCACTTCTCCCATCATCACTAACCGTCCATGTCTTCCTGACACGTTCTTGTGATGGCGCGTTGTGCGCTGCACGCTGTAAACCGCCAGAACAATACCCCAGTATGTATCCCCCAGTTTGTGACATGATTGATGTCTTGAACATGTGGATCATGGGACCCACAGAAAGTAGCATGTAATGGTACGTTATTTAGGAAATTGATAATTGTGAAGTATCGTGTGTATACTATACAGGTACTGCATCGAATATATTCAGCATGTATGAAGCATCGTTGTTTGAGAGTCACATAGTAGTCTCATATCCAGACTACTTCATGTGATGATCTGGAGGTTGCGCAAGCAAGTCCTTCCTTGACCGACCACATGGTGTGGTATAGTGGTGGATGATGATCACCATGACTCCGCACTGACCAATTAACTCCTGACCAGGGTTGTATAACCAAGCCGGGGAAGTTGGACGGACGAGATGACCTTTGAGACACTCATCTGCGACTGTTGATGAAATTAGAGTTTTAGGAAAAAGTGCGCAAACACCACTTTCCAGCTTGGTCGAATCCAAGCTTGGGACATGGATGGTCAGTCGGTCATGTATCCTGACGGCATGCCGATACACATGTTCATACCTCACTGTCCCAAGGAAGTGTGATCTGGGCCACTCAATTTATCCGGCGAAGTTGAGTGGTCGAGATCAATTTGCGACAGTAAACTGGTGCCGCAAAATCCGCACACCGTACCAACTTCAAGCGCGTGTTCCATGACGACCAGGCTTGGTCAGTCTTGGATGATTGCTCCAGCGTGTAGGTGGTAGGCTGGTGTTCACGACTATTCCTTACCGTCCCATGAAAACATGATCTAAGCCACTCAATTCGTCCGGCGAAATCGAGCGGTCGAGATTAGTTTGCAATTTGGAAGGAACGACCATGCATGTTGGAGGCGCGCGAACCGAGGAGAAAAAGAGAGTTCGGTCTTGGACGATTGATTGTATAGATAAGTGGGCTCGCAATGATCGTGTTGATACTTACCGGACCTGCTTAGCATATTCCTGGACCCTTCGTCCGATCAGGAGAAAATGGACGCTTATGATCGCGACATAAACCCTAATCAGGGTATTTCCGGCCGTGTGTTGTACCTAGTTTGGAGCGCACGAACTAGGACAACCAACTATAGTTGGTCCTGACCGATCGGTCAGGTATGTAGGTAGGCCCACGGTGATTGTGTTGACATGCTATGGGCCCTTTGAATTTACATCTACACCCTCCATCTATACCTGCGAAGATGGATGATTGAGACTGTTTTGCGACACATGTGATGTGCCGCAAACCCTAATTTAGGGTTTTCCGTCCATACTGCCATGGTTTGGATGTTTTGGAAATCTAGGCCAATCTTTTGGGGAGGCCGACCATGCGGGGCCCGCATTGGTTTGCCAACGGATATTCCATACCTGCTTGGGGGTTATGGAATCGATCTGGGACATCCAATCATTCTGGTGGAGTTGGATGGTCGTGATCATATCCAGACTGATACGGTCAGTCCAGATGCTCAATCGGGATAGTATAACACACCGAGAGTTGCAGCCTGTACGGGTATTTCGTACAAGTTTCATTATAATGCTTAGAGATTCGTGTTGCTCTGCTGAGAGCAACACTCAGTCGTCATGCCGCACTGATAATGAGTACGGGAAATACAAGGCTGGTTGCGTATTAATTAATAATGTTGTAAATTCACGGGGTATATGGGATTGTTGCTACATGCTCCAACCTGTATGAATTTCGTGTATTTTATTCACATAATGGGATTGTTGCCACATGCTCTATTCTAGGTGAATTAGTAAAGTGAAGGAGTATCCATCACTTATTAATGACCTTATCTTTTACAAGATGTTAGCACATAATTTTTTGGCTTTTACAATCTTAGCCTTAAATGAAAATCCACCATCAACAATTGGGAAGTGCCATTTTCCCAATACCAGTGGCAATCGGGTCGACGCCAACCTTTTACAACTTCTGCGTCCTCTCAATAAAGTGAATGAGTACTCTTGAGGCACGACATGCCATGCGTGGTTGATGGAAGAGTTGAGAAAGGTGTCGAGGCTTGGAATTAGCCAAATTGCCTTGAGTGTGAGTCTATTACAGGTATTTTTATTAACTCTACATACTTAGTTACTTTTTTGTTTAATTGAAGAATAAATTTCCTAATAATTGCAAAAATGACAATATAGACATGAATCTACGACCACTTCCCTATCTTGGAATTGGCCATTGAAAACCCGACGTGGGCGAAAGGTGACCCTAGAGTAAAAAAGTACGTCTTCGATGACAACCATTCTAGGACAAAGGAGCAGTAGTTGATTCGTTTGAGGGAAGTTTTGGACTCACTCAAGTCCCAAGACGTATGCTTTGATCCATACAAGGAAGACCGAGCTAGTGGACATATAGCGGTTCGGTTCGATTTGTCTCGTTATTTTGGACCGTTGTGGCACCCATCGGGATATGTAATGTATAATGCCTCAAGGGTGATGCGACAACATGGTTATGTACAAGGTATACCAAAGGAGGAAATGAATGGAAATTTCAAATTGGATCTGGAACATTGCGAGTCTGTTAAAGATTCTATCACGGTGTTTTACTCGGGTAAACCATCCGTTAAATTCCATTCCATTGGAACAGAATGATGCATTTTTTTATCAACAGTGGAAGATCAGTCAACCAAGGTTTTGAAAATACTCCCCAACTATATGGATTGGTACCAGAAAGTTTCTCATCTTCGTGTAATCCGTGATCTTAAAGCAAAGCCCATAGCACCGTATAAGATTATCCTCAATGAGAAACCTGCGGGTTATGATAGATTGGTGCGTATTGTTTTCTTATTTTAGTTTAATATTATGGCTCAAAATCTGAATAATAACCGTTTGATATTATGCTATGTATAAAAACAACGGGAGAGGTTCAAGGTTTTGTCCAAATGGTGCACTAGTTGCATAAAGTCCGGAAAGCCTGTGCCAATTGAGAAGATAAAAAAGCACCAAGAGTTAATTGATAACGTTGACAATGAAGATTACGCATCTCAGTTCGGGGAAAACGACAAGAAACCAGCAAAGAAGGTGAACAAAAGATCTCGAGCCTCATCGAGCACTCAAGTTGAAGTCTCAAATGATGAAACCAATGATGACGGTGTTCCAAGTCGTGGAAGTCGTAAAGGTCGCAAAGTCAAAGCAAAGAAGAACAACTAAGGGTACATTATTTATATGTCCTTACTTTAGAAACCCAATAAATATATCCTTATACAACAATAAATATATCCCTACTTTTTAATAACCTTATCCATTTAAAATTATATTACCTTAATACCCTCACCCATATAATATTTTCCTTTATTTCAAAATGGAACAAATTTCTTCCTTTACCACTTCACCACCACCACTAGCACCACCACCACCAAAATTCAATTACTATTCCACCACCACCACCACTAATATTCCACCACTATTACACCACCACTAGTCCGCCACCATCACTAGTCCGTCGCCGCCACCACCACTAGTTCAGATATTTTTGTATCAACAACAGTAGTTGATCCAATAAAAATAGCACCAACAGTAGAAGTTGATCCAATTTAGGGGATCAAAAACAATAGTTGATCCATGTAAATGGAGTGAACTTGGCGTGAGTCGAACATGCATCATCTGAAATGGAGTCAGTTATGCTACCGTTGCACCACAAGTTCAACATTTGAAGAAATTTACATGATTTAAATTACAAGCATGATTATACTAATCCAAAGAAATGTTGTTAACAATAGGAGTTGATAGGATCAACAACAGGAGTTGATAGGATCAACACCAGAAGTTGATCCCATAAAAAATTGGGTCAACAACATGAGTTGACCCATAAATGGGATAAACAATCGTAGTTGATAATAGGATCCGGAGATTCCTGTATATATATAAACCGCAATCGCACGGTGTTTAACTAGTAGACAGAGGCAAGTATAGGTCGTTCCCAAGAGGAGTGGTGGAAATACTTGTTGATGGTGGATTTTTATTTAAGGTTAAAATTGTAAAAGCCAAAAATTATGCGCTAACATCTTGTAAAAGATAAAGCCATTAATAAGTGTTGAATACTTCTTCACTTTACCAATTCAGCTAGAATGTAGCATGTGGCAACAATCCCATTCTGTGAATCAAATACACGAAATTCATCAAGGTTGGAGCATGTAGCAACAATCCCATATACCCTGTGAATTTGCAGCATTATTAATTAATGCGCAACCAGCCTTGTATTTCATGTACTCATTATCAGTGTGGCATGACGACTGAGTGTTGATCTCAGCAGAGCAACACGAATCTCCAAGCATTATAATAAAAGCATGTACGAAATACCCGTACAGGCTGCAACTCTCGGTGTGTTATACTAGCCCGATTGAGCCACTCTCGGTGTGTTATACTAGCCCGATTGAGCATCCAGACTGTCCGTATCAGTCTGGAAATGATCACGACCATCCAACTCCACCAGCATGATTGGATGGCCCAGATCGATTCCATAACCCCCGAGCAGGTATGGAATATCCGTTGCCGAACCAATGCGGGCCCCGCATGATCGGCCTCCCCGAAAGATTGGTCTAGCTTTCCAAAACGTCCAAACCAAAGTAGTATGGATGAAAACCCTAAATTAGGGTTTACAACACATTACATGTGTCGCAAAACAGTCTCAACCATCCATCTTCGCAGGTATAAATGGAGGGTATAGATGTAGATTCAGAGGGCCCAGAGCATGTCAAAACAACCACCGTGGGCCCACCTGCATACCTGACTGATCGGTCAGGACCAACTATAGTTGGTCACCTCGATTCGCATAACCAAAACTGGGTGTGACACACGACCGGCAATACCCTAACTAGGGTTTATCTCGCGATCACGAACGTTCATCTTCTCCGGAGCGAATGAAGGGTCCCGGAATAGGCTAAGCATGTCCGGTAAGTATCAACACGATCACTGCGGGCCCACCTATCTCCACACCCAACCGGCCAAGACCGAACTTGGCTATATGTCTCGATTCGCGCGCCCAAAACAAGTGTGGTAGGGCCTCCCAAGCTGTAAACTAATCTTTACCACTCGATTTCACCGGAAAAATTGAGTGGCTTAGATCATGTTTCTATGGCATGTCAGGGTATGGACGTGAACTCCAGCCTACCACCTACACGCTGGGTCAATCGGCCAGGAATGACCAAGCCTAATCGTATTGGAACGCGCACTTGAAGATGGCATGAGGAGCGACTTTTGCGACACCAGTTTTCTGTCGCAAATTGATCTCAACCACTCAACTTCGACGTACGAATTGAGTGGCCCAAATCACACTTTCATGAGACAATGAGGTATGGGAGCCTACACCATCATGCCGTCTACATGCATGCACGATCGACCTAGCCAAAATTGTGTCCCAAGATTGGATTCGACCAAGCTGAAAAGTGATGCTTGCACACTTCTTCATAAACCCTTATTCCATCAACGGTCACAGATGAGTGTCTCAAAGGTCATCTCGTCCGTCCAACTTCACCGGCATGGTTATACAACCCTGGTCAGGAGTTAGTTGGTCAGTGCGGAGTCATGGTGATCATCATCCACCACTCTACCACACCATGTGGTCGGTAAAGGAAGGACTTGCTTGCGCAACCTCCAGATCATCACATGAAGTAGTCTGGAAATGAGACTACTTTGAGACTCTCAAACAGCGATGCTTCATACATGCTGAATATACTCGATGCAGTGCCTGCATAGTATACATATGATACTTCACAAGTATCAATTTCCTAAATAACATAGCATTACATGATACTTTCTGTGGGTCTCACGATCCACACGATCAAGACATCATTCATGTCACAAATTGGGGGATACATACTGGGGTATTGGTCTGGCGGTTTACAGCGTGCAGCGCACAACGCGCCATCAAAAGAACGTGTCAGGAAGTCATGGATGGTTAGTGATGATGGGAGAAGTGGGAAAGCCTGGTCGTGTGATACCAACACACTACTCCACTACTCTATCACTCCACTTTCTCCAATTCCCATGAGATACGAGGGTTAGGCTAAAAGACTTGTATAAATAGGTTCTCCGCCCTATTTTTTAAGGAGGACAAGGCAAGACAAAACAACAGAGGCGAGTGTTAATAAAATCATATTCAAACACCGGAACTGATAGCTTACATCCTGCAAGCCAGTTCAACTTATTGATACAAGTCATACATATCCAACACCTTCACAATCTCAACAACTTCTTCGCTTCCCTCCCTAAGATCAACCCCATCTCCTTCACTTTGTGTCCGAAACAAGTCGTAACGGTCATTTCTTGGTTTAGGCCATACTTGCACAGATTGATCTCTCGAATCTACAAGCACTCACCGCGTAGTGCATTTATTTAAGGTTTAGATTCATTCCTCATCTTGTAGATGGTGGATTTTCGACAAAGGGTAGAATTGTAAAACTATACTCCAGATTCGGCAATCGAATGGGTATTGAGGCTCATATCTCTCGATTAAAGCATAAAAGCTCATGCCGCAAATCTCTGACTGAGAAGGCTGTCTCTCAGAGTACATGAAGATGTGTAGTCTCCCAGCTGAAACCACGGTACATCTCATGAATGCTGAGCAATTTCAGTAATTACTCCAGATCCGGCAATCGGATGAGTATCGAGACTCATGTCTTTATGCATGAAAGCTCATGCCGACTCTGATGGAGAAAGTCTCTCAGAGAAGATGCGGATGTGCAGTCTCCCAGCTAAGACCACGACACATCTCATAACCCTTTGATGGAAAAAGTCTCTCAGAGAAGATGCAGATGTGCAGTTTCCCAGCTGAGACCACGACACATCTCATATTGTATAGAATCGAAAGATTGGGCGACAACGTCTTCGGGATGCGACCGGTTTTCCCCGACTATGCAAGAGGAATATGACACTCCAGCAAGTTCATATTGCTCAAACCCTCAGATGATTAATGCTCCTAGGAAGGAAGCCCTTCTAGTATTGAGCCACCGATTAATTATCTGAAATCGTCTGAATATCTATCAATATTCTACGAACCATCGTCTGAATATCCAACAATATTCTACGAATCATCGTTTGAATATCCAGCAATATTCTACGAGCCATCTTTAATCGTCTAAATATCCAGCAATATTTTACGATTCTCTGTTATATTTCGTCACTTCAATTCGTGGTTCTTCCCAGCAGAATGCCACGGGTTAGTGATAAATATCCGACGAAACAGGCATCTGAGTATCGAATAAGCCCTGACAAAAATGGTGCAAGTGTAATTAGTAAATAATGCACATACCAGCATGAACGAACGAGGAACCTATGCAAAATAGGAAGGAAAATAATAATAATAAAATATTAGCAAAAACGGCAGGGGACTGGGTTCACCAGCCGACCAGTTATGCCGTGACCAGTCTCGTGCCCAATTTTATATTTTATCATATTTTTGCTATTTTCCTGATCTCATGAAAATCCTCTCGTTCGAGCAATTTTCTTTATTTCAAAGATATTATCTAAATCACATGATTTTATCAAAAATAATAAAATTAGGGAAAGGTGACATGGGACCGCCGGCCGGTCATACCCTGGTCGTGGCCGGTCCCACACCTCACATCCTCATTATTTTATTATTTCTCTCAAGTTATGAAAATTCCTTGGTTTCTTATGAATTTTATCTAAAATCATGAAAATTACCTAATTTCATGTATTTTTATCTAAATCACAAAATAATAAAATTAGGAATAATAATAAAATTAGGAAAAGGTGACCTGGGACCGCCGGCCGACCGGTCATGCCTTGGCCGTGGCCGGTCCCCCTCCTCACTTCCCCATTATTTTATTATTCCTCCTAAAATTATGAAAATTTCTTGATTTCATGAATTTTCCCTCAAATTACCTAATTTCATGTATTTTCTCTAAAATCATAGAAAATATTAAAAAAATAGAAAAAACTTGTGGGACCGGGATCTAACCGGTCCCACACGCCCCTTGTTTTATTATTATTTGGTGTTTTGTTTCATGATTTTATGAAAACTCTCTGATTTTAACAAAATACCTTGGTTTTCAACAAATCCCTTTGATTTTATGTAAAATTCCCTAAAATCAAGAAAATTACATAAAATTAGGGAGAGTGTCTTGGGACCCGCGCCCATGGCCTTTGCCGGTCCCACACTCCTATTCCTTATTTTATCTTATTTTATTTTGTCTCTCCTTATGGGAGTTCCCTAATTTCTCCAAACTCCCTAGTTTCATGGAATTTCCCTTAAATTAGTGAAAAATACATAAAATCACATAAAACCGGGAAAAGCATGTGGGATCGCGTGTCAGCCGTCCGGCCATGCCCTATCCGTGGCCGGTCCCACACCTTGTAATTCCTTGTTTTATTTATTTTCCCTCATCTCATGTATTTTTCCTAGTTTCAGCAAAACCATGGATTTTGCATATTTTCTCCAAATGTTGCTCAAACGTGCACCAGAAAATATCAAAATTCTCAGGACTGAAACACAGACGTTGTGGTGACACGGGCACATCCCCTTGACCGACCAAGGGTGACCTTGAGGCTTGCAAATAGCTGGTCCCACATGTTTTAATGATTTTAACCTAATTTGCTCAACTGCTCATATTAGGTTCAAACTCTTTCCAAACTATTGGAAGCTTTCTCAAACGACCATCCGCTGGTCCCACACGCATCAGGAGCCAGTCTCATGACCTCTTGGTCGGTCCTTCACGTTTTCATAATACCAGGTTTTATTATTTGTCGCTCACACGATCATTATTTCGGTAAATGATTAAACCAGCATTTAATCATTATATCACCAACTGGTCCTCAAAAGACTTTTGTATTTTTGCTCATTCGAGCATCTTATATGGTGAACCCGTCATCCCATGTATCCAGTCCCATGTTGATTTGCAATAAATCGTCATCTCGGTAAAATTAGGGTTTTGAATGCAGAGCTCAACAGAAACATGATTCTGAGCAGATTCAAACACTCTAATAATTTTGTGTTGATTCCATGATCAACATTCTTATTTATTTTTCTCGACTCAGCAATCAATAAATTAAATTATTATTTTATTCGATCCTGCTACCAATAAATTCATCAAACGAGCAATATTTGCTCAAACTGGCAATATTTGCTAGAACCGGCAATATTCACTTAAATTAGCAATATTCGCTCAGATCAAAGAATATTGGTTCAACTATCAATATTCAACAATTCAGCAACACAGTTTGCTCATTTTAGGTTATAATGGCACCTCGTCTCAGCAGACATACATTTAATTCACGAGTTTCAGAACATTTGATAAAACGTGTTCAACTCAGCACTACATGGACTCATCGTCCCACAAAGTCAGCAACTGACTCCACAATCACGAGATTTCAATCGTGTCACAATGGGGGATATTAATTAGGGTTTTGGTCTGACGGTCTACGATACGTGTGTTCACCCACGATGAGAATGTGAGCAAGTCGTGCAATCAGTTGGAAGAATCAGCAAAGTAGTGAGTGGAAAATTAACCAAGTCTCCGCACGATGTGTAATTGGTTTAACATGATTTCCCACTTCCCCACTCTCTGATTTCAGCAAACTGTCACACTTCATGGGATCATGGTGTTTTCAACTCCGGCATTATAAAATTTCTCTGAATCCTGATTGAAACAACAACATTTTTGAACAAGATTCGAACAATTCGAACATTCAAACAACATTCGCCTAAATGAGCAATTTCTCATCAAAGTTCATACAGACAATCTTTCGCCTACATGAACTCACAGAAATCACTCTCAATTAGGCAAAATTCAATCATTCAGAGCATTCTCACGCTGAATTCATAACACACCTACTATCTCAGATCACCATTGATCTCACACATTTCTCAGCTTCCCTCCTACAGATCAACCCATCCTCTCTTATGACCGAATTGAATCTGGAACGACCATTGTTATTGGTTTCGGCCGGGTTCTTACAGATTGATCTCTCGAACTAAAAGCACTCCCTTCTTGCAGTGCATCTGTGTGAGGTTCAACATTTTTTTCGGTTCAAGGAGTCTCCACACGGTCGTCTCTTAAATTTCGTAAAAACCAGCAAATCGTTTTCCCCCATCTACAGATTGGCGACCACAGTGGGAGGTTAATCTCTCGGTTGCAATCCTTCATTTTCACAAGATGGTTGGTCTTAGGTCAGGATCGGTTACAAATCCTAATGAAAATATCGCTAGCACTAGCAACAATGAAGACATCCCGGAAACTGTTCCGGCCACTAACACTGATGGTGGCGACATCACTCCTCCTCACGCCAACACGGAAGGTCATCCTTTGTTCGGTCGACGTCCCGAATAAATCATAGGAAATCCACCACCTACCATGGCTGATCTCATCAAAACGCAAGAGACACTTGCAAAGAATCATACGGATATGGCTGCAACACAACAGAAATTATTAGACCATCTGAAGATTCTCACGGACAAACTGTCAGTGAAGGCTCAAGAAAAAGGGAAAGAAAAGGAAAATCCCTCAGACGCCGCTAATCCTGAGGTAATTCCAATTCACACAGTAGATGATGATGAAGCCGGAAAAGCTGCAGGCGATTCATCAACAAAGGAGTCATCAAACTTCATCACTCGTGAAGACCTGGAGTGTCTTCTGGAGAACCATGAAAAAGGCAACACATCACACGTCCATCGTCACCAACCTCCTTATCCCGTCACTACACAGAGGATTCCTCTTCCTAGATGTTACATTGGTCCAACTTTTACTATGTATGATGGAACTGGCAATGCTCGAGAACACATTTCCCGTTTCCTCGAAGCCTTGGGAGAACATGAACATAACCATGTTGTTTGGATCAATGATTTTTCAAAATCATTGAAAGGCATAGCATACACCTGGTATAACAACATTGCACCAGGGACTATCAACAACTGTGGAGAAATGATCAGCGCCTTCTACAAGAAATACTTCTTCGTGTCAGAGCAAGTCACTCTATCTAACCTTGGAAGGATGTCTCAGAGGGTCAGTGAAAATCCCAATGACTACGTGAAAAGATTCCGAGTCCAAGCCCTGGATTTTCATGACCCAAATGTCACAGAACAACAGCTAGTAGATTTGTGCATCAACGGCATGCATCCGGTATACAGAGCTCTGCTGGAGAATCTTCGATTCTAGACTTTCTCAGAACTTCATGAAGCGGCCAAGAGGTCAGCAACCACCGCACCTGCTATGTTGGAAAGAGAAAAACCCATGAAGAGTGAGGAAGCACGTGACACTCGAGGCGGCAGACGTCTGATCAACAAACAGTACAACCTACAGCCCCCTGGAAACGTTGTTGCAGAAGGGAGCAAGCGCAAAGCCGAATCCACGGACAAGCATGATGCCGCTCCTCTGAAGACACAAAAAAAGGACAAATCAGAGGCACAAGCACAAACTCATGGCCAACGCACAAAAGCTCCTGACGACGATGCACCTGACTTTCCTCTGCCCATTGGAGAAGTGCTCGAGCTACTAGATGCCTGGATCCAAGATGGTGCAATCAAATTGCCATACGTCAGGAGAGACCCAACTGAGGAGGACATGGAAAATCCTCGTTATTGTCGGTTCCACCGATTCGTAAATCATCCGACAAGTAGTTGCAAAGTTTTGAAACGTATATTCAGAGAAAAGGTTGAGTCAGAAGAACTTAATCTTGGATCCGAAGGGGTGCATAGAGATCCGAAGCACCGGTCAAGAAAGCAGTTCAGTCATTGATAGAGCATGTCTGTGAATTTCTCTATCTGTCGAAAGCGCAAATACGGGACATTTTCGCGACTTTAAATCACATAATTTCCGGGAAACGCCTGCTGATTCCATATGTACCTTCTGAACCTTCAACCACTGACAAAGAAATATATGATTGGGGACTGCTCATCATAGTGCACATTAAAGGAAATGAATTTAAAAAGGCCTTTGTTGATGTTGGTATTGATGTCAACATTATCCCTTTGAAAAACCTCACGGATGCTGGAATTACTAGACAAGAGGCTATTCGTGCTCCCATAGCAGTCAGAGACCACAAAGGGATTTCCAGAGACGCATATGGATTTATTATTCTCAAAGTTATAGAGAGTTTGGTCTACACTGAGACCAAGTTCTACATAATCCGTGAAGACCCTGGATATTACATGATCCTTGGAAGGACTTGGATCCATGCTGGAAGGATAACTCTGATGCCTTTAGCACGATCCACCACCAACGAAGACTCTAAGTCAGAAGAGGAAGCAGAAGATGCTCCACCATTTGAGTGTCTGGAGGAAATTAATACTCTAGTAGGACTTACGCAAGAACCTAGAGAAAATCCACACACATTTGTTAGGAGGTTTCAAGCTCAGGAAAGTCTTATCCCTCCTCTTGCTCCAATATTACCAATGTTCAAATATGCTACGTTGATCGAGGGACTCCTCCCCATGAACAATTTAGCAATGACTAAGAGTTACGAATGGATAACTTCACCTCGGGAATATTATGCCCAGTGGTTGGGTTCAGGGCATCTCCATGCGGATCACTCCATCAAAAAGTTTATTACTGAAGACTTAGCTAAGCATGACAGACAATATGCTAGATACTCCTCTCTGAAAGAATTTCCATATGTACCACAACCATGGAATCAACGCAAAATATTCAAGGCACGAACTGAAAAGCCGAACAAATTCAAGGAAGGGGATTTGGTTCTCAAGGCAACTAAGCGGGATCTCCATTCTGCGAGGAGCTCTAATTGGGAAGGACCATTTATGATCGCTAAGTCCATCACGGGAGGATACTACAAACTGATCAACATGGATGGACGAACCTTACCAATAATTCACGAGAGTTGGCTTAAGGAATTTATCTGAGACTATTGGGCATTTGAGCTACTGGGCGTCTAAGCATTCATGACGTCAGGATTTGGCATTTTAGGATTTTCTTTCGTTGTATTTCAATTCCTCCAAAACGTTTGCAATACTTGCAATCAGTATTTGAATTCAGTAATTTATCAAAAAATTCAATTCATATTTCTTAAAAGAAAATCTCTATCAAATCCAAAAGAAAATCCTTAATCATCTACCAATCCAAAATCATGATATCAAAACCCAAATAAAACCTCACATCTCTCAGAAATTCATAAGTTCAAGAGATTATGGAAAAGGAATCAAAGAAAATCAGTGAAGAAAGATTTTTGCGCCTCTGCATCCTTCAAAGCATGTAAAGCCGCCTTCTCCTTGTTCAGCTATTCAGTCAGTCTGGCAATCTTGTCTTCCTTCTCCATCACATCATCATTGGGAAAGGGTATGTTATTTTCACATGAATCCTTAATAGCATTCATTTTCTTACGAAGCCATTTCACATCGAAACCAAGTCTCTCAGAATTCTCCAAGTTGAACTCCCAATCAAAGAGTATATCTGGAGTTACAACATTTCTGGATCTAGTGCATATATCACTTACAACACGCAAGAGTACACTTACCTGCATTATTAAATCATAAGCGCGCCCAGGATTCCTATCAACAATTATGTGGCCAAATTTCTCCCATATTTTCTTATACAAACCCACATATCCAATGGGAACGTTGAATCCACCAATTAACTCATGATACGGGAGTGAGGCATCAAATGGAGGATCAAAGGCAACTCCTGTACTTGGATATTCATGTACAACTATACAGTTCTCAATTACTGGAGCGGCCTCTACAATCAAAGCAACAGTTTCTTCAGTGTTTTCCGCTGGTGTCCTGGATTCTTCCGTTACTGAAGCAGCAACAATCTGAGTTTCCACGGTTCCATCAACAACACTTTCACGGCCTTGAAGGGAAGATATAGTTTCCTCCTTATCAATAGCCTCAGGATCGCTCACTTCATCATTTCGGGTTCCTTTATTCTCAACTTCAGTATTTTTCACCTAATACGAAGATTACATGAGATTAGGATCATCCAAGCATGAAACCAAAAGAAGTCATGAACTATAGCACACAGATGGTCAAGCATCATCAAAGTCTTTCATTATGCATGCTAGATGTCAAAAAATGGTGTGAAAGTCATAAAATCATGTTTTACAACGAGTCCGCCTGAGAAGATTTTACACTACCCTGTACAACATGACGAACTGGGAGCAATTGGTGAATAATCAAAGGTTGAGTTATATACCATTCTCTTCGTATGGAAGTTTATACAACATATCAAAATTTCATGATGATTGGATAAAAGAGCAAGGATATGTGGCCAAAACATTAAGCAATGCGCAATCTGGAAAAGTTCTGAAAGTCTCCTGGAACTTTACTATTTCGCCTTTTGCAGGCCCTGAACGTGCTCAGAACTTAAAAAGCTTCTTTAAAAAAGCTTGGAAATTTCGTGGGCTTGAAAATTCATATGCAGATATTGAAATTCCGGTTCCAGACGAAGGATTTACGGTATTTTCATTAAAACTGAAGCCTGAAATTTCCTGACGACGTATTTCGTCGAAATTATGTGCATGGTCGCATGGGTTTTCATTCATTCATGCAAAAATCAGCAATTTTATACTTCTATGGAGAAGCCATGGGAGAAATAATTACTAGGGGAGTCTCCAAACCACTCAGGGGCTCGGCAGTGATGAAATCATCATCGACAACTCTGTTATCTCCATTCGGTTCGTAAATTTGAGAACTCTCCATATTTTCATTCGGTTCAGAATTTCGGGAACTTTCCACATCCTTGTCACCCAATGAGGAAGGTAGTGCATCAACATCATCCTCATCCATGATAAATTCCTCCTGAATACATCAACAATGGTCACCATCAAATCATCCCGAGGTATATCATGGTGGTTTAATTTGAAAAATGATACTTACATCAACTTCCTCATCAGTATTGTGTCCCTGGGTTGTTTGAACATGAGTGAAATGAAGACCATCAATAATGGATGGAGCAAAATTCTGCAACCAAATGGCAAGTGTTGGTCCTGGTAAAGCGGTAGAAGAAGTCACAGCGGAAAAGTATCAACAACTTACCAGAAAAGCAACTGGGGACTTTATGGTGTTGGTAACCAACTTGCAATTCTTACTCCTACCTTCTCCACCGTGAATAATTGCCTTTGTTTCTGAGAAATTCACTTCAATTCGGGATCTCACAGCATGACCATCCTGCAAGAAGACATTTATGTGATGATTAAAGGCAATTATACAAGCTATATGAAGAATACGCAAAAAATACATACCGGTAAACTTCCTGGAGATGTCTTTCGCTTCTCACCACCAAAAATATTTCTCAATCTTGGACGAGAAGCACTCATCTCAAAAGAAGGAGGTTCTTTCACTAAAGGTTGGGTTGTCATCACATAATCATTTAGACGCTTAAGCTGCTGGTCCCAGAATTCTATGTAACCCGGAGTCACATATGTGTTTAGATCAGCACAAGGGAACCAATAAAAGCTCCCTTCAGCATGTGTATGATCTAAACAGGTCTTAAGTTGTTCCTCCGATGGTTTTCTCTTCCGGAAAGTTGGAACACATTGGTTCATACTCATCTGACGGGTGGTTCTATCAATGTTATACTCCTCCACCGAAAAACCTCCATATGTAGCTGATAATAGATGACCGGGAGTGCAACTCAGCATAAAAGATCTTTCGCCATCGCTCAAATCAGCGCCGGATTTCAAATACTTACTTTCTCCAGTTTTGAAAGTCGTCAATTGAGAAATGTAAGGAGGAATCACCACCCAAGGATGGAAATTGATCTCGGACTTGTTATCTAACAAATCAATAAGGCGCGTCTTCGACTGAATTTGATTTGTAGACCAGCGCATGATCCTAGTGTTGTCCTTTTCATAGAAAATACGTCGAGCATCAGCAGAGTTTAGACTTTGCAATATACTACGGGGAATAGTAGCATAATTTTCGAAACCTTCCCACATCAGAGCTTGGATAAATATCGTATTGGCGTAGCATTCAATCTTCATAAAGCCGTTCGAAACGCTGGAGTCTATAACCAAAGAATCCAGGTTAGAATACAAAGAGCCCAGGAATAAGCTACCTAACGGGAGTTGTTCACCTTGAGCTATCTTAATAGCAAAAGGGATTACAAACGGCTTCAACAAGGTCCCGGCATCTTCAAACACATCCCTGGACAGCCATAAGCACAAGAAAGCGGCAATGGAAAACAAACCATCGGGTTCGTCAAGAGGGACATCTCGTGGCCACCAGTGTATTAGCCAATGAGCATAACAACCTTTACCAAAGACCTTGTTGATCCTCTCCGTCTCAGCTGTTAAGGTTTTGGAAACTGTTTTCTCCTCTGCCATCCAAATTTCTTCAGGAAAGTTACCTGTAATTGGAAGATGCAATAAAGCAACTACATCCTCCAAGGTGATGGTAAACTCTCCACAGCTGCATATGAACGTGTGAGTTGGGATGCACCAACGAGCAAGAAGAGCTACAATACCTCGTGTGTCATGAAAGACATATAAGTCTCCAGCTGTCTGAATGGCCTTGGTAACTTGTGCTCTATCCATCATGTCTCTAACACGAGGAAATCCAAGCATGTGCCTTGACCATCCAGAATACTTCTCTAAGGGTCGTCGAGATAGCTTGAATTCGATCATTGAAGCTTGGAAGAGACCTCGCTCAAGACAAAACCGGATAGCATCTCGTGGAGTCACCAGTTTCTTCCGAGTAACTGTTCGGGGATTAATCAAAAGACGATACACTGGGGACTTGAGACGATTTTCAGTCTCATGAACCTCTAAGAATGCATCATCTATGTTTGGAACGTTCTTGACTCCAGGTGTTTCTTCTTCTTCGCCAACAGAAGTCTCATCCATACATGTTTTTTTTTTCTGGAGATGTCATCATCTACACACATTTCATCTCTGGAAGCATCATGGGTCGGGGAATCGGACATCCTTGCAAAGCAGCTGTGAAACCCACAACAATAATTATTTTCAGTCGTCTGAATGCAAATTTGGCGAGATGATGGATTCATGCAAACGGGAATTCCAACATCTAAAAAAGGTAATTCTTAACTCCCTCCTCTTTCAATTTCACTAACAGTAGTGATGGTGCCACAAGAGTTAGCACGCAAAATTAGTTCGTTTCTTGAAACCCGCGGTAACGAACGAAACTTCATTAGTTCATAAAAATGATTTTCTCATAAAATCATAGACATAATTTCCATAACGTAAACATTCACACAACTGAACTTTGAAGTTTACAACAAGACATTATTTCATCATAAATAAATTGTCTAGTTTCGAAGGTTGCTCAAAACCTACGTCTTGATTTTGCAAAGCAATAATTCATGCAACTTATTCACGTAAATTTTCAATAATTTATTTAATAGGAACAAATCCATGTGAATAACATATGTCATCATATCCCACATTATATGTCACGGTTGCATATATGTTAAAAAAAAGAAATCTATTTTCCTTCATATTAACATTTTCTTTTAAAAGCGAAGGTTTATGCTAGTTTTGTGAAAGCTCACACTTCTTGTGATAAACTATTAATTCTCATGAAAGCTCATACATAAGGTTTTATCACTGAACACAAGTTACATACACATAATATGTCACGGCTACATATTTATAAAAAAATCTATTTCCTTCGTATTAGCATTTTCTTTTAAAAACGAAGGTTTATGCTAGTTTTGTGAAAGCTCACACCCCTTGTGTAAAATATTAATTCTCATGAAAGCTCATATATAAAGTTTTATCACTGGACATAAGTTTATGTATATAAAAAAAATCTATTTTTCCTCGAATGAACCCTATTTTCTAAAACGAGGTTTACTTCGATTTTGTGAAAGCTCACAACTCTTAACATAAGGTTTTATTTCTCATGAAAGCTCATAAACAAAATTTTATTACTGGACACAAGTATATTTTCAAAGAAAAATCTCTCATAAATCAGGGATTTATTATTAGTTTCAAAACTAACGTCAGAACGAACATACGTTTAATAACTAAGGGTTTTTCTACAAAACTCACGATAACATATACCCATGTATAAAATTTTAACATGATGAAACCATGAACAACTCATGAAATCAGAAAGTTTTTTTTTTTTTTAAAAAAAAAAAATATTACATGGACGTTGCGGGCCGGAATTTGGCCGGACGTTGAACAGATGGCGTCGGCGGGTGGAATTCCGGCGAACTTCTCATTCTCTCTTCTGCTGCTACTGACGTGAGGGGAGGAAGAAGGTAGAGGAGATGGTGGATGTGTGGGAGAAATAAAAAAAAATGATTAATTCCTTTTATACCTAATTTTATTTCCAAAACCTAATTCCTTAAGGATTTCCTTTTTGGGCCCGGCCCATAAATCTCAAACCAACCATGGTTCCACCAACGAATCAACAGTTCTAAACGAATTCATATTCGTTGGGTGACGCCCTATTATGCCACTGGGTTTTGCTCAAACCTTGGTTTGCTCATTTCGTCGAAATCCGGTAACATCATATCTTATAACTAAGTTCAATTACTTATTTATATTTGAACCTGGAAAATCACCATTCAATGCTGACTGAGGAACATGACTGTTCCTCACTAAGCAGGGGACGTAATGTAGATGGTGGATTTTCGACAAAGGGTAGAATTGTTAAACTGTACTCCAGATTCGGCAATCGGATAAGTATTGAGGCTCATGTCTCTCGATTAAAGCATGAAAGCTCATGCCACAAATCTTTGACTGAGAAGGTTGTCTCTCAGAGTACATGAAGATGTGTAGTATCCCAGCTGAAACCACGGCACATTTCATGAATACTGAGCAATTTCATTAATTACTCCGGATCCGGCAATCGGATGAGTATCGAGACTCATGTTTCTATGAGAGCTCATGCCACCTCTGATGGAGAAAGTCTCTCAGAGAAGATGCAGATGTGAAGTCTCCCAGCTGAGACCACGACACATCTCATAACCCACTGATGGAGAAAGTCTCTCAGAGAAGATGTAGATGCGTAGTCTCCCAGCTGAGACCACGGCACATCTCATAACCCTCTGATGGAAAAAATCTCTCAGAGAATATGCAGGTGTGCAGTTTCCCAGCTTAGACCACGACACATCTCATACTGTAAATAATCGAAAGATTGGGCGACAACGTCTTCGGGATGCGATCGGTTTTCCCCGACTATGCAAGAGGAATATGACACTCCAGCAAGTTCATATTGCTCAAACCCTCAGATGATTAATGCTCCTAGGCAGGAAGCCCTTCTAGTATTGAGCCACCGATTAATTATCTGAAATCGTCGAAATATCTAGCAATATTCTATGAACCATCGTCTGAATATCCAGCAATATTCTACGAATCATCGTCTGAATATCCAGCAATATTCTACGAGCCATCTTTAATTGTCTAAATATCCAGCAATATTTTACGATTCTCTGTTATATTTCATCACTTCAATTCGTGGTTCTTCCCAGCAGAATGCCACGGGTTTGTGATAAATATCCGACGAAATAGGCATCTGAGTATCGAATAAGCCCTGACAAAAATGGTGCAAGTGTAATTAGTAAATAATGCACAGACCAGCATGAATGAACGAGGAACCTATTCAAAATAGGAAGGAAACTAATAATAATAAAATATTAGCAAAAACGCCAGGGGACCGGGTTCACCAGCCGGCTAGTTATTTGATAGACGCATTTATGTGTCTATTTTGTTCTCAATTATGTGTATCATTAGTGCTCGATTTTGTACTTATTTGATATTTTATGGTTTTATCGGTGAGTTTGGAGAAATAGGATTATGCGGAGAAATTGGCTCAAAAACTGAACCCAGAAGATGTGTTAAAGGCACCCCGGGAACACGTTGGAGACACTCCAGAAAAGTCATATTTGTACCCCCGAGATAATTGCTAAAGACACCTCTCGGATGGATAAGGGGCATCCATTTCCAGGGCAACTACTATTGGCAGACCCGAACTGGATAGGGGGAGGTCTTCTTCAACATTTTAAATCCAGAAATTGGCGGGAAATTTGGTTTCACGAACAAAATTTAGGGTTTGGATTTTGGACGTGTTTTAGACTAATCCAATTGTTGAAACTTCTTGGGAAGACTTATTAGAGCTACACAGGGATGGTATAAATGATGGAATCGGAAAACTTAGGCTAGATAATTGAATTGAAGCAAAACAGGGGAAGAAAGTTTCTCGGGTTTTCAGGGAAGAACTAGGACGAGTTTCTGATGGATTTTTCATGGATTTGCAACTCTTTGGGCCTGTTAAAATAAGTCAGGGTTGGTGAGGCTTTGAGATTCGAAAAATATGTGATTTATGCGGAGTTGAAGCTAAAACAGGGTATGGCAGCTATCTCGGGATAGTTTGGAAGCTCAATATGGAAGTTACGTGGGGTCTAAGGGGAGATATTCTCCTAACATACAATTTTACCGAGTCTAGGAAAGTATGGAGTAATTCAGCCGCGTACAAATATGATTGAGGAGGAATTATCGTGACTTGGGAGAGAAGAATTCGAGAGATATTGAGGGAAGATACGGACCCTGTTGTGTATATAAAGGGTGGTTCTAGTCCCTGAGAGGGCTGTCGAGACTTTGGGGGACTGGACAAAGTTGCAGGGTAGCTGCAGGTGGAGTTGCAGAGAATCTTCTTTGCTGGTGAAGAAGAAGACGAGCTGAAGAACATTGGACAGTCGAGAACACTCGTGGAATAAGTCGTATTCAAATAGCACAAAAGAAGTATCGATGTTCAACAACCATAGATCACATATATCATAAGATTATCGTCTTTTCTCTATAAAATTCAACACCCGTTGTAAGAGCGGTTTGTAACGCCATCACAGCGTTGTAAACTGTTTGCTTTATTAGTTTTCTCTTGTTTTTCACCTATTTGAGCTATTAACACCTATTTTGAGCACATGAATAACACGAGGAGCTAAACCCCAACACTGGGACGACGGAGGAAGCATTATTTCACAATTGTTTGGTAACTATATTTGATTCTCTATGACTTTTGCATTGATTTAATTGGTTTATGGTTTTTATTAATTATTTGTGATTTTGTCTGATGGTGTATGCTTAGACTTAGAGCTTTTGATGCACCATGCTTATGATTTGCAATTAATTTTTTACAAAATCTACCTTTGGCAAAGAAAAGAGTCCATAAAAGAGCTAGAAGTGTTATGAATCAATATACAAACCAATTGAATATGATTAATGGTGAAATCCTAAGTCTCATTTCTCTCGATATTTGTGACAATTCTTTGTATATAAGTCTAAAATCAATCTTTACAAGTCTTTGAACGAACTTTTACTACCACTTCTACAAATTTCAAAATCACATCAATTTTTGGCGCCGTCGACGCGGACTTGTATTTAGATTTGTTTTAGGTTTATTTTTATTTTTATTATTTTTTTTCTCTTTTACGCCTTTGGTATTTTTTTGATTCTTTTCAGATTTGGAGCGAAGCTACGAGGAAAGAAAAAGTGCTATAAAAGGAAAGCATCGCCAAAGAAGGAAATAAAAGAGGAGTCCAAGGAGTGAAGAAGATTTTTTATATATTATTTTATTTAGACATTTTTTCTTTTTATTTTTAGAAACTGTAAATATGGTTTTATTTTTTTGTAATCTTTTTATTTTTGGAATTTATTTTTGGGACATTCTTTTGGACATTATTTTTAAAACCCTAAGGAAGGGTTAATTTAAATATAAACCGCACAGGGAAGGACGAAGGATACGATACTGTCTCGGCCCCTCGGGTTCGTACATGACATAGGAGTCGTGGCCCGAGTCGATTTCAACGGTTCATCCGCCGTCTATAACGGGAGGTAAGAATTATAAACACCCGTGAATCCCCTGTCAGCGGGTTTACTGGATGATTTTGTATGCATATATATTGAGGTATTGAATACGGCTGATTTAATTTCCTAGTAAAGGGAAATGCCTGGCCATACAAGATAAGAGTTCGGATTTCATCACCGTTCTCTTCTTGCCCGCCTTAGGAAAATGATACCAAATGCGATCCTAAGCTTAAAATACTGAATAGAACGAGACCAATAGGGTAACGAGCTTAATAGGAAGGTCATTCGAAAAATATTGGTTACTCTTTTAAGCATACTTCGCAGTTCATGATGGTTTCTGTGAGTTGAATGCGTGACTGCGCCGCCTTGTAATTCGGTGATGCCTTGGGTATCAAAGCTCCACGCAGCTTCCCTTGCCTCTATTCAACTTACTTTGACTCAGATTGATTCCATAGGGGTTTGCTTAAATTATAACGAATTCTCTTTCGAAGGATTAGAAGCTGGTCTATAAATAATCTAAGTGGAGCCATCATGCTTTTTGTTTGCTAGAAATCAGTAGGTTTGTTTTGGTAAAGTCAGCCTTGTTTGTGCTTGTGTATAATTCCCTTGCAATTAGGATGTCAAATTGGTATTACGATAGGCATAACAATGAATATGAATATCCGACTGAGTTTCAAAATGGCCGTTACTAATTTGACCATAGTTTGAATAGTGGTTAGGAACATCAGCCTATTGAAGGTTATGGTTCATAACATGATGAGCCCAATTACTATCCATACGCCCACCGGTCGTACGAGCAAAATTCCTCTCTACTAGAGTCCGCATGTAAGTTAGCTGAGTCAACACAAAAGTTACTTGAGTCGACACGTAGTTCAGCTGAGATGAATAACTTAGTTATGGACGAAAGCAATGCAACGAGTGGAATTTCTTTCCTAGATTCAATCAGGAAGTCATATGAGTCAACTCAGAATCTTTTTTTAGAGGCCCAGAACAGAACTGCTCAAAATAATCTTAATTTCCAATATAGTGTTTCCAATAGTACCCTTGAAAATGAGGAGAGTTATTTGCATAATCAAGATGCAGGGGTTATAATTGGTAACACTACTTGTTTTGATGAGGTTCAACCATTTTCATATTATAATAATGATTATGATGAGGATAGTGTTGATGAAGATTTTGAAATAAATAGGCATAGTGATCAGGAATTTGCTACTCCATTTGAGCTTCATAATAACAATGTTATGTATGGTTCAAATCCTAATAATTTTAACAATTATTCACCTATTCAAAAGGACGAGGATTTGACTAGAGATACTGTTTTAGACGATGTAGAATTTCCTTTTTACGAAGCCGATGATAGTTTTGAGGAACGAGTTTATTCTGAGAATATTGTTTTAGAGTCTAGCGATTTAGAAACATTAGTCTTAGACAAAGAAGATGAACTCGTAGAGCTTTTAAATATGAGTGAGGATGCATCACCTGAGTATAATCTACACGAAGCAATTGACCATTTTCAGGATTCTGATGATCTAGAAATTAGGGAAATTGTAGCTAGTCTATCTAGAGACACCCAAAACTCTAAGTTTGGGGGTGATTTTCATTCTCATTGTGCCTTACCTTTAGCTCTTATAGGTATCCCTCACTTGGGACTTGATATATGTGCCTCAACCATTGTGCCAGATTACCTTCATACTATCTCTCCAGAACCTAGTGATGTCCATAAGGAAGTCTAGTTATTAGAAACCCATCCTCTGGTTGATGTGGTTTACCCAGGCTATGATACCCAGATCGATTTTTTTTTCCCACCAAATATTTTTCAACCAATTGTGGGAACGTATAAGTTTCAGATGTGTCGATTATTTAGTTTTGAGACTAAACCTAAGTACCTTAGGAGATTAAAATCGACACATTTGCTTAAGAATGACCATCACTCTCATTATGGTCAATTGTGTGAGTCAAACCTGATTGACTTTAAGGATCTGCAGTTATTTAGGTTATTATTATGTGCTTCTAAGTTTTTACTTGAGTTTTTCCAGACTCTAATACCTGAATCAGATCTTAGCTATGAGGAAGTGCAGCCCAAAGAAATTTATTTAGACCCTTTCATAGAGCCTGAACCTGAACCACAGCTAGATGTAGTTGTCTTAAACATGAAACTAGATAAGGGTGTGCTTTATTTGTTTATTTTCTTGGCAGGTTGCAGATTCCTTTTATTTGTGGTAGCTTTATTTGGTTTTGATGACCCACAGATATTTCGGCTATTACTTTATAATTATATGAGGTGACTAATCCTTTCTTAGTCTGGATGAAGACGTTAAACTTAGCACTTCTTGGGAGGTAACCCAATATTCATGCGACACGGTAATATCTTTCCTTATCTCTTTTGCTTCAAATGGTAACAGTTTCTCATTCTTCATGTTTTTAATTTTATCTTTAGAACATTGAGGACAATGTTAGATTTAAGTTTGGGGGTATGGGAGAAACTTGTTAGTTGCATTAGTAAACTCCAAAGCCTAGAAATTTATGCTTATTAAGGATGGCACTAACCAATCTAAGTGGATGGAAGCATTTTGGTTGTAGGATTTGAGGAACCAATATGATTAGATGGCAACATCAAAAGAGTTTATTCATAAAAGCACAGAGCTCAGGTGTTAGAAATAACATGATAGTTTCACCATATCTCGTTGAGTCCTTTTCACTTCTGTTTTTATTTTATTTTGTTTTTAAACTATGTTTCTCTAAGTGATTAGGTGGGTCTCACGATTCAAGTTGTTACCAATGCTAGGGTGAAATAGAGTGATTGAGTTACTAAAAAAAAAAAAAAAAAAGACCAGACCAATTAGACCAATCGAAATAAATATTAACACTTGGATAACAATATGTGTGTGTTCTCCCTATCTCCGTCGCCTAAACAAGCATGGAACGCAGGATCCATGGGAATTACCATGTAATCTGCTGACAAGAAGCATGAGCTTGGATCCACAAGATCTAATCATGTTGTTAAAAAAAAAGAGTTAATGTTCAGTGAATAAATCAACCGTTGGTTCCCTTGTATATGCCAGATGAGTTGATCTAGAATTAGGATTATCGACGACTGGTTCCCTTGTATATGCCATTGTGTTGATATTAGTCAGACCAGTATCTCAGTCCATTAGGATAGGTTCATTTTGGCGGAGGCCTTCAGACAGATATGGGAAACACCGTTCACTTAGTAAACATCAAAACCATCTATGTTTTTCTTTATATCCATCTTAGTGATCTATCCATGTGATTAGTTTTGACTCCGTTATTTTGATGTCCAGAAACTATCTGAGTAGAGCTCTGTCAATTTATATGAATTTTAGTATGCTTGAGTGCAAACTCGTGTACAACAATTGGAATTTCGCATCAGGGTACTTCCTCTTGTAATCAATAAGTATGCCAACCAAGGAGATTCTTTAGTGCCTTCCAAGGTTCTGCGTAGATAGATAGGGTCTGGAGTAAAGGTTTTGTGGGTATACCTCTGGTAATCCCTCCCGAGACTATAACTCGGCCACTAGGTCCACCTAGGGGTTTAAAGGCTTATTGCGTACGCTAAATGCAATCGACGATGCCTGCGAAAGTGAGTTAGGATTTTATTTGCTCGGGACTAGCAAATAATAAGTTTGGGGGTATTTGATAGACGCATTTATGTGTCTATTTTGTTCTCAATTATGTGTATCATTAGTGCTCGATTTTGTACTTATTTGATTATTTTATGGTTTTATAGGTGTGTTTGGAGAAATAGGATTATGCGGAGAAATTGGCTCAAAAACTGAACCCAGAAGATGTGTTAAAGGCACCCCGGGAACACGTTGGAGACACTCCAGAAAAGTCATATTTGTACCCCCAAGATAATTTCTAAAGGCACCCCTCGGATGGATAAGGGGCATCCATTTCCATGGCAACTACTATTGGCAGACCCGACCTGGATAGGGGGAGGTCTTCTTCAACATTTTAAATCCAGAAATTGGCGGGAAATTTGTGTTTCACGAACAAAATTTAGGGTTTGGATTTTGGACGTGTTTTAGACTGATTCAATTGTTGAAACTTCTTGGGAAGACTTATTAGAGCTACATAGGGATGGTATAAACGATGGAATCGGAAAACTTGGGCTAGATAATTGAATTATAGCAAAACAGGGGAAGAAAGTTTCTCGGGTTTTCAAGGAAGAACTAGGACGAGTTTCTGATGGATTTTTCATGGATTTGCAACTCTTTGGGCCTGTTAAAATAAGTCAGGGTTGGTAAGGCTTTGAGATTCGAAAAAATATGTGATTTACGCGGAGTTGAAGCTAAAACAGGGTATGGCAGCTATCTCTGGATAGATTGGAAGCTCAATATGGAAGTTACGTGGGGTCTAAGGGGAGATATTCTCCTAACATACAATTTTACCGAGTCTAGGAAAGTATGGAGTAATTCAGCCGCGTACAAAGAATATTGAGGAGGAATTATCGTGACTTGGGAGAGAAGAATTCGAGAGATATTGAGGGAAGATACAGACCCTGTTGTGTATATAAAGGGTGGTTCTAGTCCCTGAGAGGGCTGTCGAGACTTTGGGGGACTGAACAGAGTTGCAGGGTAGATGCAGGTGGAGTTGCATAGAATCTTCTCTGCTGGTGAATAAGAAGACGAGCTGAAGAACATTGGACAGCCGAAAACAGTCGCGGAAGAAGTCGTATTCAAACAGCACAAAAGAAGTATCGATGTTCAACAACCATAGATCACATATATCATAAGATTGTCGTCTTTTCTCTGTAACATTCAACACCCGTTGTAAGAGCGGTTTGTAACGCCATTACAACGTTGCAAACTGTCTGCTTCATTAGTTTTATCTTGTTTTTCACCTATTTGAGCTATGAACACCTATTTTGAGCACATGAATAACATGAGGAGCTAAACCCCAACACTGGGACGACGGAGGAAGCCTTATTTCACAATTGTTTGGTAACTATATTTGATTCTCTATGACTTTTGCATTGATTTAATTGATTTATGGTTTTTATTAATTATTTGTGATTTTGTCTGATGGTGTATGCTTAGACTTAGAGCTTTTGATGCACTATGCTTATGATTTGCAATTAATTTTTTACAAAATCTACCTTTGGCAAAGAAAAGAGTCCATAAAAGATCTAGAAGTGTTATGAATCAATATCCCAATTGAATGTGATTAATGGTGAAATCCTAAGTTCCAGTTCTCTCGATATTTGTGACAATCCTTTGTATATAAGTATAAAATCAATCTTTACAAGTCTTTGAACGAACTTTTACTACCACTTCTACAACTTTCAAAATCACATCAGACTGGGTTCACCAGCCGGCCAGTTATGCCGTGACCAGTCCCGTGCCCAATTTTATATTTTATCATATTTTTGTTATTTTTCTGATCTCATGAAAATCCTCTCGTTCGAGCAATTTTATTTATTTCAAAGAAATTATCTAAATCACATGATTTTATCAAAAATAATAAAATTAGGGAAAGTTGACATGGGACCGCCGGCCGGTCATGCCCTGGCCATGTCCGGTCCCACACCTCACGTCCTCATTATTTTATTATTTCTCTCAAGTTATGAAAATTCCTCGGTTTCTTATGAATTTTCTCTAGAATCATGAAAATTACCTAATTTCATGTATTTTTACCTAAATCACATGATTTTGTCAAAAATAATAAAATTAGGGAAAGGTGACATGGGACCGTCGGCCGACCGATCATGCCATGGCCGTGGCCTGTCCCACACCTCACGTCCTTATTATTTTATTATTTCTCTCAAGTTATGAAAATTCCTTGGTTTCTTATGAATTTTCTCTAAAATCATGAAAATTACCTAATTTCATGTATTTTTATCTAAATCACAAAATAATAAAATTAGGAAAAGGTGACATGGGACCGCCAGCCGACCGGTCATGCCTTGGCCGTGGCCGATCCCACACCTCACTTCCCCGTTATTTTATTATTCCTCCTAAAATTATGAAAATTTCTTGATTTCATGAATTTTCCCTAAAATTACCTAATTTCATGTATTTTCTCTAAAATCATAGAAAATATTAAAAATTTAGAAAAAACTTGTGGGACCGGGCTCTAGCCGGCCGGCCATGCCCTAGCCGATCCCACACGCCCCTTGTTTTATTATTATTTGGTGTTTTGTTTTATGATTTTATGAAAACTCTCTGATTTTAACAAAATACCTTGGTTTTCAACAAATCCCTTTGATTTTATGTAAAATTCCCTAAAATCATGAAAATTACATAAAATTAGGGAGAGTGTCTTGGGACCCGCGCCCATGGCCGGCCGGCCATGCCTTGGCCTTTTCCGGTCCCACACTCCCATTCATTATTTTATTTTGTCTCTCCTTATGGGAGTTCCTAATTTCTCCAAACTCCCTAGTTTCATGGAATTTCCCTTAAATCGGAGAAAAATACATAAAATCACATAAAACTGGGAAAAGCATTTGGGACCACGTGTTAGCCGGCCTGCCATGCCCTATCCGTGGCCGGTCCCACACCTTGTAATTCCTTGTTTTATTTATTTTCCCTCATCTCATGTATTTTTCCCAGTTTCAGCAAAACCATGGATTTTGCATATTTTCTCCAAATGTTGCTCAAACGTGCACCAGAAAATATCAAAATTCTCAGGACTGAAACACGGATGTTGTGGTGACACAGGCACATCCGCTTGACCGACCAAGGGTGACCATTAGGCTTTCAAATAGCTGGTCCCGCATGTTTTAATGATTTTAATCTAATTTGCTCAACTGCTCATATTAGGTTCAAACGCTTTCCAAACTATTGGAAGTTTGCTCAAACGACCATCCGCTGGTCCCACACGCATAAAGAGCCAGTCTCATGACCTCTTGGTCGGTCCCATATTGATTTGCAATAAATCATCATCTCGGTAAAATTAGGGTTTTGAATCCAGAGCTCCACAGAAACATGATTCTGAGCAGATTCAAATACTCTAATAATTTTATGTTGATTCCATGATCAACATTCTTATTTATTTTTCTCGACTCCGCAGTAAATAAATTAAATTATTATTTTATTCGGTCTTGCTACCAATAAATTCATCAAACGAGCAATATTTTCTCAAACTGGCAATATTTGCTCGAACCGGCAATATTCACTTAAATTAGCAATATTCGCTCAGACTAGCGATATTTGCTCAGATCAAAGAATATTGGTTCAACTATCAATATTCAACAATTCAGCAACACAGTTTGCTCATTTTAGGTTATAATGGCACCTCGTCTCAGCAGACATACATTTAATTCATGAGTTTTAGAACATTTGATAAAACGTGTTCAACTCAGCACTACATGGACTCATCGTCCCACAAAGTCAGCAACTGACTCCACAATCAAGAGATTTCAATCGTGTCACAATGGGGGATATTAACTAGGGTTTTGGTCTGGCGGTCTACGACACGTGTGTTCACCCACGATGAGAATGTGAGCAAGTCGTGCAATCAGTTGGAAGAATCATCAAAGTAGTGAGTGGAAAATTAACCAAGTCTCCGCACGATGTGTAATTGGTTTAACATGATTTCCCACTTCCCCACTCTCTGATTTCAGCAAACTGTCACACTTCATGGGATCATGGTGTTTTCAACTCCGGCATTATAAAATTTCTATGAATCCTGATTGAAACAACAACATTTTTGAACAAGATTCGAACAATTCGAACATTCAAACAACATTCGCCTAAATGAGCAATTTCTCATCAAAGTTCATACAGACAATCTTTCGCCTACATGAACTCACAGAAATCACTCTCAATTAGGCAAAATTCAATCATTCAGAGCATTCTCACGCTGAATTCATAACACACCTACTATCTCAGATCACCATTGATCTCACACATTTCTCAGCTTCCCTCCTTTAGATCAACCCATCCTATCTTGTGACCGAATTGACTCTGGAACGTCCATTGTTCTTGGTTTAGGCCGGGGTATTATAGATTGATCTCTCGAACTAAAAGCACTCCCTTCTTGCAGTGCATCTGTGTGAGGTTCAACATTTTGCTCGGTTCAAGGAGTCTCCACACGGTCGGCTCTTTAATTTTGTAAAAACCAGCAAATCGTTTTTCCCCATCTACACATCCATACCCCAAATTACCAAAATTGGCAGGAATTTTTTTCACCCATAAACAATTGGCGACCACAGTGGGAGATTAATCTCTCGGTTGCAATATCAATTTCCCATTCTCAATTTCATCTTTTCAATCCGATTCAATTTTATAAATTCCAAAAAGGGTAGATCTTAGGACCAATCTAATCATCAATTCATTTCAAGATGGTAGAAGTCAGGTCTGGATCAACAATCAATTTTGACGGAGCTAGTGTGGATAACACTCCTGGTGTCGATGTACCTGTCAGTGGAGCTACCGTGGTCAATGCATCTCGTGGAGCCGTCACTTCTACCACCAGCGCCAGTGTAGCAAGAGATGTTCTAGTAAGTGTAATACCTCCCATCACTAGATCCAGAGCAGCCTCAAATCCCGGCATCTACTCAAGTGTAACACCTCCGGTAGTCACCAGAGCAACAACTTCTACTCCTTCATCAGGACGAGGATCCAAAGGGACGAGAGTAGGACCATCTCCCATTACCATTGCATACTTGATGGAGAAGCAGGAAGTTCTTGCTAAGACTCAAATGGATATGCCCGCAACTCAGAAAGAGGTACTTACTTTTCTTAAGACATTAACTGATCGATTTCCAGAAGAGCCGCGACATCCCCTGGAGCCAACAAGGAACGCATTCAACGCACCGGAGAAGGTACTTCAACGATGCGGACCTATATGGACCTGATCAAAGAAGCGACATCAGATATGAGAGGTCCTGTCATGGAGACTCCTACACTGGGGACTAATCCTCACAACGATCCTCCTCAAGTCAATAGTTTCACTATAAACCAGAGGCTGGTGGATCGGGAAACGGTTTCTATAGTGGAAAGTTTACGTAAACTTTCACACTTCTCGAAGAATCAGCGCGCGGAGACATTTTGCTGCAATCAACCATAGGAAGGTCACAACCGTGCCCTACATGTCACCGCACGCATCAAGTATTCAGAGTTCAAGACGGCCCTTATCGACACATGAGCATCTTTGAATGTGATTACTCTCAAGACTCTCAGTATATCCAAGGTTCTCCCAGGCAAGGTCGTACGGAAGCCTACCACAATGACGGACTTCGAGGGAAACCAAACCAGCACATACGGGAGAAGCTCCGCGGAAAGAATCAAACAAGTTCGTTGCGTCCCACTCCCCACGTGGGCGTCAATTCAGAAAGAAGACCGGCTTGCATTATTGAGGGCTAAAACCCACGATGCATCTTTGCTGATGAAGAATTCTTCTCCATCATGTGAAGCCACGACCCATGTTCACACGAAGAGGGAACGAACTTTTATGGCGAGTCGTGACCAGAAAGGGAAAACGGTATACCGACACTGTCATTATCAATTAGCAGGGGAGACTGTCACCCAGTCTCTCCACCCAATGGAATGCTACAACAGCAATGAACCACAAGAACAAGTGCTAGATGCTCCACAACAGCTGCAAGATGGCACCAACTCCACAACTGATGAGATTGAAATCGTTGAGGAATCTCTTATGCCTATCTTCATCAACTCAACCTTATGTACGGATAAACGCACGAAGCTCGTGGAACTTCTCAAAGAGTACCAGGAAATATTCGCTTGGAGATATGAAGAAATGCCGGACTTAAATGAAAATTGGTCACCCATCATCTACATGTCATACCTGGATCCAAGTCGTTTAAATAGTTGCAGTACAGACACGAGGAAAATGGATAGATCAGGTTCTACATAGACTTCAGAGACTTGAACAGGTGCTACTCCAAAAACGATCCTCCTCTACCTAACATCGACATGTTAGTAGATGCAACCAACGGACACGGAATGTTCTCCTCCATGGATGGATGTAGCGGATACAACCAGATAAGGATGTACGAGCATTACACAAGTAAGATATCTTTTCGAACTCCTCTGGAAATTTTTATTATACCATACTGTAATTTGGTTTAAATAATGCCGGTGCAACGTATCAATGCTCTATGACGACAATATTCCACTGGAGCCGATACCTCAAGGGAGCAGCCTAAAGAAGATAATGATGTCCACGCGTTATATCGAGCAAGATCCGGGAGAGTCACTCTATCAGAAAGTGGTCGAACAAGATCCGGGCGAGTCACTTTATCAGACATTGGTACATGTCTATCATGCTATGTTAAAGAATATGCGTTTTTGGTCATCTTCTGGAGCTGTTGAACGCTCATTTACAACAACATATGCCCTGATAGAAAGAACCAAGCCTGCCGGTAATGAAGAGCCTCATAATGTTCATAGGGGCATATATCTCACCAACATGCGATACAACCTTCAGCCTTCTGTAAGTAGTTCCCTGAAGCAACAAGAGGAAAACCTCCGAGATACAACATGTTGTGCATCCGCCAACTACAACTCCAGTACCACATGCATGACTCCCACAATGATGAAACTACGTCCAAGATATTCCATATCTGGCTCGACAACAACCACTACAAACAAACCATGTAAACCACGCTTGGGGATAGAGGCTCAGCATGAAGTTCCTTTATCGTCAGTCAAGGACTTCTTCAACACGAGAGAGATGGTCAGTCAGGAAGCATGGAATTCGCAAGGGTAAATCGAACTGAAGAGGAAGCCACTTTAACGCTCCCTCCAGCAGAAGCTGCTTCAATGGTCTATTCAAGAGCCGCCTCAATGCTCTCTCTGGGACCCACGTTCGCTTCAGAATCCTGCTTCAACACTCTTGCCAGGATTCACCTCAACGTTCGCACCAGAAGCCACTTTAACATCCTCTCGAGTCGTTTCAACACTTAAGCTACATCAATAATCTGCGCCCTGGTCAAGTTATCTTTGATGTACTCATTGCTTAACATATGTCTCATCCATTCTTCATGAGGGACCAGCGGAGCATGAAAAACCTTGAAGTCGATAGGAGAAGGTTATCTTGTGGAACATATATTTTCATATAGTTGAAAGGGCGCGGTAAACAACTCATCATCAATGTTCGGCATATCTTTGAAGTTGTCAACACCTCCTGACTTGGCACAAGCATTATCCACAGAAGACATCTCAACATGAGTTCTTTTTTTTCATTCTACAATAAAAGACAGGAGTCAGTACTTGTATAAAAACGCGTGAGATGTGTAGTCACACATGACAGAACACACATTCACGTTGGAGTACACAAGGATGGTATTGGGTCCAAACACCGGTATTGATCAACTCACAAGTCTGGTATTGCTCAAGTTTCAAGTCCGGTGTTGATCAACTCACAATTCCGGTATTGCTTAAGTTTCAAATCCGGTGTTGATCATGTCACAAGTCCAGTATTGCTCAAGTTTCAAGTCCGGTGTTGATCAAGTCACAAGTCCGATATTTCTCAAGTTTCAAGTCCGGTGTTGATCAAGTCACAAGTCCGGTATTGCTCAAGTTTCAAGTCTGGTGTTGATCAAGTCACAAGTCCGGTATTACTCAAGTTTCAAGTCCGGTGTTGATCAAGTCACAAGTCCGGTATTGCTCAAGTTTCAAGTCTGGTATTGATCAAAGTCACAAGACTGGTATTCAAATAAAACAGGCGCACGCAGAAGGACCGGTATTCAGTCAAAACACAGGGTCGACGTTCAGTCAGGCACGCGACGGGTTCCACTTGATCCCAGACCCAGATTGGTCGAAGCAGACACGAACGTCCCCAATCAAAGCTCTCTCTCTCTCTCCAGAAGAAGGCATTTCAGCTCCAACACTTCAACGCTCTCCCGGGTCCGCTCCAGAAGCTGCTTCAACGCTTTCTGCAGGACCCACATTTACATTTGGGTACGCAAGGTTCATTTAAAAAAAAAACAAGCATGCTCACATCGGGTCCCATGTTCGAGCGAAGCAAACAACAAGGTTGGTGTTTGGTCAAAGCATTAAGTCCGGTGTTTAGTCAAGTTAGCTGGGTCGGTGTTTGGTCAGAGTAGCAAGATAACACTCGAGCAAGCACAACAACCGTACGGTCAAAGTAGGCACATGACATGGCCGACGTTTGAAACATGTACACGATGGTCTCGGGTTTCATCGAAGCATGCACATCTGCCCATGTTCGAATCAAGCATGCTTACATCGGGTCCCACGTTCGATGAAGCAGATGCAGCGAACCCACGATTAACCAAAACAGGCACATCAAGCACATGTTCGATCAAGCAGGCGCAGTAGCCCCACGAACAAAACAAGTGTAACAGTCCATCGAAGCAGGCAAGACTGACATCATGCTAGGGGAACACTCGCCTGGACACCTCTTGAACGTGATATGCTCCAAGGACAGGATGGCCCGTCTCTCCCGGTAACATCTAACTTTGTCTCATAAGCTTTGTCTTTAACTGTCACCATCTCATGCCTACCCACAATAGTGTAACCATTATGCGCTAGGCAGGGGACTTAATGTTGATGGTGGATTTTCATTTAAGGTTAAAATTGTAAAAGCCAAAAATTATGCGCTAACATCTTGTAAAAGATAAAGCCATTAATAAGTGTTGAATACTTCTTCACTTTACCAATTCACCTAGAATGGAGCATGTGGCAACAATCCTATTCTAATTAAATACACTAAATTCATCCAGGTTGGTGCATGTAGCAACAATCCCATATACCCTGTGAATTTGTAACATTATTAATTAATGCGCAACCAGCCTTGTATTTCCTGTACTCATTATCAGTGCGGCATGATGACTGAGTGTTGCTCTCAGCAGAGTAACACGAGTCTCCAAGCATTATAATGAAAGCATGTAAGAAATACCCGTACATGCTGCAACTCTCGGTGTGTTATAGTAGTCCGATTGAGCCACTCTCGGTGTGTTATACTAGCCCGATTGAGCATCCGGACTGTCCGTATCAGTCTGGAAATAATCACGACCATCCAACTCCACTAGCATGATTGGATGGCCCAGATCGATTCCATAACCCCCGAGCAGGTATGAAATATCCGATGCCGAACCAATGCGGGCCCCGCATGGTCGGCCTCCCCGAAAGATTGGTCTAGCTTGCCAAAATGTCCAAACAAAAGTAGTATGGATGAAAACCCTAAATTAGGATTTGCGGAACATTACATTTGTCGCAAAACAGTCTCAACCATCCATCTTCGCAGGTATAGATGGAGGGTGTAGATGTAGATTCAGAGGGCCTAGAGCATGTCAAAATAACCACCATGGGCCCACCTGCATACCCGACTGATCGGTCAGGACCAACTATAGTTGGTCACCTCGATTCACACGCCCAAAACCGGGTGTGACACACAGCTGGCAATACCCTAACTAGGGTTTGTCTCGCGATCACGAACGTCCATCTTCTCCGGAGCGGATGGAGGGTCCCGGAATATGATAAGCATGTCCGGTAAGTATCAACACGATCACTGCGGGCCCACCTATCTCCACACCCAACCGGCCAAGACCGAACTTGGCTATATGTCTCGATTCGCGCGCCCAAAACAAGTGTGGTTGCGCCTCCCAAGCTGTAAACTAATCTTGACCACTCGATTTCACCGGACAAATTGAGTGGCTTAGATCATGTTTCTATGGGATGTCAGGGTATGGACGTGAACTCCAGCCTACCACCTACACGTTGGGTCAATCGGCCAAGACCGACCTAACCTGGTCGTCTTGGAACGCGCGCCTAAATATGGCATGAGGAGCGGCTTTTGCGGCACCAGTTTTCTGTCGTAAATTGATCTCAACCACTCAACTTCGTCGTACGAATTGAGTGGCCCAGATCACACTTTCATGAGACAATGAGGTATGGGCGCCTACACCATCATGCCATATACACGCATACACAGTCGTCCTAGCCAAAATTGTGTCCCAACCTTGGATTCGACCAAGCTGAAAAGTGATGCTTGCGCACTTCTTCATGAACCAGAATTCCATCAACGGTCGCAGATGAGTGTCTCAAAGGTCATCTCATCCGTCCAACTTCACCGGATTGGTTATACAACCCTAGTCAAGAGTTAATTAGTCAGTGCGGAGTCATGGGGATCATCATCCACCACTCTACCACACCATGTGGTCGGTCAAGGAAGGACTTGCTTGCGCAACCTCCAGATCATCACATGAAGTAGTCTGGATATGAGACTACTTTGAGACTCTCAAACAACGATGCTTCATACATGCTGAATATACTCGATGCAATACCTGCATAGTATACGCACGATACTTCACAAGTATCAATTTCCTAAATAACGTAGCATTACATGCTACTTTCTGTGGGTCCCACAATCCACACGTTCAAGATATCAATCATGTCACAAACTGGGGGATACATACTGGGGTATTGGTCTGGCGGTTTACAGCATGCAACACACAACGCGCCATCACAAGAACGTGTTAGGAAGTCATGGACGGTTAGTGATGATGGGAGAAGTGGGCAAGCCTGGTCGTGTGACACTTCCCATGAGATACGAGGGTTAGGCTAAAAGACTTGTATAAATAGGTTCTCCGCCCTATTTTTTAAGGAGGACAAGGCAAGACAAAACAACAAAGGCAAGTGTTAATACAATCGTATTCAAACACCGGAACTGATAGCTTACATCCTGCAAGCCAGTTCAGCTTTCTGATACAAGTCATACATAGCCAACACCTTCACAATCTCAACACCTTCTTCGCTTCCCTCCCTAAGATCAACCCCATCTCCTTCACTTTGTGACCGAAACAAGTTTGGAACGGCCATTTCTTGGTTTAGGCCGGACTTGCACAGATTGATCTCTCGAATCTACAAGCACTCACCGCGCAGTGCATTTGTTTAAGGTTTAGATTCATTCCTCATCCACACCTCAAATTACCAAAATCGGCAGGAATAGTTTTCACCCATAAACAATACTATAATCAATATCTCTAATAAGATTAACCAGCAATGATGTTTTTGGATTTTTAGAATTGAAAAAGAAATAATTAAATTAAACTAACAAAATAAATTCAATGGAAAGCTCGGTAACTAGGGTTTTATCGTATCCACCACTATTTCTATCAATTACTGAAATGAAACATAACTCCTGAATATTTGTCTATTGTCCGTTTTATCGACATCACCTATTATATGTAATAGCGTCAAAAATATCACTGGGACACCCTAATCACGGCACATCAAAAGACTAAATCCAAGCATATGCACCATCAAATTGTGTTAGTGAGAAAATTATACGAAACTAATATATTGATTCACAAATATTATCTGGCTTTTCTAAGCATAACCCATCAAAGACATTAACCCAAGCATAGATTATCAAATAATAAGAACAAAAATATTTGTAGAACCATCAATTACACACATAGGTTTTTAAAACCGGTGAAGCAACAACTAATATTTAAATCAATCAATAAACAATATTCGAAGATTAATTTATTCAAATCATAATGGTCTTTTGCTCAATAAATCAATTCAAATAGCCTAATACCCAAAGTGGTTTCAACATTAACCCTAGCTACACAAATCTAGCAACACATGGCTTTCTCAAAAGCCATAAATATATAGAAGAGAATCACAAATAAATCAAAATGGATGCGAAACGATGAAACTTCAAGCCCTAATCCTTTTTATCACCGTCGTCGTTGCTGCTCGTTTCCTGGTTTTGGCTTGTAGCCGCAACCTCCCAGCCGGAACTCCTGAAAAGAATCCTCCTCACTTTCTATTCGTTTCCTTCATATAGGTGCCGCCTCTAGTCGAACATAATACCTAGCAACACTTATCAAGGCCCATTCTATTCGGGTCCATTACCAGCTCCGCTTGCCAGATTCAAACAAGGAACCAACTCCTGAGTCTCGTCACCACTCGTTATACAAGCACCGGCAAGCCCTCTCGGATCAACTCAGCCAACAACACCACTGGTTCGATTAACTCTCCAACTGCAGCAGCTCAATCAATCACCGAACATGTTAACTGACCCAACACTCAAGCTTTCTCTTTCTCAAGAATAGCTCCCTTTCAGACAATCTTGTTCACAGTCCCCAGCCAAACTTCAACTCGCTCCACTGCTGACCACGGATTGCAATAGCTCAACGTACATCTCTGAACCCTTGAAAACTCCATGTTGCTGCTGCAATTCAACGACTTAATATTCCCACCGTGGAGAACCATCAGCACCACTGCCTCTTTGCTCCAACAACAGCTCCATCGAGTAGAAGATAAACGCCATCTCCATTCTCGTACACAGCCACAACCACCACCGTTCAACTTGCATCACCACTGGCTACTAATCTCCCTGGATTCCAGCCACGACACTAGCTTCTGATCTGGCTGCCATGGCAGCAATAGCAGCAACTCTTTTTTGTCCCATCACAATCGATGCCTTGAATCCCACATCACCAGCTCAGTCAATTCGCTGCTCGAACTAAACAGCACCTCCACTTCACGTATGCAATTCATTATTCATTCTCGTCGTCTCAAGATAATTTCTTTGGCTAAGAACAAAAACTGCTACTCCAGACTTAAACCACAGCTCCGTCCTTTCACTTCCGATCGCAACTGCAACTGCATCTTATTCTCGGCACAAAACAACGATCATCTGATTACATTTTCAAATCATACATACCCATCTTCTTCTCCTTCACGTCACTTATCTTGGATTCACATCCGATCTTCCTCCATTCTTGTCCAAAACCCACACATTCCGAACCCCGAACAGCACCAACCTGATTTGTAACCTTGTCAGTCTCGGCCACACAGCAACTGCTCCCTTGTTGTTCATCCATCAACTTCAGCAGCTCCATTTTTGATCAATTCCATCGACAACCCAAATAATACACAGACCTTAACTTCAGTATTGAAATAATATTTTACTTTATGCTCTTGGTCAAAATTCAAATGATAAGAAGAAAAGGCTTAGAAAAGTTTAGTGTACGCCCCAATAGTATGAACTCCCTTTTGTCAAGAAGTGCACAAATGTGCTCAGTACTTCAGCATCTCGCGTGTAGTGGATTTTCACGTGCTTGCTTGTACAAAGAAACAACTCCTTAGTCCCACGTTTGGTTTCTGATATGAAATGGTAATTAGTGCGGCAACCGGCTTTGTTTACTTGGCAGTCACAGTTAACCGATAAGTTCCCTTTTGGTGCCAGTGAGAAGCATCTTTTGTTATTGTAGTCGCAAACGTCAATTAAACTACAACTTGGGCATTTATTCCCATGATGATCAAATTCACTTGTACTTTCCGTAAAAGCATTAAAATAGTGTTATTAGCCAAAATATTGAGTCCTAACTAATATAAAATGGGAATAAAATATAGCACTTACGTGCTTATCAACACACCCACACTTATATTTTGCTAGTCCTCGAGCAAAACAGAAAATTGACCCGCTCCACAAATGGTCATATCAAAAAAAAATTAGACCCGCTACACAGCTGGTCATAAATTAATGAACATTTGAAATACCATACCAAGACCCGCTACACAACTGGTCATAGAAAATACCATACAAAAGACCCGCTACACAGATGATCATGATTTGCAAGGAAATTCCTGAAAAAGTAAACTAAAAAGTTAACTGCTCCCCCACACTTAAACATTACATTGTCCTCAATGTAACTGAGTCATCCAACGTAAAAATTAAGATGGAAAATTCATAATATGAATAAAGTAAACGAAAATATAAAAAATAAATATACCTACTGGAATATACAAATAAGACTCTCCATATATCAATAACCTGAATAATCGGGGATCAACCCAAAGCACAATATATACAATTAATGACAACCTCACACTCTCGTTGTAACAACGTAAAGATATAGAGACTATCAAAAGCAAATAGCTGCCCATATACCTGGTTTTTACAAAGGATGTATCGTCAGTAACAAAAATTACTGACTCAAGTGGTTCACCGTGGGTGGAAACTGAAACCATTTGGGAGACATGCACGGGCAAAGAGAAATCACGAGATGTAAAATAATCTAGTAATACTGGAGAAGCACGCAATTCTAATCCAATTGCTACGGTGTCCTGCAATTAAAAGTCACAAATTAGCTACATACTTCATATCCAGTAATCATTCATATTTAATCTCTTGTATTTCAAACAACTAAAACAAGTTTTTTTTCTTTTTTCTTTTTTCTCTTGATCAGAAACAACTAAAACAAGTTTCATTGAGCAGATACGTATCCATGAGATTCAAAATTAAAATTTAATGAAATTCAAATCAGTTCTACGGGTAATAGAGATTAAGGTAAGTTGAGTTCATCTTCTTTTACATTTTTGATCCTAGTTATATATTGACATTTTACTAGAATTTCACTCAAGAACCCTGGAAAAAGTTTGGTGAAAATTTTCAAAATTCTTAGCTCACAAGCGAGATTAAGATTAGATTAATATAAATCTAGACTCTGATTATGAATCAGAAATGAAAATCGAGCTGAAAACAAAGCTATTAGGTTACTAGTAAAAAAAAAAAGATGGATAAATTAATTGATTGGACTAAAACGATAAGGAGATATCATACTTATCTTTCGATTCATTTTTCGTTGATTAATCTTCGTTTTTAGTTGTTGTTGATGATTTTCATTAACTTTTCTTCATCGATTAAAAAAATCTTCATGAACTGATGTCGTCGATGGATCTGGTTGAAGAATAAGGGCAAGCAAAACATGATAGAACACAAATCAAACACAGGAAGTGACGGAGGTGGTGGTGTAGATTTTGGTGGTGCTAATTCTGGTGGTGGTGGAAGCGATGGAGATGATGGTAGGAGCGATAAGATTGATTTGATTATTTTTTTTTCATAAGAAGTGATGAAGAAGAGTGATAGTGAGGAGGGATAAATATGAAATCATAAAAATTATGTTTTTAATGAACAATTTCTTATGCCACTAGGGATAGTTGTAAAGTCTGTTAGGGATATTTATGAAGACCCATCAGAAGTAGGGACAACAATTCATTTTCCATAATAACTAAACTCTCGATGTTATTATGTTATGTATTTCAAAGTTTATGTCGGATTATGTTGTTTTTAATGTTTGAGTCGGATTATGTCTTTTTTAAGGTTTGAGTCGGATTATAAGTTAGTACATTATGTTTATGGTATGTGAATGGTTAGTTTTATGGATTATGAATGGTTTAATTTGTAGCTATCTTTATGCATTTAACGATGACTCGCAAGCTAATCACATGCAGAGATATGAAACTGTTGAATTTTGAAGCACAATCGGAAGATAAGTTCACTCATAAAATTCCCAATTTGGGGGATCGAGAACTATTTATATTATGTATCTACCGATTCTGGAGATTTTGCAAAATAATTTCAGAATCGGAAGATTTCTAATTTAGTTGTCTACCGATTATTCTTTGTGAAGAAATTATTTGTGTTATGTACCCAAACAACACCATAATCGGAAAGTAAGTTTACTCCTTGACTTCCGATTATAACAATCGAAAGTCCTTTGTCTTCTGTACCAAAGAACACCATAATCGGAAAGTAAGTTCACTCATAAAATTTCCGATTATGTGAATCGATTGCTTGTTTAACCAAATAAACTATCGATTATAAATTATCGGAAGACTGTTTATATTAATATGCTTCCGATTACAACCATTGCATAAAGTTCAAAAGACCTTAACGTTACAATCACGTTAAAAGCACCTAAATTCATACTCTTACAATCACTTAAAAGTATTAAAAAAGATCACAACTCCCAGTGACCATAGATATTGTCCCTCTTGATTTTGTAACATCCTTCATGTTCAAATTGTTTCTCGTAGAGGTCCACATACTGGCGATCAGCAAGATTTCTCTGAAATTACAATGAGTAACAAGTTAGTCCTAACTAATATTTATGTGAGCCGGAGTTACAAAGATACTTACTCGTTTTTCATACGTCCGCCAAGGAAAAGCGTTCCTAACAAATAGTTCATCATCTTCGAGTTTGTCAATCTCCTTATCGATCGCCTGTCATTAGATGATCTTTGAATTCGATTACCATCTAATGCCTCAAATACCATTAAAATATGATTCCATAATTGTTCTTCGGATTCCGATTTGTGGAGCGAGTGATTACGATCATGAGTACTTACCACAACGTACGCTCTATAAATAGCAAAATCTTTTTCTTCGGCAAAAGGAATATCCATGTTTTTTTTTTTCAAAATTAGAACTGAATAGAGGAAAGAGTTTGGTGCAAATGGGTTGATAGATATGAGTTTCTTTATATAGGTTTATGGTCCAACGGCTATTTTTATTTTTCCAAAAAACTCCAATGGATATTTCATTAAATAGGTTTAAACTCCAACGACTATTTTGGCTAAGGTTGAATCTGGGGCTACTTATAATCGGTAGGTATACAAGTTAAATTATCTACCGATTATGGTAGATTCAAAATTCATTAAACGAAGGATTTTAGAAAAATCTCGTTTTGGGGCAACTAATAATCGGAAGTTTTTGTAACCAATTTATCTTTCGATTATGGCTACATCCAAAATACAAACCTAATGGTTATGGTTGTATCTGTACCCTCAAAACCTATGGAATTTGGCGAAGGTTGAATCTGGGAATACTTATAATCGTTAGGTATACAAGTTAGATTATCTACCGATTATGGTAGATTCAAAATTCATTAAACGAAGGATTTTAGAAAATATCATTTTGGGGCAACTAATAATCAGAAGTTTTTGCAACCTATTTATCTGTCGATTATGGCTACATCCAAAAAACAAACCTAATGGTTATCGTTGTCTCTGTATCCTCAAAACCAGGGACGGAGCCAGGACTTAAAGGTTGTGGGGTCGAAAAAAAGTTTCTAATATTCACAAAAAAAAAAAATTAACTGAATCGAAATCGTTGTTTGAAATTTTTACCTTTGTACGCAAGTTCCACTGCAATTTAGTATTCGGACACAACCATCAAGATATATATCAAGTTCCAAAAGCATTTTTAGCACAGCTTCCTCCTCAACAAAGCAAATTACAATACTTGACTATGATTTGCATATGCAAACTTTGTCCTTTGGATCTGGGGTTGAGATACCTGCAACAAAAACGAAAGGAGTTCGAAAGCATGACTATTGAATGAGCTAGCAAACCCATTCCAACTAATATACTTATATACAGAAATGTAAAGCTTACCATTTTTGCCAAAATAGATGAACTCATCGCAACAACCAAAACATTAATCTAATATACAAAATCCAAAATGTAAATTATACACAACATCTGACATTCTAATTCTTTTTCAAAAAGTATTCTATATATATATTAAAAAAAAAGATCTTATAGTTGATTTTTCTGATAGACAATATACATCTTTAATTACATCTACTGCAAAAATTAAAAGATCCATAACCATAAGTCTGCCCAAAAGATGGAGAAAATAAATCATTCATGTAAACCCAACCTGATGCTAATTAATCAATGTTATATCATCTCCCCCATTTCACATTGTATACTCAAGTACCAACCTACAGCCTCCCCTTGCGTGGCTTCATGATCTGGAAACGGTTCATAATAATGTCATTGACGATGCTATCCATTATTACTTTTTCAACATATGCAAGTAAGCAGTCGTTCAACCACTCATCACCCATTCTATTACGCAATCGAGTCTTCAATATTTTCATGGTAGAAAAGAGTCTTTCTACACTGGCAGTAGCAACCGGTAAGATCAACGCCAATGTCAACAATAAATAAACCTGGTCTTTCTTCGTTTTCACCATTTTTCGGGCAAGATCAGTAATTCCATTCAAACTTAAAAATTCAGTGCTTATTCTCACATCCATGATATAGTTTTGAAGTTGACCATCGAGTAATACAATATACATTTCAGAAAAATCCTTTGGATAAAATTGTGCAAGGCGCTTCAACTTGTCCTTATCAAAAGCAGAAAATGAATCACTCGGACATAAGCAAGCTACACAAAGAAGAAGCTCTGTAGTTGTTTCAGTAAAGCGATCATTCAATTCTCTTAGTTGCGAATATATAACAACATTAAATATCCCAATACGGTATTTATACCCATTGGTGTTTTCTTGGACATTGCGTTTTGGTCTTCCTTTACCTAAACTAGAATCATTCATACAAACAACCTTAATCTTATGCTGCTCACAAAATGAAGATACTTCACTAAGTAAATCATTCCAACCATTATCCCTCATCTCTTGTAGTCTTGTCTTACAAATCTGAACTAACTTCATGGCATTCACAATATCCTGATCTTTTCTTTGTAAATCTTCTGACAAATCATTTGTAACTCCCATAATATTTTTCATCAAATGAATACGGAAAGCAAAATTGTATAACTTCATATGGACCAAAATACCTCTAGCTTCAAATCTCTTATCATAAGTTTTATCCATTGAAACTGATCTAAGTACACCCATCACAGCTGAATACAAATTAATCAAGATAATTAAAGTATTTTGGTGCGAACCCCACCTTGTATCCGCAGCACGCTTGAGGTTTGACTCTTGGTTTAATCCTCGCCCAGTTTCAAGTTCATTGTTACTAAGGGCTTCAGAAATTTCAGCACCTTTTATTTTTCGAAGTATTTCAAGACGTTTAGGCGATCCTCCAACAACATTAGTCACACAAGTAACTAATGAAAACAAATCCTTGATTTCTGTATTTTTTTTCGCTACATTTATAACAACTAACTGTAACTGATGAGCAAAGCAATGAATAAAATATGCAGACTGATTTTCATCCAAAATAAGCTTCTTAAGACCATTATACTCACCTTTCATGTTGTTAGCCCCATCATAACCTTGTCCTTGCAACTTGGAAAAAATTAAATTATGCCTCGAAAAGAAATTAGCAATTGTTTTCTTGAGTGAGAGGGCATTGGTAGTAGATACATGTTCAATCCCAACAAAGCGCTCAATAACACGTCCTTCTTTCACGTACCGTAAAACAATAGCCATTTGTTCATTTGACGAAATATCTTTAAACTCATCAACAAGAATTAAAAAGAATGAATCATCAATATCTCGAATAATTGCAGAAACTATTTCAAATGCAAAAGCACTTGTAATGTCTTTCTGAATATCAGGAGAGGTCAATTTCAGATTTTTCGGTGCATTTTCCATAATATAAGGCTGCAAATTTCTACATTGATGTTACCAAGCCATGCTAAAATCTCAAGAAAATTACCCCGATTTGCAGAATCATCACCTTCATCATTACCAAGAAATGCAATACCCTGTCTTAGAAGTATTCGGACAATTTGTATTGAATCCCTCAAACGAATTCCATATTGCCTTCTAGTTTTATCTATTTGCTTAACAAGTGTTGTGTCAATATGTACTTTTTCATCTAACAAGTCTCCGCAGGCTTTCCGAGATTCGTTGTGAGCACTATTTATATTTCCTACATGAATCTGTAGTCTTGATTTCTTACTCCAATTACAAAATCCTTCATCAGCAAAGTTATTAGCACCACTTGATTTAAACAAGTAACAACATAAACAATATACTCTATCTTTTGATATGCTATATTCTAGCCAATATTCATGAGCTTTGAACCAAGAATGATTGAACTTTATACCTTTCCGTGAATTAGGAAACTTATGATTTCTAGGCTGGCACTACCCATTCTGCAAATATGTCCTTCGAACTTGGTTTATAACATTTGGATGATAATCCATAATCGGTTTTCGATGCCCTGGATCTGAAGGGAGGTCTGCCAATTCAAAATCAGTTAACATATTTGAATTGTTACCATTGGACCTAGGAAGGGATGGTTGCGGCATTGACATTCCCACATCACTTTCTTTTAATCTATTCACTTCAGTTTGTAAAGAAGAAGCAAGTTCACCAAGTTCATTTGTACTGGCACCACCTCGTTTTGAAGGCGATGATAAATCAACTGTCGCCTTCCTATTGTAATACCTCTCGATCGACAATTGAGTTTTTAAAAATCACGGAATGGTTGCATAAACCTACATTGATGCTTCAATTAAAACATTGTAAATAAACAAAATATACAAAAAGCAAACAAAACAAAACATTGATGCTTCAATTAAAAACAATATGAATTAAAAAAATATTGAGAAAAACCTAAAAATTCAATTAAAAGAAAGGGTCTGATTACTTATGGATTAATGAGTATTTTAACGAATCTCACTCTAGTTATGTAAACTGTGATTATAGAGGAGGAATTTTGCTTTTGATTAAGAAAATAAAATAAAAACCCTAACTTAAAATACACAAATCGAACTAAACGCGTATTGGCATATATTTCTTAATTAAAATTAGAATAAATAAGAAATCATGGTGATGAATGTAAGTTAAGCTTCACCTTTACCTGATTTGTGATCAATATCATCAGCAGATCAACAAATAATCTCTTACGGAAGAGATACACAGTTACAGAGAAGAGAAGGTTCTCTTTTTTCTTTTGTTGTAGTCTCCAAAGCAATAGTGTCGGTGACTCGGTGAAGATAATGTTTATTAGTTTAACATTGACCCCTTAGAAATCGTAAAACTTCAATTATACTATTTGTATTTGCACCCACAAGACTCTATTATTATAGAAAAACCAACCCTATTCTTACTAAATTTCAAATTTCAGTGGGTGCAAGCGCACCCATTTGCGCTCACATGCCTCCGTCCCTACTCAAAACCTATGAAATTTGGCGAAGGATGAATCTGGGGCTACTTATAATCGGTAGGTATACAAGTTAGATTATCTACCGATTATGGTAGATTCAAAACTCATTAAATTAAGGATTTTAGAAAAATCTCGTTTTGGGGCAACTAATAATCGGAACATAAATTAAATCCATTAATTACCGATTACTATAATCGATAGGTATGGTAACCTAATTATCTTCCGATTATGGCTACATTTAAAAAAATAAAAAAGATCCGTTAGGACTCTCATCTATATAAGGAGGTGAAAATTAAAGTGAAAATCATTTTCAATGGCAAGTCCATCATCAGTCAAACACATACTTAGAAGATGCAAGCGAACAACATCAACAATTGCAGCAATGGAAGAAGAGATACACAAAAGAAGCAAAAAAAAAAAACTAGACCATCGTTAGTTGCAACGAAAGAGGAAGAAGAGGCAATCGAGGCAAAGAAACGAGGTCAAGAACAATTCCATCAAAGAGAAAGATTAAAACAAGTTGAGGAAGAGACTGAATGGGTAAAAAATTATTACATTGTCAAAGATCTACCCGCTACTATATTTTGGATTAATGTATTATTGGGTCATTTCGTGGGAAAGATGGACGGTAAGAAACCATGTTATGATTATGAACCAGGCCATGTTTGTTTAAGGGTGAATCATGTTCTGAAATTGTGCACCAAGTACAATGAGTTTCTTGCTAGGCACAGAGGCGACAGGTATGCGGCACAAGACGCTTATACCAAGTGGAGAGGAGAGTCGTTTCTACATTTTGAAGCCGCATTGATACCTGAACGAAGGACTGGGAAGAAAAAAAAACATGTGATGTGTTTAGAAAAGTTTGAATGTTCCCTTCTAATTTTCAAAATTTAAATTGTAATCGGAGGTTTATTTAATATGTAATAACCGATTATGCTTATTCGTAGGAAATTTTGAGTATTTTTGTTCCGATAATGATTTATTATTATCATTACATAAAGTGGAAACTATCCGTACCTCAGTAGATAGTAAATTAGATTATCTACCGATTGTTGGTATTGAACGAAACTAAAGACTCTGACTACAAAATGCACATAATCGGAGATCAAGATAAATACTAAACCTCCGATTATCATATTCGAGAGAAACCATTATGACCATTTTAACTGACTGTAGTTTATTATTGTTCGCACAGTGTACGTTGTATCAATACACTCGTGTTACACCTCACCACAACGACTATATTTTCAAAAAATAAAGTCGTTGGGACTCTTATCTATATAAGTATATGGTAACCTCTTATCATTTCTGCACCAAACTACACATATCTAGTCTTGTGTATGCTACAAGAATATTTTCCATCGTCTACTCTTTCAAAGTCATTATATATCTCATCTTACAATCATGACAACATTTGACGCAGCTGAAGATTTGGCGATTGTCAAAACATGGTACCAAGAAACAAGATGTGAAGATGTCATGGCCGGAAGGATCACACCCGAAATATTTTAGGGGAGGATGTATAGTCAACTTGTGCGAGAGTATGGAAATCCAAAGAAAAGATCCCTTCAACAAGTTCATGATCGGTTCTGACTTATCCAAAAAGGAGTGAATGATTACATAACAATACAAAAGAGGATCTTTAAGCCTAGCCACTTAAGCTTGTCGATCCAACAATTTGTAAGTATTTGTATACATCTTTTACATAGTGGAAAAATGAGTTACTTAAGCTTGCCGATCCACTTAAGTTATAACAAAAATTTGTTGGTTTATGTAGGAGACACTCGCAAAAAGGCAGTACTTGGAGGAAAAAGGAGAAGAATTCATATATGATGGAAGTTATGAATTCCTGAAGTCCGTGGCCACAGTATAGAGAATAATGGTTATAATCGGAAGTTATTATGTTATAAAATCTACAGATTCTAGTAATATTTTCAACTTTTTTTGTCAGAGTCTGGTTATAAACGGAAGTTATTATGTTATGTAATCTACCGAACCTGGGAATTTTTTTTAATTTTTTGTCAGAGTTTGTTATAATCAGAAGTTAGTATGTTATGTAATCTACCGATTCTTAAAGCATCAAAAAAGAATTATCAGAAGATTATATATTCTAAAGTTAAGTGTACAAAATAAACTACCGATTATATCATATATCTTCACAGGATTTTTCAAAAAACATGTACAAAAAAGGCAACCAAAATACATCTTCCAACCATAACGATCAAACATCGTCATCATCCGAGGGGACCAATTCGAGTAATCCATCTGGATAGTTGTCGTTCATGACACTATCCCAATCAACCATGTTGGACTCATATTGTTTCACCCAATCCTTGCAATGGTTTGTTGGGAAGTAATCGTGCCACTTACTCAATGAAGGTAACAGACAATCTTTCTTTACCCTTAAACCGATAAAATGCATGTCATTCACAATACGCCATAATGATTCTTCTATCTTCAACCGACTCATCGCAAACCGACCTCATGGGTGAAAATGTCATACTAAGTATACTTAGGAGGAACAAAAAATGTACCACGCAATTCAAAATGTCCGCTAGGAGATATCCACATCTAGGCATAGACATCCAATGCTTGGCTCTGATTGTGTTCAATCCCTTTCGGCACTTTACATGCGCAACTAAATATTTGAACTCTTGTTCTTTGTCGTATCTATCTCCTCGCCTCATCATCGTCATATAGAAATCCTTGTCCTTCATTAGCTGTACCGCCATCTTATTTCTTAAATGTTGGCATTGGGTGACATCTTTGATGACCGACTCTCTAAAGTGACTTATTTTTTCCGTGGCGACGTGAAACCCACAATTGTCATCCTCATCAACCTCATCAGTGGACAAAAAAAAAATGGAGAAATGAGAGGAGGGAGTTGTTCCAAATACTCTTCGTATATTGTATATGTGGATCGATTTGGTCTTCCTAGAAGATCCCTAGGACAATTAAGTGTACTATACTTCTCCTTTATAGTCACCATTTCCATTGATTGGGTTTGTTTAGAGGTTCTCATTTGCTCAACAACTGTTGAGCTGGTTTGGGTCTCCACCAATAAAACTTCTTCAACCAACTCGGCTTGACTATCTTGAGAAGGCTCTGTAGAGACATTTGGTCTCACTTGTTGTGCTGTTGGTCCACTTTGATCCTTCCTTGGACGACCTCTTTTCTTAGGTTCCGTCTCATCTTCAAATTCAGCTTCCGAACGCTCGTGCCTAGAAAATATTCTTTTATTAGACAAATAATCCTTCAATTCTTTTCTTTTGATGGTGCTCGACACTTCGGTGCTCGGCCTACCCACCTCCTTTTGCTTAATAGGTTCATCAACCTCCCTTAAATGAGGGTGAAGGGATTCCTCCAAATGGTGCATCAATATTTGCTTCTTGGCATTATTTTTTATAGTATAACGCTTGGCTATTTGTGCACACAATTCCGACTCCAACCACGATGGACCATCAACTACGGGGGTGCTTGGATTAAAATTAATTGCTTCCAAAATGGATGAATATCATTGATGTCAATCACTTCGACATACCTACCCATTTTATGACGACATGGGATTCCAATACCTATTATATCCCTGCAAACACAAACTGTGTTCTCGTTATCGTAAGCTTTATATAACTTCAATTATTCCATCACGTGATTTATTGCCCATCTTGAAACTTTATGAACTACACCCCTTAGAAGCAATCTTTTCTTATCATGTTCCATAGGGAATCTATGTACACTAAATTGCATACAACCCCTAATCTTTTTGAGATCACGATTGGTGTATTCATGGATTGCTTCTTGGATTGACACAACTCCATTTTGACTACCGAGTAGTATTTTCTTTAATCGTCCATGAGACCCTCTACAATGCTTGTCGCCTCATTTTTGAAGTTACAATATTGATATGTCCATGCAAACACAAACCTATCCTTAAGCGGTAACCATTATGTTTTACAATACTCAACGGGTTTTGGGTAGTTCGTGCCGTATTCATCCTCAAATTTCTTCAAGTTATGTTCATAAATTCCTCGGTCATCGACCAAACGATCTTGTACCATGCTTTCATGAACATTCTCCAAATCATTCCACCCTCCTTCCATTTTTTTTTATCAAATAACCTTTTCTCTTCCTCTCGTTCTTTCACGGTTAATTTACTAATGTGCTCATCCTCTTCCTTCGACCTCTTGGTACCCTTCCTTGGTTTTTTAGCTTGGAAATGATGATGGAAATTGGATTTGAGGTTGCATTGAATGTGCTATGTACATTGCAAGTTTTGAGCTTCCATAAACACTACCGTTATTGCATGCATTAAGGATTGATCGTTATCCATTACAATAACCCTTGGAAAATCATCGTTGTTATAAATGGACCTCAACGTCTCCAATATCCAAATGAAACTCACATTGTTCTCATTATCCATTAAACCCCATGCAATCGTAAACGTGTTTTTTCCCGAAGTGTGGCAAGTAATGTTTAACAACGGCATGTTATATTTGTTTGTCTTATAATTGGCATCTATCGTCAAAATTTGATGAAAACACTAATCTAATTGGATCATTTCGGGATGTGCCAAGAAAATACGAACCACTTTACCATGATTTTCTTCCCTTCTCAACGTGTAGTCGTCTAACTCAACTAACCACTCTGATTTTTGCATGACCGTTCTACCATCCCATTCTGTCCTTTTGATCGTAGCTAGGGCCGACTTAATTGTTGACAAAGAATACAAGTTGTCAGGGTCGTCCGCCTTTATTTTACTTAAGATCGCACTCGCTTTTTGGATCCGCATAGACCTCACCGTCTCCATTTCAGTTGGTTTTAGATTGGCAACCATTACATGTCCAATTAGAGTATCCAGATCATCATGGTTGTGACAACCATTAGCAACTTTAGACATTTTCCACTATTTACTTTCCCTACCGTCGGGCTTATACAAGATAATCTTAAATAGGCATCCAATCTTATTTGTATGGCTTCAGTACTTCCTCTCCTTCTTCCTTATGTACTTGTGATTCTTTCCCCCGTGACTCTTTTTCTCCCCACCTCGCTCACAAATCATTTTAAACCGAATATCCCTCACACAACTGTTCTGAACTACCACACACATCTTTTCTTTTGCCTTGTTCATAATCCATTCCTTTGCCTTCGCCTTACTTCCAAATGTCTAAATGCGCATATAAGAAAACAAAACTCATAAGCATAACCATTTAACATACATTATTTGAAAGAAAAAAAAAAGATAATTCATGAGCATACCAAATCATTTGCATAGTGTAGGGAAGTATCAGGCCTCAAATAATAATCGTCATCAACCGCTGTAATAGCCTACGTACGATAACAACAAGTTATGCATTAATAATCAGAAGCAATATTTAGAAGATATATAACCGATTATATCACAATTGGACATCATATACGACACAAGGAAAACGATTATCAAATAATCAGTAGTAATATACGACCCTAGACTACCGATTAACGAAATAGAAAAATGTACAATTGTTTAGTATAAAAAACTTCAATAATCAGAGGTATTATTCATTCCCAAACATCCGATTACAAACCAAACTGAAGATAAATGTGAATATAGTAGAACCGATTATATGTTATAAAATTCAAAAAATTTAAGTTATTTCATTTCAGGGACGACAACCATAATCGGAGGATAACTGAATTTATAAACTACTGAATATGAAATATGAAGAACTACGAAAGTTTTATTTTTGGAGAAATTTGTTTTTGGGGCGACTACCATAATCGGAGGATAAATGAATTCATAAACAACCGATTATGAAATATGAAGAATTACAATTTTTTCATTTTTGGAGAAATTCGTATTTGGGGCGACTTTGAAAATCGGTAGTAAGGTAAATTTCTAAAACTACCGATTATGATAAATTAAAACTCTCAATTTTTTTTTTTTTTCATAATTGGTAGTTTTATACATCCACAAACTTCCGATTTTAGATATTTTGGAGGCATTTTCTTGTAATCGGTAGATATGGTACTCCATTAGCTACCGATTATGTGTCATTCATGGCGTTCAATGCATGCAAAAATCGAATTTTCTCGTTTAAAAATACACACAAACGCACATAACATGGGTATTAGAGTTTGTTAACACAATACTTGTATGTTTGATGCATAGTTAGCTTCGATCTCGGGTGATTCTCCGTTTTCTTCCATGAAAGCGTCGTCTAGGATTTCATCTCCAAAAAAGTTTGGATCATTCAACATATACCCCAAATCTTCTTCTCTAAACGGTACTGAACCTTGAACTTCAACAAGTTCACGTTCTTCTTCGTACCCATCCATGTTTATGGAAGTTGGAAACAATCGGAAGTTGGCAACATATACCCCACTTCTTCTTCTTCTTTTTCTTCTTCTTCTCTCACTACAATCGGAAGTTGGCAACAATATGGAAAAAAGAATTCCTAACACTAACTATATAGACCCTTAACTACCGATTGTAGTTTAACCTCCCAATTATTTTTTGTGGCTACCGATCATGAAAGGGCATATTAGCCATTTAGAAAAATTGGAGATAAGGGGTGGCTTAGATTTATGTTGGGTAACCATATTTTATCTTATTGGTCGCCCTAATTCTTTTGGGGTCGCCCCTAAAAATGTCAGGTTAAAAATTTTCAAATCAGTGGAAAAAAAGATCATGGTTGGAGATGTTTGTTCTTTACCTCCTTAATTTAAAGAAGATTTGATCTCACATCCGCTAAACAAAACTGATACTCGTGTCTTCTCTTTCATTGTCAGAAATGATTGGTTTTGATGCCAAATTAGTAATCTTTTTGTGGCATTATTACCGTCCCCAAATATTCTTTACAACCAAAAATACTAATTTGAATGAAGTTAACTCCAATTTATTCATAATGTTTCTCGCCAGAGGTTTTGTGGATACAAGTCATTTAATGCCAATTTTTTTTTATTATGGTTTATGATAACTTTTTGTTTCAATCTGTATCTTTTTGCCAGTAATAGGCCTTGGTATTTTCCCGGATTTCGTCTTCTCACTATCAGTTTACGAGGTAGAAATTATTTTATCTAAATACCCCATAGTTTGCATGAATAAGACATAAAATAAAAAGACACAATAAAATAAGTCTTGTTTTTCTTTATCTTAATCTTATTTGAATAAAGAAGTGAATTGTAATAAAATACATTTAAGTTTTAGAGAACCGTTTCAATCAAGTAATAATTAAACCGGTTTCATATAACTCACACAAACTTTCATTACATATGCTATTTTTATGTAGTAGGCCACGTCTTCGATAAATATGCTAATGTGAATGAACAAATGCTCATTAGCCTTAGTCATATATATTTCGAGAACTAATTACCAAGATAAACTTGACTCGAAATTCTTGATATGCTTGTAATAGTCTAATTAGTCACGTGACATCGTCTCATATATAGAAGGATGAATATAACTTGAGAAATAGGTGGTTAAGTCTTCACTTACCTTTTGTTGAAGAAGTTATCCAAAAGCTTCGGTTGATCTTCGACTTCAAATGGTAGAACGCAGCGATGTCCGATTCTCAACTACACACTTCTATCCAAATCCGAGACTTGACTAATTCTAGACTAGAAATCAAGATATAGTTTTGATCAACTAAATTTGACAACAAGCTTGATATAGAAACACTCGTGAGTTCGACCGAGCAATGCTCTAACATCAGTGGTGTATACAAAACCATATATCAGAATAAAAAGAATATCCTAAACCATCGCCATCAAAAATATTGAAGTTCTTATGGTGCATAGGAGCGCATCGAGAAATTTTTACCCAAAAACTAGTACCTTAATGAACCTTTTTTTTTCTATATAGAAAAGACTTAGGCCTATAAAGGCACTAAGAGTAGTACATAGTAGTTTTGTTGGCAAAGGCTGTGGATGTACCACTCTGCCTGCCAGCTTTGTTCTTACAAAATAGAGATAATTTGAATGTCTCCATATTTTGGTTATTACGATTGACAATTCTAAGGTTGAGTAAAACAAAAGATATGTGATTGATAACCATATTTTTACTATTGTCTTCTTGGTTGTTTCTTCTTTCGTAGTAATTGAGGTGAAATCTTACTCGGGCAGCTTCATTGTACATGAACTTGAAATGATCTAGAATGTCTACTGATTCAGCAGTTATTGCAATGTTGGTGTGCTGCAGTTCTTCGGCCCACTATAAGGCTAGGTCTGCTCCTCCTGTGACTCCCCTTTATCCATAGTGTCCTAGATATCCTCTAGAGCTAATAATGTTTCCTGCAAAATCTGTCATAGTTAAAGCAAATTAATATATAGAGTTCTCAGAATCTTGCAGGGTGCAGATGCTGATATGTTTTCCAAATCCTGCTTCTGCATTCCAATTGTAAATAATATTGGTTTACTGTAAAGCATTATCAGTTTCCTCTGGCAAGAGAGGGAGGCTGTTCAGGATATGATATGGCATTGCATGTATTCTATTATGAGTGCATAGGTGCTGCTTAATTCTGAGAATTATAACTCCCACATTAGGATGAACTTGTTTGAATATAAAATCACATCTAGCTTTCCAGATATACCAACAAGTTGTGGCATAAATGTAGCAATCAATGCTTCTTGGTTGAAACCAGGAATTCAGCCAGTCAATGAAGATAATATTGTGATCAAAAAGAGTATAAGAGGTGCCAAGGATCTCCTGCCACACCAAAGTAGCAGTGGTGCAGTTTAGAAACAAGTGTGACATGGATTCTTCTTCCCCACTATTGCATATAGTGCATAAAGGGTTAATGTAATGAAGTATACTAGCTGTTTAATTTAGAATTTGTGGGAAGAATTCCATGTGCACACTTCCAGAATTTTTTTTTGATGACTGGAGCCACTTCCATATTCCATATAGCTTCCCAATTGCCAGTTGGGGAGTCATTTCTGTAAAGAAAAAATATTTTTTCCTTGTACAGTTCCTTGACAGAGAAGACTCTTGTATCATTGAAATTCCATATGATTCTGTCTTCTTCCTTTGGGTGTGTCTGCAGAGTAATAACCATAGCAGCCTCCTCCATGCTGAATATATTGGATATTTGAGATTTATCCCAATTGCTATCTTGAATAATCAAGGATTCTAGCTTCTCTATGTTATGTGGACAATGGTGAGGTTTTTGAAGTGGTGCTATGGTATTTGGGATCCATAAATCTTCTCATATGTAGATCTTTTTGCCATTACCAATCCTCCAGAAACAATGTTGTTGTATGTTGTTTATTCTTTCTAGAATTCCTTTCCATATCCAAGAATCTCCATCTTTTGATTTAGTATCCATGTTAAGGACATTTCTGCCTTGAAGATATCTGGCATCCATAAGCTTGTACTATAGAGAGTCTTTATCCTGCTCAAGTCTCCATCCAATTTTTGTTATCATTGAGCTGTTGAAAATATCCATATTCATGAATCCTAGACCTCCCAATTCTTTTGGTTTGCATACTGCTGTCCAAGCCTTAGGATACCCAAAAGGGCTATCTATATTCTTACCCCATAAGAAATTTCTCTGGAGATTGTTAATGTCTTTGCAGGTTTTTTTTGGCACCTTAAAACAATTCATTTGGTAAATAAAGGCTGAAGATGTTATAGACTTGATGATTACCTCTCTGCCAATTTAAGGGGGGTATGTTTCCATCCAGTGAGTCTCAGCTTCAGTTTTTCAACTCCAGGTTTGAAGGAATTAATTTTGCTTCTATGAGTAAAAAGAGGTGATCCTAAGTATTTATCATCCAGTTGAAGGACTTGCACTCCCATAGTGGTACTAATTTGAGGAATGCGATATGGGTTTGTGTTTTTGCTGAATAAGACTCCTGACTTTTGGAAGTTGATTAGTTGCCCAGAAGCACTTCCAAAGGTCTGTAGAAGCTACATGATATTTTGAGCTTCAATGGTGTTTGCTTTACAGAAGATCATGCAGTCATCAACAAATAGGAGGTGGCTGATAGGAGGCGCTGTTTTGCATATCTTTATCCCACGAATAATACCCTTCTCCTCAGCATGTAGAAGAGTTATTGATAAAGATTTCATGCATAATAAAAACATATAAGGAGATAGAGGATCACCTTTCCATAGACCTCTAGGGGGCTTGAAGAACTTTTCAGGTGAACCATTGATGAGAACAACAGACGAGGAGGTTGATATATCTTGTTGAACCATTGTTCATCAAATCCAATTTTCTTCATGATTGTCATTAGGAAGCTCCAGTCCACTCTGTCAAATGCCTTTGCCATATCAATTTTTATTCCCATAGAACCATAATTGCCTTTTCCACCCTTTTAGATCTCATAGTGTGAATAATCTCATGTGCAATAATTATATTGTCAGATATTTGCCTTCCAGAGATAAAAGTAGATTGGTAAGGGGATATGATTTTGTTCAGTAAGGATTTCATTCTTTGAGCTAAGAGTTTAGATATGATTTTATAGGTGGTGTTACAGAGGCTGATAGGTATGAAGTGACTGGGAGAAGAAGGGTTATCCACCTTGGGAATAAGAGCAATGAAGGTGGCATTCATCTCCTTTAGCAGATGGCTAGAGAGGAAGAAGTGTTGTATTATTGAGACAATATCATTATCAATGATATCCCAGTTGAGTTTAAAGAAGTTTGGTGGGAATCCATCTGGCCCTAGGGCTTTTTCATTTGCCATACTAAATAATATGGCTTTGATTTCTTCAGGTTCAGGTTTTCTGTTGAGGGTGATATTGTCCTCCACAGATATAGTTGTAGGGATAAGGTTAAATATTTCAGAAGAGGGTTTGGTTGTTTCAGCAGTAGCCATATGGGAGAAGTGTTTGGTAAAGCAATCTTTAACCTCCTGTTGCTCAATGATGCATGTACCTTCTGCAGTTTGGATAGTTTCAATTTTATTCCTTCTTATTATGCATTTTGTGGCTATGTGAAAGTAACTTGTGTTTTGATCTCCCAGCTTGATGAGTTGATCCCTGCTCTTTGTTTTCCAGAATTTTTCTTTAATGTCATGCTATTTTTTGAGTTACATTCTAGCATCAGCTAGTGCATGACCCCTGTCAGCTCTGAAGTAGTAAGTATGTAGCCAAGTTAGGTATTGCTTGCATTCTTCAATGTTGGTTTTGGTGTTTCCATACACTTCCTTGTTCCAGACTCTGATTTGTAGTTTGATATCTTTAAGTTTTCTGGCAATTAAGAAAGCACTTGAGCCTGGAGTAACCTTTTTCCAACATTCAGTTATAATTTTCATGCAGTCAACATGATCTAACCAAGAACCAAAGAATTTGAATGATATCTTTCCATTCTTCTAATGGGGATTATCATTTATTAAAATGGGGTGGTGATCAAAACCAATGTCTAGCATGTTTGTGATATTGGTATTTGGGTAGATATCCAGTCAGCTATCATTAGCTAGATCTCTATCCAATCTTTGATCAGTGAGAGCAGGGTCCCTTCTCTTGTTTGACCAAGTGAAACGGCAGGCAGAGAAACCAAGATCAGCGAGATCTAAGTTTTGAATCTTTTCATTGAATATTGAGGCCTCATTGGAATCTATGGGTTGATTACTGAACTTTTATGTTTCATGGATAATGAAATTGAAGTCTCCAATAACCAACCAAGGTAATATATTAGAGATAGAAGTTTGCTCAAGAGTTTTCCAAGAGTTTAGCTTGGATTTAGTATCATAAGGATTACCATAGCAGCTTGTAAATAACTAATGAGGGTTGTTGGCAATACTGAGTTTAGCATTAATATGGTTTAAAGAGCAATCTAAGATTTCCAGTGTTATATTGCTTTTCCATATCAAGGATAATCCACCAGCAGTGCCACTTTCCCCCCCTGGATTGACATACTAGAAATTGCTGATTCCTAAGTCATGTAAAATATTCTTAAGTTTATCATGTTTTTCTCTAGTTTCAGATAAGAAGATGATGTCTGGATTTAGTTTATTGAGCATGTCATTGAGATATCTTTTAGCATCCCTAGTACCCAATCCTTGACAATTCCATGCTAAGGATGTAATAATTTCCAAAAATATGATATTGCTGGATATTTTGAGATAAGTCTTATAGAAATGCTATCATAATGCTTATGCGGAGAGGAGTGCACAGATGGTAAGATATCATAGTGCACACGGGATAAATTATAATAAAGCTTTAAGTAGTGGTAGAAAGGGACAAGGTTGAGATTGTATACCTTTGTTCCAGCAGTAGAGCAATCCAAAGAGCCATTATCCAATGGGTTGAGATGATTGGTCGTCTTCTCCTTAGTAGAGTCAATCTGATCCTTGTATCTTTTTGCACTTGTCATGTCTGTGCTATTCATGGCAGCATATTATTCATTTGGAACAGCCTTATTTCTATTGGTATCTATAAAAGGGGTATGGGGGGGGTATTGAGAGAGATATCCTCAAGGGTCTCAAAAATGTGATCTTTTTTCTTAGTCTTCCAAGCAGCTTTTTTCTTCTTAGTTGCATCAGCTTCCAAATTTGCTTTAATCTGAGCTAAAGTGGGAGGAGAATGAGTAGGAAAGAATTTTTTGGGAAGTAATGATTGGGAAGAATTATTCAGCATCAGCTAGATCAACAGCAGTTGAATCCTGGTCATTTGTACTCAAGCTTTTGTTATTGATGTCAGTAGTTCTGGCAGCAACTTTCCACTTTAGCAGTTTTTTCTTGTAGGAGCATGTTATATTCTTTTCCAAATCTAATCTTTTGTGTCTAATTTTACAGGCCAAGACATCTGGGTGGGAAGAGTCATGAGCATCAGCAGTAGGGGACTGAACTTCAGCAGAATGAGTTTGGGTTCCAAAGATGATAGGATTATTGGATGTGGAGGCAATGTTTGCCATCGACTTTTCAAGCTCCAGTCTTTTTGCAATTTTTATTTTTGCTTCAAACACATCAACTACATCAGCATCAGAGTAGTGCATGTGAATGATATCTTTTCCAGCTTGGACCACTTTTGCAGGTGCTGGTTGGGGGGTTGGTAAGTGATGGTACTCCTGAAGGTTTTGGTTTGGAGGTGCAGGGCAAGGATGGCTTGGGTGATCTAGAATTCTACAAACTTTGCAGAATTTGATGCCATTGAGAGCATAAGAACACTCTAGCCAATGAGATAGAGTAGGTGTTTCATAAGCTTCTATCCCAAATTTGACAAATCTAGTTACATTGATATTAACTTTGACTTCTACATTTTTCTCAAATCTATCTCTACCATATTTTTTTTTTTTGAGCCTTGAAAAACACCAATTGGCTGAATGGTATTTGGGATTTCTGGTATGATATGAGTGTGAATTCTTTTGATTAGAAGCCAGATCATGACCTTAGAGAAAAGTTCCTCATCAATAAGTTCAGGACCCATAGTAGGAACACCCACTAGAACCATCAACTTATCAAAGACCCCTCTAGTACCTCCATTCCTCAAGGTAGAATAATCTTCTTCATTTGTGGTTCTGAGGATGTAGAAGTTTCTTCTTCTATTCCATATTTCAACTTCAATTCTGCCAATCATGTCCTAGCGAGTATTGATGAAGTTGCTGACTTTGGATGTTTGAAAGCAGATATTACTACAAAGTTTGCCAATGAAACATCCTTTCCAATCCTGGGCTTGCTTGGTTCCGATGTTCTCAGAGTTGATGAAGACTTTAAGGAACAAATCCTCAGGGATGGTTAATGTTGTATTCATTTTCTTAACAAGGTTCTCAATGGAAGGAGAAATAGAATTAGAGGAGGAAGCCATTGAGACAAAGTTATGAAGCCAGAATATGGAATAGATGAGAGAGTTTTGTTTACTTTGGTTGGTGATGATAACAAAAGAGGCCATGTGAATGATGTTGATATGAATAATTTTAATTTGAAAAATTATCACGAGCTGATACCGCGTCTTGTCGTGACCGAGGTGAGTATTGATAGCAGTGGATATGCTTATGCAATCGTACTTGTACTTGAGGTTGACAGCGAAGTGCTTGTTGTCTAGGGCGACCATGGCTAAGGGCACTTTGGATTGCGACCTGTCAAAAATAATAGTACTGAACTCTAAAATGTTAGTGACAATAGAAATTGAGTAAGATTTGGTTGATCTTACCGTTTTACCTTGTTGCTTATTTACAGTGTTACTTGTTGTGACTAGTAGGGCGGGGGGGTGCCTGAAGGGAAAGAAAATGGCTGCCACCAGACATTTTTTGACTACCAAGTGCATGACTCAACCAGCGTCTGAGAAAAAATGTGGTGCGTAAATCTCTGGGTTAAATAAGCAAATATTTATCTTCTAAGCTGGTAAGCAAATTCAAGCGAGTCAAATTTAACCAGGTCAAATGTCACGGGTATAACCCATAGGGTTTTAGCCGACATTCGACCCTCTAAGTATTTCAGATTGTAAGAGCCAAGTGTTTGTTGATGCCTTGCATGAACCAATGAAGGATAGTTGCTTTTGCTAGGCCAATGTATGTAGCCAGTAGGCTTGTTGAAATATAAGATCGTGGAATACCAATCTCTAGGATGAGAAATCGGAGGGCCACCGGTGATAATTGACGGTTGAGATATGAAGACTGTTGCTCTTCCCAGCCTAAATAAAACCAAAGAACAGAGTAGTTCTTTCAGTTGTACATTCAGTTTTTCCAAGACAGAACCAAGCAAAATTTCAATTTGCTTATAACGATCGAAATTCCAAGAAAAAAAAATCCATATTTTAATAATCAAGCAATGAAGGAAGATCGGAGGTCCTTTGATGATATTCTGGATGATCCAAATCATCCTAGATTGATATAGCCCAGGCATCAGGTAATACTCACTGAGGTTCAATTGATTTTTGTTAAATTTTGGTGGGGTAAATAGGGGTTTGGAGATATGGGTATTGATGTTAACTAAAGATTGTGTGATGTTAACTAGGATGATGGAGCAAGTATGAGAAATTCTTCTCTATGCACAGTTGGGAACAATGAGCAAAGTGACTCTGAAGCAAAAGCAAAAATTGCTAGTGAGGGGTCTGTAGATGAGGGTGCAGGAGTTGCAGTAGATGGGAATAGAAATCAGAATCAACAAAGAGAACGTGGTCGTCTGCACAATGGTCGGCTTGTGGGGGTTAAAGATGGATGAGTATTGTATGCCCTGCATCCCATACGAGGCCGATTTGTGATCAATGAAGGTGTTGTACTGGTAGGTGATCAACGAGTTGTATACGGTGGTGCACGTCAGGGATTCTTCGCAGCTCCTGATCCTAAAGATGTTAAGAACCAGATCCATGTGAATGATTCTCTCCCTCTCCCTGGTGACTCGGTCATTTTCCCTAACTTGTTCATGCTTGCACCTGAGATTCGGCAGATGGCTGCTGATGTTGTGGAGATATCCAGAACATGTCTTGGAGAAGTGACTCATCCTCAAGAGGTACCATTTGATGATATTTTGCCAGTGCCAGGTGCTAGTGAATTTGTCAGTCCCAGGGAAGGAAACATCATACTTTCCTCTCAGAATGTGCCAGTTGCTGATGCCCCTGATCCTGCAGAGAAAGCTACAGATGCATCTGGAGATGCAGGAGGTGTCTAACCAGGAAGGCTTCATAGCATTGCTCAGAGAGATGTGAGAGTGATGTTAAAAATATAAAGGACTAATTTTAGAATAGATAATGTCAATCTTGTTATGGATAGCTCCTAAGTTGTTGGACAAAGTAGTGCTGTTTAACATTACAGATGGTTTTTTGGTTTGTTTCTTAAGGAATTTGGGTATGCTTTCAGAACTATTTCTTGAAAACTTTGTGCACTGCTTTCCTAAATGATTTAACTTTGGGTTGTGAGAGTTCCAGAAATCATAATTGTTAGTCTTAACATAGAAAAATTGGTATAATTGATAAGAATACATGTAATAGTAATTTGTAAATTTTATAGGATAGTGATGGATATTTTGTTTAGTATTGCATATCCTAGTAAGGGGTTTCCTTTGAGTATATTTTTTTGGAAATAGATTAGTACTATAGCTAACCAACAACTCATTCTCAGCAGGCTGGGTATGAAGCTGGGGGTGTAGATCACTAATTTTTATGAGCAAGCATAAGCAAGTAGACTGAGACAAAATTTTAGAGAGATACATACCTGAATGTAGTGTAGCCGCATCCGAGTAATTTTCCCATTTAAGTTGGTTTCCGAAATGCCTTAGAAAAAGAAGAGTAGTTTGATGTAGAATACAATCATAGAACTTCTAATTTCCCATTGTTAGAAAATAGGTATCTATGAGTGCGGTAGAAGTTTCTGTTGCAACTAGGAGTGAACTTTGAAACATTAGAACTGACATGAGAGATTTCATGAGAGGTTGTGGGATTGTATTCTTCAATCTTTGCTAGAGCATAATTTCTTATTACTGATTCAGTGTTGCTGAAGTAACTATTATCGGGGGGGGGTTGAATTGCAAGACCATGATTTGCAGGGGGAGAAATTTCTTTGGATCCTTAAAATTGAAGTAATTTCTGAATCTTTCGTTGATTGAAACTTCATCTCTAGGTTGTTCTATGAAAGTGAGTTGGTGTTGAGAATTTTTCATGGAAGGGGAAAGACCAGCTTCCAGGCTAGAATAACTAGTGATTTGGCCACAAATTGGGTTATTTATGTAGGGGGTGATGCTTGAGATATATGTGATACTTGTGACTAATTTCCTCACTGCTGTTTCTGAGATTTTTTCTGTGATTGTGGACTGAATGTGCTGAATGTGATTTGTGAGATGAATGCAATAGCAGAAACACTGATTTGATTGATTTAAGATAGCCATAAAACTCAGAAGATGGTGACGCTTACAAGCTGGTTGTGGTATCAACATCAGAGCACCGAAGAAGGGGATAAACCATGAGATTTGAGAAATCCGGTAGAATTAGATCGTTAAAACTAGCCGTTAAAGTAAAACGACATAGAAGAGATGGCTAGAAAGGGGCCGGAGGGGAGCTCAGGGAGAGAATACTTGTCGTACCTTAAAAGGACCCAAAGTAAGAGGAATTATAACTTATTTGCTTCTGGAGGTTCACTTTCAAAATGAATACTTAGGGTACGTTTGACACACATTTTTTTTCTATTACACTGCATTGAACCACATGTAATCCTAATACACTGCATTCGATTACACGTATTGGATATTGGTGTTTGGCACATTACAATAGTGATCCCAGAATTGTTTCTTTTCTAAATGGTATTTTAGTCAACTTCTAAAGTATTCTGCGAAGAACAATGAGATAATTTTTTTTCCATTAAATCTTGCGAAACATTAATTTCATTTATTTTTGGTACGAAGATTAAAATTAATCAAGGAAAATATTACATCATGCCAATATAGATTTGATTTATTTAAAAAAGAAAAAAACAGATGTGATGCCCTAAAGAAAATAGATCTAATATACCAATAATTCAAACAAAGATGGAGAAGAAGTGAAGAAAACAGATCAAGTCGGATCTTGAAGGTGAATGTATCGTTGATTCAGGAATGTGAATGTGGTTGTTATGTTAAATCTTCTCAGTATTATACATCTTCATTGTTTGGTACTTTGATTTGGGTTTCTCTAATCAACGATTGTATCCTTTTTATGAAGATTGTGAAACAATTTGATTTAACTCTTGAAGAATATCCGAAATATAGAAATATGGAAGGAAGAACACCATCTTCTAAAAAAAAAAAAAAAAAAAAAAAAAAAAAGAGCGAGAGTAGAAAGAAGAACATGAAAAACTAATGATTTTTGTGAAGTATAATATGGTCAAACTTTGTCATAGGGAGTAGTTACATGTTGCAATAGAGGGCAACTTTGAATGCAGACCTTTTGAGGTGGGTTTTCAAAAACGCCCATTGGGCGTAGTATGGATTACAGGTAGTTCGTATGTTTATTTTGAATGCAGCCCTGCCAAACATGTTTATTTTGAGCCCTGCCAAACATGAATGCAGCCCTTGACCACACAGTTGACTGCACTATCTCTTCTATTACACCCATGGCAAACGGACCCTTACTTTTTTCGCTTCTAGAGGACGGGAGTAATTTCATTATGGATTTTTATTACTGAAATACCCTCGTTGGCGGGAGCGAGGCACTCTTGTTAAAACCTTGTAAAGGTTTTTCATTTTCTAGGGTTGGTCGGAAAACCAACGTTTCTCTTAACTCTCAAAAGGTGAATCATAGGTTAAATTCGATGCCAATCTACAAAATCAGGGGAATCAATGTCGATTTCCCTTTCGAGGCATACGATTGTCAAATTGTTTACATGGAGAAAGTTATTGAATCTTTACAAACTGTAAGTTATTCAAACTAAACCCTAATTGTATTTTTGAGCAGATCGAAATGAATTTTTCTTTTAGTAATAAGAAGTGATTTGTAATTTTTCTTCTGATGTGTAGAAATCTAATGCATTATTGGAGAGTCCAACTGGTACAGGGAAAACATTATGTCTTCTTTGTGCAACATTAGCCTGGAGAAAAAGCTTAGGCGCCTTCTCTCATGGAGTTTCTGCATTTAAGGGTAAAGGAAATAAGGATGATGGACCAAGTTCACAATCTGAAACGAAAAAGACGGATTTGCCTACTATAGTGTACACTTCAAGAACTCATAGCCAGCTCCAGCAAGTTATTCAAGAATTGAAAAGAACTAATTACAGGTTAGATATGATTTTATAAAATTGAACTCATAAATTAACTCGCATTGTTTGTGGTTATCGCTGCACTATGAGAATGAGTTTGATATCACCATGTATGTATAGTCTTCAAAGATGGTATTCTTACGTGACTAATCAAACCTCCAAAATGTTGGTTCGACAAGCTGGGGCGTGGTTTGCAAAGTCAAATCTTCAATCAAATTAGGTTTCACACTTTTCCTAATACTAAAATCTTATAAATAAAGAAGAACATGAAAAAGTCCTGCGACTTTTTTTTCCAATTAGCAGTACAGCCCCGTCGGAAATGTGAAGTTTCCCACACTGATAATAGACTGAAAACCCTATGTGTAAGAACATAGTTTTGGGGCTACATGGCCCTGACGAAAGCAAAATTTATCAGCTTCAGTAATGCTGATATATTATCATTTGGAACTTTTGCCTTAGTTGCTGTCACTGAAAACCCTATGTGTAACAACATAGTATTGTGTTGCTTGTCTAGAGTGACACTTTTGGTGGTATACGGTTTGAAGCATTAGCTTAAGAGGTCAGCTGTGACGACTATAGGCTCAAACCTTCTTACAAAAGGCTCGCCAAACCAAGGAAAGAGGGCTGATACCAGCGGGAAGGTTTGCATAACCTTTATTTATTGTAAGATTTTGAACATGCCAAGCTTAATAATTTGTGCTCATATTATTTAAAAACTTATTCCATTTTCTTGCAGTTATTCTTTTCTTCCCGACAACTCAAATTATTTGTCCCAGTACCTTTAACCGCTGCATTATTTTGGTGTCTTGTTTGTTTTGATGCTTTATCTTTGCCTGCATGAAATCTGAAGATTTTAACTCCTTAAATGTTAGAGAACCTGCAGGCCCAAAATGACTGTGCTAGGTTCGCGGGAGCAGTTGTGCATTCACGATGATGTACAAATGCTTCAGGGGAAAGCTCAAACAAATGCCTGTCATTTCATTTGTAAAAAACGCGAGTGCAAGCATCAAAGACAAGTTCCAGGTTTGGGATTTTACCTCATTTAGATGACTTTTTTTTTCCCCCGACTAACTCTTTCCATTAGTTGAAAGCTTCTTTGACTTCACTTGAATTTTGATGTTCTGAATCTGTTCCACTTTTAATGCTATTTTTTCTGTTTCTTTTTCAGTTTCATGTTACATGTACTCATTCATCTTTTTTCTATTAGACTATTTAAAGGGTAATCCTTATCTTGGAGATGAACCTGTTGATATAGAGGACCTGGTCAACATTGGAAGAAGTCACGGAGCGTATGTTATCACTGTCTGACATCTTTGTTTTAACAGAGCTATTACTAATAGGTTCATTATTAAAATGCTACAAATACATATTCATGGTTGATATTATTTGTTTTCTTTCACTGAAGTATGGAATCTTAAACCACTTCACAGGTGTCCTTATTACGTATCTCGAGAGCTCCACAAGTTTGTCGATATTGTATTTGCTCCGTATAACTATCTCATCGACAGTGGTAACCGCGGTTCTCTTGCAATTGACTTTCAAAATAGTGTACTTATATTTGATGAAGCCCACAACTTGGTAAGACCGCTCATAATTTTTTTTTTCCGTGATAATAGGATTTACTCTATTTTTCTTTTGTCTTCTACATAAGTACTCTAGTAATACCAATCATCTCTACAACAAAAAAAAGAGAGGAAGGATATAAAAAGATACTAATTGTAGGAGGCCTGTGCTGTTGTTCACATGTCCTGCACTCAACCTTACTCCTTATGTTAGGTTTTATACCAAAGAAGTGTCCAGACACAGATGGATTACATGGCCTTTTTTTTTTTTTTTTGCTTACTCATTTTACAGTTCAATAAAAGAACTATTGCAATGATTCTTATAACCATTAACACCAACATATGGGCATCCCATGGAGATGATTAACAGATACCGTTGGTCTAGGTGATAAGGAAATTTTCCTGATAAAGAAACCCCTTTGCATCATCTCCACACAATCGCATCAGCAGAGTGTAAGCAGGGTGAAAAAGCACCACACACAAAACCAATTCAACCAACAAAAGGAAAACAGAAAGCGTTATCTAATTCTTCTTGTACCAAATAAACTGAGCCGAGCACACACCCTGAACCCAATGAGTGAAATGAATTGTCAGAGTAAGTATAAAACAGAAAAGGGCATGCAAAACTTGAGCCAAAATGATCCTATTATAAATTTTGTCAGTCTTTGATTTTGCCTTCTTGTTTATTTCATGGTATTCAGCTGCTTCTAATGTATATATTATCTTTTGGACTGCAGGAAGGCATTTGTGCAGATGCAGCCTCCTTTGACTTGCCATCGGGGCTGCTTACTGCTTGCATATCTGAAGCAAAAAAGTGTATTGACCTTGCGGTTGCTAGGAGGACAATTGAAAAATCAAATGAAAAATCTCTGAATCCAGATAACTTTGCTATTCTTAAAGGTAAATGAGTAGGCAATTTAAATTCTGATGTAAATTGATGGGCCTGATTTTTAACTACATGCGGTGCAAGTGTTCAATTTCCTCATTTGCTTGTCAGTTCTAGAGGTTCCTGTTATTAAACTCTGGTAGTCTGTTTTCGTTTGTGATTCTGCTTAAGTAAAAGGTCTTATCAAGTTCCCCGCCGAGCTCGACTTCCTTTAGTAATTCAACGAGGACTTTGAGCTCACCTCCCCCAGGTCTCTCTCTCCTTTTTTTTTTTGCTGCATCCTTTTGAATGTTGTAAATGGAAAACCTAGTCGAAGCTTCTCCAACTATTTGCATCACGTGCTGTAGTCATTCTATTAGGTGTAGATATATTTCTTTAATGCAGTATGATATCCCAGTTATAAATATCCAATAGTCTGAGTTTTCCCGCTTTTGATATTTCCAAAGACTGAAAATACTATGCCAATCGTCGTAGTTCATACAATGTTTAACGACCAGGTATCTATAAATCAGGAAAGAACTGAGAAGTTACAGTGGGAATCATACCACTTCTAACAATTTTAAACTCAATTTTTTTTTTTTTTAAATTGTTTGCAAAGTTGCAACATTTTTCTTTAGACCACTCGGTGCTGTTGGTCATTTTTCTTCAAAGTTATTTGGTAGAAGGATTTATTTATTCTTTTTGATACTTTGTTGCCAACTAGTTATCGTGTTTATTTTTATTTCATCTATTTTAATGCTGACAGCTCTCTTACTGAAGCTGGAGAAGCGGATAGCTGAAGTTTCTATTGATTCCAAAGAATTGGGTTTTACTCGACCAGGGCCTTACATATATGAGTTACTTGTTGAACTAAACATCACTCACGAAACATCAAATATGCTAATCGATACAATTGAGAACGCTTCTTTGCTTCTTGAGGATGGTAAGCTAAATTAGGCTGCTGCCTTGAGCTTTGCTACCTATATGGTGCAGTGTTAACTACATTTCAGATGGCAAATTTATTTATTTGGTTTTGTTTAATCAAATTTAGCTGAAAGTGCAACTGAAAGTGGATCAAACACCAACAAGCAAAAGAGCACCACAGCATGCCGGCTGGAAAGTATGAGTGACATTCTTAAGACAATCTTCAATAATGGTGAAATGGCTCATTCAAAATCCTACCGTGTAAGTTGGTGTCTTATGTGATCCTGTAGGATATGGATTATTGCCATTTTCTTACATACCTCATAGTATTGGTGTTGCTGTGTCACTAAGGTCTTTAAGTAACTTAGTGATCATAGCCGCAACTTGAAAGTATTCCTTCTTCTGAGCTGGGTAATATCCATGTAGCTTATCTTTGCATAAAATGACAGCACTTTTACTTCCAAACCGATCAAAAGTTGGGAGGTTATGGCCATCCAGTTTTATCGAGAATTAGAAACTTACTATTACTGGAGCTGCAATTATTCAAACTGTTACTTCATTTGTCTTTCCTATTTTTTTTCAAGGACGATCTCTGTGATCACAACTCAATGTCGATTATCTTCCTGTGGTTCCCTTACGTGGGCACAACTGGATGTATGACTCTCACTTTCTTTGTTTCTTGTTGAATGAAGGTTCATGTGCAAGAAGTTGAAGCCTATGGCTCAGAATCCATTAAAGGTATAATGCAAACCAATTTTTTGAAGATCAAGAATCAATGTATATAGTATGTGCTTGATTCATATTTCTCCTTTCAGGTTTTATTATTGTTTTGATCTATATATATATATTTTTAGCAAATCAAATGTGTAGATTCATATTTCTCCTTTCAGGTTTTATTATTGTTTTGATCTATATATATATATTTTTTTAGCAAATCAAATGTGTAGATATTTTTTTTTAAATGCATGCAAACTCGATGATTTTTGGTTCATCTACTACTTTTTTTTTTTTACTACATATGTATAGAGCTAGAGATGTGATACAAATACTAGGACTTGGGTGGGCACAACCATGCAAATACTAAGACTTGGGTGAGCTAAACTATGCAAATACAAATAATTCGGCGGACTAAGCTTAAATATTGTGTAGGCCATAAAGCATGAGATGAGAACTTTTTTTTTTTTTTTGGGGGGGCTAGAGCCAGGTCTAGCCCACCCTTGGTTCCGCTTCTGTTGTCAACTGATCACTAAGTTATAACATAGTACCGTGTCAATCACTTTATCTTGGTTGTGGTGCAACAACGTAAGTGTGATGATGCTCAGTCACATACATTAGATGCCATAGTGAAAGTGGTTCTGTTGATGAATGAATATAAAATTCCTCGCAGAATGCATCTGTTGAACATATTCATTCGCAAGCACTCACATAAATCATGACGTTGGCACATGTAACATTGTATCAGAATTGTTAAGATTGTTCGACCTATATTAATAATTTTTCCCTTTAATTTCTGTGTTGAACCAAAAAAAAAAAAAAAGGAAAAAGAAAAAAGAAAAACAAAAGTGAAGATTCAACCGTCCACAGATCCATTTATAGTTTTTAATGTACTTGGTGCCGTTTTAGCCAAAAAAACATCAAGAACGCTCAGCTGGTGGTGCTTCAATCCTGGGATCACAATGGTTGAATTCTCCAAGTTGGGTGTTGGTTCTATCATTTTAACATCTGGCACATTATCTCCGTTGGACTCGTTTGCGCAGGAACTGAAGTTGTAAGTCTGTTTTATAGTTGTACAATTTATTCTGTCCGTAACATTTCTTGTTCGATTCCTCATACTCAAAAGTGTTTCTTGATTGCATTTGTAGAGAATTTCCAATCCGGTTAGAGAATCCTCATGTTATTTCTGCAAACCAAATTTGGGCTGGAGTTGTATCCAGTGGTCCATCTGCTCGCTCTTTTAATTCTTCTTATCGGAATCGAGACTCCATAGAATATAAGCAAGAACTTGGGAATGCTATTGGTACATACAAGACAACAAGATCCCTAAACTGAGTTTGTCTTTTTGTCATAGGTTTAAAAAGCTAATACCTTTTTTGTGACTTTCCATGCTCTGCAGCAAATTTTGCTCGGATTGTACCGGATGGGCTTCTTGTTTTCTTCCCATCCTACTACTTATTGGACCAGTGCATTGGTTGCTGGAAGGATTTGGTATTAAATTAATCAAGATCTTCAACTTCTTTCAACTGTTTGAGTTATTAATCGTGGCTATCATTGAGAAACCGAAATGATAATGAAATATTTAGGGTCATGCAGGCTCCACAAACTCGGCCACTATCTGGGAAAGGATATGCAAAAATAAGCAGCCTGTGGTGGAACCCAGGCAATCTTCACTGTTCTCTTCCGCTATTGAGGTAAAAGAAGAACAGTAAAAAGAAACGAAAGATCAAATGTTATTTATATACATTTTCTTTGATACAAGATTCTTTTATTATCTTCTGTAGATAAAAATCATCTACTCATTGGGTGGGTGATGGTTCATTTGCAGGACTATGTTACTAAGTTAAAAGACTCCTCTACTTCTGGTGCAATCTTTTTTGCTGTTTGCCGTGGCAAGGTATGTTTTCATGTTCAACATTTTAGTACTCACCCACATTATCTTATTGAAGGATTGCGACTTAATTTTTTGGTAGATTATGTCAGTCCTCTTATACATGATTCTAACTGTTTGTACTTTCTTTTTTTCAATGTAATTTGCCTGTTAGGTGAGCAACTTAATTTTTGGATAGATTATGTCAGTCCTCTTTTACATGGTTCCAACTGTTGTGTTTTTTTTAATTAATGTAATTGGCTTGTTAGGTGAGCGAGGGATTAGATTTTGCCGACCATGCTGGGAGAGCTGTCATAATCATTGGTATGCCATTTGCCATGAGGAATGAGCCCAAGGTATTGCCAAAATTTCCATCAGTTCCCCGCTTAATAAACCTCCTATGTCATTTGGCACACTAAGTAGTATTTTAGATGTGTTCTGAAATTTGTTTTAGGGATCAATATGTTCTTGAGCCGCCTTCTTGAAACAGTCGTGACTGTCCACGCATACGCAATGTTTGGGAAGATTATTTCTGTTCAAAAAAATTATCTAATTCCTGCCTGTCAGAATTCGACCCGTATCTGTCAGTTTAGCTCTCCATCTCCATGTGTAGCTTCTAATTTGTATATTTTTTTCAGGCTTTTGGCTTGTTTGGTTTCTGACTACTCTTCAAGTCTTCCTTTTGTTTCGTGGTGGTTTTAACTTGCTAAACCTGACAAAAGATTGAAGTTTCAGGAGATAACTGTACATCTGAAAAATGTGACCATGATGGGTTTATCAATATTTTTACGCAGTAGACCTGTGTTATTGACTTTAAGTTTGTAAGGTGAAGTATCCATAGTGTATGCATATTGGCGTTCTGAGGATTCCACAGACTTTTTTGCTCATGGGTTCTGCAATTACAAACTTGGGTTATGGTGTATCCGCTGTTTGGTGAATATTTGTTTTATATTCATTCTGTGACACTGAACCAGGCACTGTCTTTATTTGGATATTCTGTTTTCTTCAATAAAAATTGTGTTATCTCATATTACCTCTTCATGTGCATGAGGTCATGCTTTAATGGATTTCTTAACGACTTAACCTGATTTTTGTATGGTAGGTTCGTCTTAAACGTGAATACATGGATCAACAAGCTTTGGCACAAAAGAATGGACAAAAGGTGAAAACAATCTGCCCAGATGTGGATCTACACATTGTTCTTATTGGTTATAGTGAATCTAGCTAGTCCTATTCTTTAATGATTGAAGCTGCAGGGTTTGACTGGAGAGGAGTGGTACAGCCAGCAAGCATCAAGGGCTGTCAATCAGGCTGTAGGCCGTGTCATCCGTCATCGCCATGATTATGGAGCAATAATATTCTGTGACGAAAGGTTCAGTTTTACACTAATCTCTGGCTGAAATTTAAGGCAAAGCCCCTTCCATACTAGAGACGTTTAATCAAATATAGAAAAGAACAAGAAAGCAGGATGTAGCCCACACCTTTTCTACAAAGCTAAGGATATCCCAAGAAAAACCATATACGACCTTAAGTAAGGGATCCCCCATGTTATGGATAAAACTACGCCAACAGTCTCCCCAGGAAGGTTAGAAAAATAATTATTACTCTCAACAGGGACGATAAACCAATATAAGCTATGAATCCCTCTGTTAACTCAACCCACAAGTAGTGCGACAAATATAAACCAGAGGACAGAAAGTCCTTTAGCATGCTTAGCTTCTTGGATTGTAGGACATTTAAGTAAATATATCTTATCTATATTTTGTTTGTGATTCGCACTCTAAACCTCTAATTGCTGAGTTTAGCGTAGTTTATCTGCATGTATGAGCAATTATTCCCATTTTGCTGAATTCTGAAAAAAAGTAGCAGTTATGCTATGGTGCAGTAGGAAGTTAATGGCGTCAAACAAATTTTGGTGATGGATCTCAGTGTTTCTTTAATTGGCACATTGTCCCAACTCATATGTTCCAATTTTGATGTTTGTTTCGCATAGGTATTAGTTTTAAGTCCCTTTTAAATTAGATCTGTTAACTTCCCTTTTGCTAGTATTTATGGCTTATTGCTCGTATCCTAAAAGGAAACCCAAATTGACACTTGAGAAATGTGTATCAACCAGACTGAGGATCTCTTTCATGTTAGTGTATCAATCCAAAATTCACAGGATTAAGAAGATTGGTATGTTTTAAACTTCCATTTGATACCATAACCCATTTCTGTTTCGTCCACAGGTTTGCATATCCAAATAATCAGAAGCAAATGTCGCGTTGGATGCAACCTCATATTAAGGTGTGTTCACAGGATTTGTTTTAAACAATTTGGTTCACAAATCCTTATCTCTAAACTTAGCTGCTGTTTTGACAGTGCTACTCTAAATTTGGGGAAGCAGTCTTCACATTGACTCGTTTTTTCCGAGATATGAAGATATCTAATCCTATGAAGCCAAAGTCAACACAGAACATACGAAAGCGTAAGTCTAACGTATCCAAGGCCCCTTTTTTATGTTCTATTTGTAATTCTATATTCTGTTTTGCATGTTCTTTTACTCCAGTCGCTTAAAAAGGATACTAGTTTGTCACAAAGACATCATTCAATTTGTGCATGCCTGCACGGGATTGAGTTTCTAGTATGGTATTCTAGAATCTAGAGCAACCCCAAAAAACTGATGCATGCATCCGTAGTATAATATAATAGTAAATAGGTATATAGTTGCACAAAAAAATTAGTTCTACTTTTGTCAAATCACTTTCCTTTACCAAATAGGAACAGCATTTGATAATTTATAAAATAAATGGCATGTCGACAATCCTTAGTCCCCTGTGAATCAATCTTGTGTAACTACCAAATTGATTTTCGACAACTCTGTTCAGGAACTATTTTTTTGTATGAGTATGATATTCTGCTTATGGATGACATGCGTGGTTCAAATTTCTTATCTTTCCCAATGTCTTCTTTTAGTTAACTACTCATCAGAATTATATTGCCTTGGTTTTTAATGGCAGTCTCAAAATTACTGGATATTGTCTAAGAATCTTTTAGTTGAATTTTCAGTTTTCGTTGTTTATTAATTTCATAATTTTCCTGCGAAGAACGGAAAAAACTATTCCTCGATCAAGTTTTGGAGATTTTTTTTCTAAACAAAATTATTTAAACGGCAGATAAATCTGTGCTCAACAAAAACATTTATCCTTTTTGTTGTTTAATTCTTCTAAGCAGGCTCTCATGCTACAAACTCAATGCTGAATGAACGGATGCAAGAACCCATAGAGAAGGATAGTTTATCGGTACCGCAGTCATCAAATCTGGTCCATGGTATGCATTCCTTGCTTTTAACATTTAGATGCAATCACTGTTGGGAAACCTGATCTTGTCTATGTATTTTAAAAGTTTACACCTGGTTTAAGGGTTTGATTGTACATCAAACTGAAAACTGTAGAATCATTCTGTGTGTAGTCTATACTGTGGTAAACAAATAATATTGGCATCCAATCTATCTAAAAGATTCATCCGTTTTCAAAGTGCTAACAGATTTCAGCCTTTCATAATGTTCATCATCTACGAAGTCATGAGGTTTAAGGCATATGTTAGTGAGACGTGGTATTGTAATTGCAACTCAATCTAATGTGTGTGTGTTGCTAATTGTGAAGTTTCTCGTCTAGGTAACAGTGGTGGGGTAAAGGTCAACGAGTCTCTGGACATGTTTTCCACAATGAAAACTCAAAGGCGTTTGGTAATTTCTAAATGCCGTTGATTTGCAAGCTAATGTTTTACTGTATGATTATTTTCTGTGATGCGAATAGTTTGTTAAAACAGCAGTTTCTTACAATAATGACTTTCTGTCTACAGGCTACTTCAACAGAAAATACTGGCTCCGAAGGTTTATTATCTTCTGTTCTTGCAGCCAGTAGAAGCAACATTAGTAACCATATGGAAAGAGTTGTAGCTGCCAACCAGTCAATTCTAAGTCCTCACATCCATAGTAGCCCCTCAACCTTTAAACACTTAAGAGGATTACATAGAGGAAACAAATTGCAGACTTCTAGTTCTGATTCAGAGAGGAATGACCTTCCGTATCGGAAATCTGAAGTGGTTGATTTGACTAGTAATTCACATTGGGATGAACAGTTGAGCACATCCAAATTTATTGTAGCCTGTTCTTCAAAGAAACCTAAAATACTGAAGACGGATTCTGATTTATCATTCAATACAAATTCCTCCGCCAAACATGGAAATCAATCACAGATCTCTCAATGCAAGTCAGAAGATCTTGATGATAATAGTATTAGGATTAAAGGTATGCAACATGCGCAAGTAGATACTGTGGTTGTGCTTGAGGATGATATTAGAACGGAGAAAACTGATTTAAAAAACAAGCATGTTTCTACTGGTCCTGCACCTAGTGGCGAGGAAACCAGAGGAGCTAATTTTCTGATCAAGGTTAAGTACTCTTAAATCTACTAAGGTTAAGCTTAAGTTAAACTTCTTTAGGTCAATGTTAAACATCTTTTCAAGTCTTTTGATTTTCTTTGACAACTCTATACATGTTTCGTACTTAATTTTCTTGTCACACAACAATTGATTCCATATCTTCATTAGATTGGAAAAAAAAGGACAAAAAGTTGAATTGTGGGAGCTGATTTTTCATACTCAATTCATAGGTTCAAGAGAAGCTCACACCCGAGGAATATAAAGAATTTGTGGGGTATATGAAGGCACTGAAGTCTAAAACGATGAAGATTAATGATGTGCTGCAGTCGATTGTGAGGTTATTTTCCACTCCAGAGAGGTTTCTTCTACTAACAAGGTATATTCTTTACCTTATACAATTTTGCATTGGTTTGTCAACCTTAGAATGGAAAAGGGTAAATGTTTGATTTATCTTATTGAGATAGATTTCACGTAATTAGTAAAAAGAACTTGGGTTAAGCAACACTGGCATGGTCTTCATGAGTAAAAGCTTTTTAATGTGGGTGTCTTTATAGGAGTATTATTCAGGCTTGTAAAGCCTCTTCACAGAAGCAATCAATTTCTAGCTAAACTCAGTAAGGTATCCCAATCATGTGATTGGGTTGTGGAAAAAAACTCTCGAGGTTAACTCTCATTTACAAGCTCATAAATTTAGCGGGAGCGACTATTTATTGATTCCAACAATCTTAGAATATAATAGCTAAAGTAATACAAATACATTGTGCGCAGTTCCTTTGAAGTGATCAACCTTACTGTGATAGTGTGTAGCCTCAGACCATTATTCAGTACTTTTAAAATTGAATCATGGATTTCCTATATATTGGACACAATCAAATCACACTTATCAGGAAAACATTTCTTGTTGAGCTAATTATGCGTGACAAGGATTCCAGCCAAAGCTACCTTTATTCATACAACTCTTCGAGGCTTATGAGATCTTAACTATTTGATGTATGTCACTTCCACCAGGTTTAAGGATTTTGTCCCTGCAAAGTATCGTCCAATGTACGAGCAATATCTTAAAAACTCATGATGCAATGTGCATTCAGTAATTATTTCGGTAAGCAATCCATCATGTCTGTTATCACTTTCCCGAGAATTGGAGTATAATTTATTTTTTTCTTTCCGACAAGCGTGTTAAAATAAATAAATAAACAGTAATATTGTAGTTGGAGAAAGGAATGCTAGTTTGTAACTGTCACATGCATATATGCCGGTTAATCTATGTCTTTTGCTTACTGTGTTTAGTTTTGCAGCATTTTTTGTTTGTTAATAAGTATAGTATTCCCTTATACCTGTCATAGAAAGTTTTTAAGATGTTTTTTGTATTGTGGATTTAATCATTCAGGAAAGCCTCATGCCAACTCCTTCACTAGCACTCTTGAAGGGAGCCCAGATATCTGGGAGGTATAATTTCTCTGACTTGTATAGTGTTCCTATTTTTGAGGTGATTTGCATACTACTTCCGTCAAACCACAAGTGAGCTTTGGAGAACCATAGTTATTTTGATCCTTAGGTTATCCGTACTCGAGTATCATCGATGCGGTTTTTGAAGTAAATAGTTTCGTTTTGGACAAGTCTTAACAGTTAACAGTTAACACTGTGTTCTTGAGAGAGCTTCAAATGTAGTCAAATTAGATGTATAATTTTACAAAAAATCTACCATGTGTACAACTGGTACATGGTAGTATTCTTTTTAGCAAATCATGCAAATAATAATTGAGGTATACATGATCTAAGTTGCCTCCCACTCTCTAACCTCTCCAAGATCGCTTCACCGAGTTTCAAGAACTGACAACTGTTAGTGCTAACTGAGGTTTCAAATCCATGCTTGGAACCTAAACATCTCAAATGGTACATAAAAATTAGAAGGCTGTTTTTGGGTATACTAAAAAATTATCGGGCATACATTTTGTTTAAGTTCGGCTTAAAACTTGTGAGCCGAACCTAGGTAAAAAAAAATATTATGAGCCGAACTTGAGTATGCCCGGTAATTTTTTGGTATGCCCAAAAACATGTCTCAAAAATTAAACTTGGTGCTCTATTTTTTTGTGGGCCCAAACGTGTGTACTTCCATTCATATTCAGATCAAGCGAGTTGACAAAGCACAACCTCTACAAAATTGGAAGATTATTAGAAAACCGAAAGAGTTAAAATATCCAATTGCCTAAAAATGCAATCTTATTATACAAGCTTGGTAAAGGGGCGGCATGAAATGGTAGAGGGACGGCAAGTGTGATAGCAATGTCCCTCTTATTGGTTAGGGGGTGTCTTGTAGGGGTGTAGAATGATTAGATTACCCCTTTCACCTTATATTAACCAAAATCAAATCAATTTTTTTTAATTAACCAAAATCAAATCAATTAACCAATATTCAAATTAGTTTTTTTTTTCATCTTCTCTTCTCCTCCATCAACCCTAACCTCCATTAAAACCGAAAATGTCATCGTCTTTGATTAATCGGCGATTTGAAAAATGTTTGGAAAAACCCAGTTAGGGTTTAGTTTATTGTGTTGGATTTAAGTTAATTTTGTATCAAAAATTAGGGTTTTGAATGAAAATTGAAATTGAAATTTCAGGGTTTATGCTAGTTACGGTTGGTAATAACTCAAATACGAACCGTAACTGTAGATTGGGTTGATGTTACGGTTGGTTTAAACTCAAATACCAACCGTAAGTTCTTAGTTTTGAGAAATATGTTCAGTTACGGTTTGTATTTGCATCATATTGATCAACCGTAATTGAGTTACAGTTTTTTACTCAAACAACCATACCAACCGTAAATAATCCTATGTCTTGAGAATTTATCAAATAATGATTTACGGTTCAAAACTTCAAATGTTAAGCTGACACACCAACCGTAGGTAGTTACGGTTGGTTTCGATTCATTAGTTACAAACCGTAACTAAAGAATTTGTAACAAGACAAAGAAAGATGTTATACCAAGATAGGATCTAACAACATCCATATAAGTCCGATTTCTAGAACCAGTGATTGGATGTGGAGACATGTAGCAATCTGCTAATAGAGTGGAAGTATAATAGGTGATGGCAGCAAAGACGAGTAGAACAGGTGGACCAAGAATCCAACCAAGTTGCGCCACACTCCATGATAATGCTAGTATTACTGTTGTAATAGTGTGTTGTTGCCGACCAAACTGTGCCTGCATTTTGTGAAGAACTTACGGTTGGTATAATTACTTAAGTTACCAACCGTAATTTGTCCTGTAACTTTCATTCTCTTTTTACGGTTTGTAATTGCATCAATGTTAGCAACCGTAGGTTAGTTACGGTTGGTTTCTATTCATTAGTTACCAACCGTAATTTAGTTACGGTTGGTAATTAAATTAAATTACCAACCGTAACTAATTTAGTGAATAGTTTTACCAAGAATCAAACAAGTCATGAGCGGTTATACTAATCACAGATATTGGTCGTTCATAAGATATGCAATGTAGAACAACCCAATAACGCTTGGCATTTTCCTTTTCAGTTCACAACACATTTCATGAACTTACTTCCTTAGAACACATGTAAACATTGTTCCCTAGGATGAAATCCTCACCTCATACCCATACATAATCACAATAGTTGTAGTTGCAGGAAATCCCACAACACACCCCTTATGATATCATGATAACAATTTCTAGATCTAAACATGTTAATCATCTAAATCTCAACTTTAAGTACTAGAAATATAAATAGACACAAGGATTTTTTACATGGTTCGATCAATGTGATCTACATCCATGGTTCTTCACTATGATTGTTTGAATTATATGATTATTACATTTAGACTCCATTAATGGGTATTTGGAGCTCTAAGTCAGTGAAGGAAGAAGAAGGAGATAATAATAATGCAAATTCTAAAAAAAAAATCCCCTCTCTCTCTGACTTTTCCTTTATATAGGTGTTTACATAGTGGATGACAACTCACATATAGTGGAGTACATCTCATATTCTCGCAGGCTCTTGCTACATTCTCGCTGGGTAAGGAAATGGACGAATCTCACACACTAATAAAATGTTGTTGCGAGATTTTGCTCCTACATTTTGCCTCTTTTTTCTTGAATATTGCTTGAAGAGTGATATTTAAGAAAAAATCCGTTGTTGTAGTAGTCTTTGATCTTTGTTGACGAAGGAACGAGCGAAAGAATACTGGACTTTAAAAGTACGTACTTGCCTCTATTCTTTTGCGAAGTTCCGAAGCTTTGCGAAATAAATAAGAAGCATCAACCCTTGAAGTATGAGAAGTATGAAGTATCCTTGAAGAAGTACAATAAGTATGAAGTATCCTTGAAGAAGTATAAGAAGTACTCAATCCTCTAAATATAAGAAGTATCCGTCCTGACTGCGAATAAGAAGTATTGCGAAATTATTACTCCATGTGTTCTGCCTCATGCAATGCTGTAATGCAAATAAAAATTTAGATTAGTATTCAACATTTCTTTTATCAAAAAATTTCATTTAATTGCAAGTTCAAATCGTTTTTCTTTGTTTTGATTTCCTTTGTATAACTTGTTTCGTCTCATCCGATAAACATCTTTCATGGAAATGATCCTAATGAGGTCTTATGCAACCTGTTGATGGAAGGTCTTACTAGCCTGTTGATGGAAGGTCTTATTTTGCCTCCTACTACTCTCCATGTTAGATATCATTCTCATTTGAAACGAAGAAAATATTTAAGGGAAATATATAAATTGATCTGCGAGATATTTTTCTCGGTTTCTTTTGTAATTGTGGAATCTTTGTAATTCTGCGATTGTATTGCGTTTTGTAAACCAAATCAAAAAATCTTTTATTCTCTGTAAAAGTAAAATGTTCAAGGAAAGTGGTACTTAGATTTTGTGGTTTGTTGTTGTTGTCAATCTCGTGCAAGAAATACATTGCATGGAGTATAAATGTCGCTTAGCAAAACCAGATGCGAGAGGCAAGAATTGAACCCGCGACCTTCTACTTGCATATTCTCGCAACATACCAACTATTCTAACCCTCTCTAGCGAAATATCTCTGCGAAATAATCATCAACTCTCTTTTGTGCGAAATAATCAAAGAAATATCTGTGAGAAATAATCAGCGAAAAACTACGCATGTGTTGGGACTTGAACACATGACCATGAACTCTTTAACTTCGCAGATCACCAACTGTGCTGCGTCTTGTTTGCGAAATAATGAAACACTGTTGTGAAATTATTCATTTTTTCGCCCTCTGTAAAAATAAGAAAACTATGCTTGCAGGCGAATTCGAACTTGCGACCACAAACTCACATACTGTTTTCTGGACCAACTGTTCAAGAACCTCTCTGCGATATTAACGCATAACTTTTTTCCTTGTTCTTTTATTCTCCCTTAGAATTAGAAGAAAATGAAAAATATGTGTCTCTGCGAATTCGAACCCGTGACCTATTTGTTGTTCGCTCAGCCTTGAACCATCTATGCGAATTTCTGTTTGTAATAGAAATTGCAGTGTCTGCCTTTTATCCTCTCTTCGTCCTTCCTTAATTTCTTTCACATTTGCCTTCTTCTCATGAACATGAAAATCTTCACCGGAACTTTGGTTTTCTTCCTTAAATTCACCACAACAACTAATTTTTTCTCTTACTCTTTTTATGTCTTTGAATTGTTGATGATGTTTACTCCCTGAAAGTGTAATTTCTTCCATGAAATTTCCATTTTTGAACCTAAACTTTGTAGATCTAGAAAAATATGAACGGTAGATAATCTTCATGGAAACTTCTTGAACCAACAAGTTTCAGGAAGGATAAATCCTTTACTCCTCCCTGTTTCTAGCGCCAAAAATGTAGTTGTAGGAAATCCCACAATACACCCCTTATGATATCATGATAACAATTTCTAGATCTAAACATGTTAATCATCTAAATCTCAAATTTAAGTACTAGAAATATAAATAGACACAAGGATTTTTTACATGGTTCGATCAATGTGATCTACATCCATGGTTCTTCACTATGATTGTTAGAATTATATGATTATTACATTTAGACTCCATTAATGGGTATTTGGAGATGTAGGATCAGAATATCGCAACAAGGATATATTTGTGAAGTCTTTACCAACAACACATTGCGAATGTCGCAGGATGATTCGAAAAGTGACGTAGCAGAAAACGGCAGCGTAAACACGAGAAAGGTGTGAAGATTTAGCGAAATTTAGGACATTTGCGAAATTGAACATTTGTAAGCCTGCGAAATACCGCAAGCCAGATCCTAAAATAAAGGACAGATTAGCTGTCATCCACTATGTAATTTCCTATATAAAGAGCCGAACAGGCTTAAGGGAGGAGAGATCTTTTTTCGAGTATTGAGTAAGTCATTAGGAGAGAGAAAGTCCAGAGCAGTTGTTAATTTCTTAGTTTCATTTCTTGTAAAATTTGTGAGATTAATCAATAAAGATTGTAATTTTTCATCCCAAAATGATTCGATTGTATGAATTCTTGTGAGGGGTGTAGTGTGGGATTTCCTGCAACTACCTAATGACGCTAGAAACAAGGACTGAAAATTGAAGATTGTGGAGATTGTCCAAATTAAGAAAATGATAAAAGAAAACATCAAACCAGTTGAAGAAAAGATAATCAAGATCAATGAGAATAAAAGAAAGTTGGAGTGTAACATAATCACAAAAACGATGGTTAATGAATTCCAAGAGAACATTAGAGGGAGGATACATAAACGAGATTTTGAAGGAAAGAAAATTATGACAGTAGAAAAAATATCTCCGTTGAAGGATTGGGAAAAGCAGAAAATTACATTCACAGCAGCAGAGATACCAAAAGAAAATTTGAGCCACACATCTCCTTTGGTAATCACAGTAACGGTTGCACGAAAAAAAAGGAAGAATCAACAAAATCTATGGAAGAATGGGCGGTGAATAGAACTTTAGTGGATACAGGAAGTTCAGTGGACATAATGTTTTATCATGCATACAAAGGAATGGGATACAAGGATGAAGAAATGTCTCATTCAACATATCATATTCATGGTTTCGGCAAATCTAAAACTAAACCAAAATGGGAAATAGTAGTGAGAATTTCGCTGGGAGAAATTGAAACACAAATAATGCTATGTGTGGTGGATATGGAATCGCCATATAACATGTTGTTAGGGAGGCCATGGATACACGCAATTAAATCTGTAGCATCAACATTACATCAATGCATCAAATTTCCAATACCAAGCGGGATTGGTGAAATAAAGGGAGATATTGATAGTGCGAAATCATGTTATCTAATTTAAGTGAAGCATTATGAAGAACGTCCAAGGAAGCAAAGACTTTGCAGAAAGATGGCGAAAGAGGCAAAGAAAGAAGAAGAGTTTAAAATTTACATGATTAGAGCAAAAGAAGGGAAAGGAATGCCCAGCGAAATTTCAGAAGAAGGAATTGAACTTGCGAAAGTGATAACAGAACTAACACCCATGGAAGAACCTAAGGCCAATTACATCGCATCAGAACCAATAAAGGAAGTGAATGTTGGAACTAAAGAAGAGCCCAAAATATTAAGAATTGGGTCCAAGATGGAGGCAGATGAAGAGGAAAGAGCTATTAATCTTTTGCGAGAAAACAAAGATATTTTCGCATGGAACATGGATGAGATTCCTGGAATAGATCCGTCTGTAGCATATCATAGGATGGAGATTGACAAAAATGCAAGTCTATTCAAACAGAAAATAAGAAAAATCGTAACAACGTATCATCCCCAAATAGAAGAAGAATTACAGAAGATGCTTGATGCGGGAATTATAAGACAAGCTAAATATCCGGAGTGGATAGCAAACATGGTAGTAGTCCCGAAGAAAAATAAGGGGATACGGATTTGTATAGACTTTACTGATCTAAACAAAGCTTGTCTGAAAGACAGTTTTCCATTACCAGATATTCCACAAAAGGTTGAATCAGCAGCGGGAAATGATATAATATCTTCTTTAGATGGGTATAAAGGTATTAATCAAATCCCTCTCTCTGAAGAAGATCAAGAGCATACTGATTTTTTCGCTCCAAGAGTTATATTGTTATACAAAAATGCCATTTGGTCTGCAAAATGCTGGAGAAACATATCAAAGAATGGTGGAGAAGGTGTTTGCCAAATGGATACACAAAACGTTAGAGGTGTATATATATGACATGTTAGTAAAAAGTAAAAAAGCTAAAGATCATGTATAAGATCTGAAGGAAATTTTTGAACATATGCGACAATTTAACATCAAGGTGAATCCTGAAAAATGCATTTTTGGAGTTGCATCTGGAAAAATTTTAGGTTACATTGTATCCAAGGAAGAAATTCAAGTTGATCCGGAGAAAGTGCAAGCAGTTCGCGACATGCCAACACTAGCGACGGTGAAGATTGTACACAAATTAAACGGACTCTTGGCTTCGCTGGGAAGATTCATTTCGCGATCATCAGATAAATGTAAACATTTTTTCAACATACTCAAAAAAGGCACAAAATTCAGGTGGACGGATGAGTGTGAGAAGGCTTTCAAAGGAATAAAAGAGCATCTGATGAACATATTTGTTTTGCAAAAAGCAGAACCAGGAGAAGAACTATTAATCTATCTTGCGACAACTTCGCATGCATTAAGTGATGTACTGTTGCGAATTGACGCAAGAGTTGAAAAACCAATTTACTACAGCAGTAAAACCTTCAATGCCGCAGAGAGAAATTAATCAAAAATCGAAAAACTAATTATGGCATTAGTTTATGCAGCGTTTAAACTTCGCATATATTTTCAGGAACACAAAATAAGGGTTTTGACAAAGGTACCAATTGAATCAGTGATGAAGAATTCAAAAAGGTCAGGCAGGGTGGAGAGATGGAATGCACAAGTAGGACATTTTGAAATTAAGTATGAAATATTGTCTTCACCAAAATCACAGGTTGTCGCAAACTTCTTACCAGAGTTTCCTCTAGAAGATGACGAAGCTGTGGAGGAAATGATGGATGTGGAAGAGGAACATGGAAACCCAAAAGATCTGTCAACAGAACCCGACAGATGGGAAATATTGGTAGATGGATCGTCAAATGGAGAAGGTAATGGAGTTGGAATTGTACTGATTTCACCAGAAGGAAACAAAATAGCTTTTTCCTTCAGGTTAGAGTTCGCATCCACTAATAATAAAACAGAATACGAAGCTATAGTGCATGCTCTAAAATTCGCAATAGAAATGAAATTGGAGAATATGAGAATTACCAGTGATTCGCAGCTAGTTATTCGCCAAATAAAAGGAGAATACACTACAAATGAACCATCCTTGAAAAAATACAAAAAACTTATTGAAGAATTGTCAGCGAAAATCCTAAAAATAAAGTGGAGGCACATATCAAGGAAAGACAACAGACTCGCAGATTCTTATGCTTTTATTTCAAGCATGATGACGGATCCAGCTGCGAGATGCATAAAGATACAGACACTTCTATCACCATCAATCAATAAAGAAGAGGAAGAAGAGGTGGATGTAATGATAATAGAAGGTGGTGAAGAAGAACCAAGAGACAATATCGCATATTGGAGAATAAAACTTCATGCATATTTACCAAGAGGGGAAACACCAAGAAACAGATTGGAGGCACACAAATTATGAACTAAGAGATGGGGTATTGTATCGAAAATCATTTAATGGACCATCACTTAGGTGTTTGACATGAGAAGAAGGAGAAAATGTGTTGAAAATGTTACACAGTGGAGACGCTGGAAATCACAGTGGAGGAACATCTTTGGGATACAGAACAAAAATGCAAGGTTATTACTGGCCATACATGCATGAAGATGCGAAGCAAATATCATGATGTTGCGAAGATTGTCAGCGGCATGGAAAGAAAATACACGCACCAGGAGCACCATTATCATCCTCAACCAATGTATGGCCTTTTGAAAAGTGGGGCTTAGACATTGTGGTGCCATTTTTTCCAGGTTCTGGACAAAGAAGATATTTGATTGTCGCTACAGATTATTTCACAAAGTGGGGAGAAGTAAAGGCAGTACAACACATTCGCGACAAAGATATTTTTACATTTATATTTGAAAATATCATTTACAGATTTGGGATCCCCGCACTGTTAGTATCTGATAATGGAAAGCAGTTTGAAGGACATAACATATAAATGTTACTCAATGCATTTAAGATCAAATGTGGGAAGTCAGCGAACATGTGCATAATGCAATATGTGCGTACAACACAACTAGGCGAGAAGCTATTGGAATGTCACCTTTCTGTTTGACATATGGAGTTGAAGATGTGCTACCAACAGAAGTTGCTATTCCAACAACAAAAAGAGAAGCTTGGGAGAAGAATCTTAGTGCTGGCATAATCCTAAACAAACTTGATAATCTAGAAGAGAAGAGAGAAAGAGCTTTACAGCACATAAAGAATTATCAGCAAAGATTAGCCCGAGAATACAATAAGCGTGTCAAGGCACGTGAATTTCAACCAGGTGATTTAGTTCTTTGCGAGACGCCAATTTACCAGTGAGAAGGTGGTGGGAAACTAGCGAAAAAATGGGATGGACCCTACATTATAAAAGAGATAATTGGAACGGGGGCATACAAATTGATGGATCCAGAGGGTAGAGATGTTGGTCAAAGACTTGACAGACCATGGAATAGGTTATATTTAAAGAGATATTGCCCGTGAAGGACTTTGAGAAACCTTAGATAATGCAATAATGTATGATGCAACAAAATGAATATGAGCAATTTTTTTTATGGAAGAGCTACTGCGAGATTATTCAAGATCAAGACAAAATGAGAATACGCGAAAATTTCGCAAGAGAAAACCAGAAAATAGTGACATATTAGAATGGGACGAACCTTTATGATGTACAACATAGTTCGCGAATAAATTTCGCAAGAGGAAAATGTAAGACCTAAAGTGCGTCATAGAAGGGGGGTATCTGTTGCATGGCTCAGCGATAAGGTTATACCGCTGCTGGAACCTGAGTCATGGAGATTTGGGGTCAATAAAAACCCATCCAGGAGAGGCACCTTGGATTCTCAACTTAAGCATACGACTTAAGTTGGGCGACTAAGGTAATAAGGACTCTCCTAAGGAGTGCAAAATATGATCAAGGCGCCGAGGTACACAGTTGAACCAATAGTGCCTGGGGCGTATGAAACTACCATGGCCATTCTTGTCAAGTCTTGACTATGATGCACTCGGCCCGAAGAAAACCTCACTTAGGGTGCAGTCTCGTAACCATAAGACATATATGCAAAAGGGATAAGAGGCTACGAAAACAACTGGTTGTTGTTAAGACCGGATGGGATGATCTATCCTTGTATGGCAGAAGTACGTCTCATTGAAGGGGCAACCAGGGGGAAGATAAGGGCGACACCCTCCATTAGGGAGATGATAAGTTTCTTAAGACGCAAATGTCATGAGGCTTTTTACTAATGGGAGTATCAAGGCTTGTCATATTTGTGCGACAATCCTGAAGAGGCAATAATACAAAAGAAAAGATAAGATTAGACGAGATCAATGGGTCATTGCATGCAAGTGTAAAGACGTCCTGCGATTTCGTCGCACGACGACAATGTCATGGGGCTTTAATTTCGCAAGAAAATTTAGGCATGTCATATTGTCGTAGAAAAAATGACAAAAAAACAAAAAGTTAAGGCAAGATCAATGGGTTTCTGCGTGAAAATGCAGAGACGTCCTGCGATTTTGTCGCAATGACAAAAGGTGGCAAAATAAGACCTTTAACTAGGAAGGCAAAATAAGACCACATAACAGAACAAAAATATTTATAAATACTAACTATTATTTATGCAGATCATTCATCACAAGAAAGATAATGAGATGAAAGTATGGGAATTAATAAACAAGAGGCATTATCTTTCTCGCCACAAAGTATTAAAAGAGTAAATTTCAAAGATTGGTTGAGTTACACTATTCGCAAAAAGTAATGAACATGAAACAACTCAAGGAAACATAATTAAATAAGAAACTCAATCCTCAATGTTGACTTCGCCAGAAGGAGTTAATGGGTATTCATCGTTATTTTTCTCACTCTCGCCAGTATTCTCTTCACCTTGATTAATTCTAGCTTCATCTCCACCTTGATGTTCGCCAGTGATAGTTTCTTTGAGAGGAATTTCTTTTTCATTTCCGTCTTGGTCATCACCAGCAGATGCTTCTTTAGTAGGATGTTCTTCTATTTCATCTTCTTCCTGAGAAATAACTTCCATGTCACTTTCATAATCATAGTCATTATCAGTAGCACGAGGAACTTCATCATCATCTACTTCTAAAGGTGCAATTGAAACAGGAGGAAGAGAATTTGACAACAAAATTTCATTCACAAGAACTTCAGCTTTAAGGTGAACTTGGCGAAGGAATGATTTTTGGTGATTTCTATCTTGGATATCCTTAAAATAGGTAAGATAATCAAGTCTCTTTTCTTCTCGATCGCGAGAACGAGCAAGGTTAGCAGCAAGAGATGCATTTTCCTTGCGAATTTTAGAATACTTCAAATCCAAATCAGAAAAGGAATAACGAAGATTTCTCTCAGATTATGCGAAACGAAAGAATGCAAAAAATTTATTAAGATAAAGAATTAGCAAGAAGCATATTATAAACAGATTTAGCAAAGAAAGAATGGTTGAGGAAGACAAAATGACTACCTTCCTTTTGCGAAATTATGTTTTGAATTAGTGCTAAGCAAGTATTCTCCCAATGATTCATTGCATCATCAAATTTATCTCCAACCAAACCCTTCAGGCGAGATTTTAGTTTCTTTTCTTTAGAGATGAGAAAAGTGTTCTGCTTCGCAAGTGAAGAGTAATATTCTTCTAATTCGGAATATTGTTCTTTGAGCTGACTTGCCTTTATACTTAAAGCTATCCTACCCTGGATGAGTGTATTTCTATCAGCAATAGATGATTCGGTTACTTCCTTAAGTTCATTTTTCAGTGAGCAAAGAGATTGTTCTTGGTTATCACACACCTTTTGAAGAATATTTAGTTGTTGCGAAGAGGTCGCCACCTTATCTAAGAGAGTTCGATCTTCCTGAGATAAATTTTTGTTTTCATCTGATAAAGTTTCCGTCTCTAAGTTAGCTTTAGTCAAAGAATAAGAGAGGAGAGATATTTCACTAATTAATGAGTTTTGCTTCTGAACTAATTGAGTATTCTCTTTGGTAAGATTATCTATTTGATCAACAGAATATGTATGAAGATTATCTAATTGGTTATACTGATCCATCCAAATATCTCTATCAACACGAGCTTCTTCAGTGGCAGATTCAAATTGATATCTCTATATTATTCGTTTTTGGTTTAAAACTTAGCGTACGAATAAAATACTTTAAGGGAATTGCATGAGAAAAAGACAGAATTACTTATAAGATAAGTCAAAGGCGAAGATCAGAAAATCATACCTTTCAGTTCATTATTCTTCTTGCGAAGAAGTTCGCAATCCAGCGAGATATTTTGGAATTTTTGATTTTCCAGACGAAGAGCATCACGTTCCAAGGTCATCATTTGGAGATTCTTATTCAAAATTTCCACTTCCCTCTCCAATGTTGCTTGCGAAACCATTCTCTCAGAGCCAACATACTTACTTAAAATCTCGCAAGCACTCAATTTGATGGGGTTCGTGGAAGATTTCTTGATACCATCCAAAGCATCAGATAAAGTTTGGAACACAATAACTAGCCCATATAAAGTATCTTTGGAAAAGGAAAAGGATTCAGATGAAGAAGTGGTGATATTAGAAGATTGAGGAATTGAATCATTTTTCGTAATAACTGTGTCATTTGAAGGTGAAGTTTGGGGAAAATTAGTAGTTGGGAGCAAAGAAGAGTCGATTTGAGAAGCATTAACAATAGGAGAAAAAGGGATTTCATTCGCATAAGAGTTAATAAGATGCGTTTCGTTCATAAGAAGACTAGTTGAAGGGGAAACATCTGAGGTAACATTTTCACGAATGAGAAGTAAAGGTTCAGTTTGCGAAGGTATCACATGAAGTTTAGAAAGGGCAAGTGAAGAAAATGGAACAAAAGTTTCAACAATCTTAAGATGGCGAGATTTATTGGGGGGGGGGTTGTTAGCATATTTTTCACCCTGCGAATAACAATCCAGATAAGAAACAGAGGCAACAATATTATTATTAAAAGAATAATGTTTCTTACTGCCTTATTATTCGCAGACTTTCTTTTTCTCGCAACAACTTTGGGAAGTGATTTTTTGGGTGAATTGGGGTTTTGAGTTGTAGATTCAACATTAAAAGTGTCTTTGCTGAAACATAAACAGTGTGGGATTTATACAAAAGACAAAATAAACAAGATGATTCCAGTAAAATAAGATCAGTTTCAGCAAAATCAAAAGAAAAAAAATAAGAAAACTAACCTTGCTGATTCCATGGGAGCAAAAAGAAACAATAGCAGGAAGATATGGAAGATGAAGAAAGTTGCAGACGATGAAGAGTTACGGAGAATATGAAAGATGAAGACGAAGTAAAAGAAGAAAATTATTTCTTCATTAGATCCCTCTTTAAATAGACAAAACAAGATGACCAGTTTAACCGGTAAATAAAGGAATGATGACACGTGTAGACGGTTACGCTAAATTTAAGAAATCTGGCCGATAGAGAAAAACATTGGAAAGATGAGCAGCTGCCGCACTTTGAAGTACAATTTCTCATGACATTCTCCCCTTCGCAGAGATGACATGAGAACAGGAAATATGTAGGATCAGAATATCGCAACAAGGATACATTTGTGAAGTCTTTACCAACAACACATTGCGAATGTCGCAGGATGATTCGAAAAGTGATGTAGCAGAAAATGACAGCTAAACACAAGAAAGGTGTGAAGATCTAGCGAGATTTAGGACGTTTGCGAAATTGAACATTTGTAAGCCTGCGAAATACCGCAAGCCATATCCTAAAATAAAGGACAAATTAGCTGTCATCCACTATGTAATTTCCTATATAAAGAGCCGAACAGGCTTAAGGGAGGAGAGATCTTTTTCGAGTATTGAGTAAGTCATTAGGAGAGAGAAAGTCCAGAGCAGATGTTAATTTCTTAGTTTCATTTCTTGTAAAATTTGTGAGATTAATCAATAAAGATTGTGATTGTTCATCCCAAAATGATTTGATTGTATGAATTCTTGTGAGGGGTGTAGTGTGGGATTTCCTGCAACCACAATAGCATTCATACGATTATGTCGATGTCTTATATACAAAGTTTAATGGTTAAGCAAGAAACTTCATATTGTATTCCTTAATACTATGTCTATCTAGAGTGTTCATGATTCACAGTTTTATGTTTTCAATATGCACAACTTGAAAGATACGTTAGGGAATGAAACAGTTCAAGTCAAATATCACTAACCTCAAGTGGAAGGATGATGTTGTCGTTGTAGCTCCACACTTATTCAAGTCTTCGCAATACTTGTAATGTCTCAACCTAATACTTTCAAGCTAACCTATACGAAGTTGACTCTAGTACATTTAAATCAAGCAACTCTTAAATGAGTTTTGCTTCACTAAAATATGACAACCAAACTTGACATACCAACGTTTGGTGGGTTCCACCGAGCAATGCTCTAACAATCTCCCCCTTTGTCAATTTTAGTGACAAAACTCTTACAATCATATGGATAAACAAATTACAAGAATTCATTACACATACGCTTGATTCCCGAATTCAACATCACATAACCTGCATTAATTCAATCCTTAAAATGCCGTTGTTGACATTATAATAGAAAACCTCATACTCCCCCAAAAGGTGAGATATGTAGATTTTCAATCCGCACGTCTTTGTTATCCCAATCATATGATATGTTACTCCCCCTTAGTCTATGCTTTTCCTCATTCGTTAGATAAATGTTCAAGCACCATTGTCCTTTTCCCTAGTGACACCAATCATTGTTATAAAAAGGTATGAGGTTTATGTCCATGATGACTAAAGCTATCAGACAAACGACGTTTAATTTAGGCCCGATCCGAAGGTCGGGATGCTCCGGATGGAGGAGTCATTAGACGGTCAGGGAAACTTTCGATGATATTATGTGGGTCACGTGTGGGTAACACATATATATACAATGAAAAACTTTGTGTTCATCGTTCCGGATCTGCCTCTCCCCTTCTCTCCATTCCCCAGTTTCGGTAGCACACCAAAGCAAAAAAAAAAAAAAAAAAATCAACGATTACCATTGGTGCTACTGTCGACCCCATGGAAAATTTGTTGGTTCAGCTCGACTGCGATTCCGCTATGATAACCAAGTTCATAGACAAAATATTTCCATCCATTAGAGAAGTAACCAGCAACATACCTCAAGATTTGGAGGTATACATCTCACTATCTCTTCTAAAACCCTAATTTTAGGTAACTACTTTTTTTTTTTTTGAAAAATAAGTTAGTTCCCATTACCAGAAATTGTCAGCTATGGGTCTATAATGTTTCAAGCTTCAATTCGTTCTAAGATTTTAATTTGTTTTTTTTAGGTTTGCTTAGCGAATTAGACTGCAGGGCTCACCTATTTTTTTTAGGTTTAATTCGTTCCAGGGATAGCTGCTCTGGGTTTAACTTTTGCAGGGCTTTGAACCCAAGAACACCTTGGTACTGTGATTTTTTTTTATCATGAATTATAGTGAACCGATTCTAATTAGAAAATTATTCATGACTATTAATTAAGAATATCAATATTAGATGCTACTAGGGATACGAATGTTCCATATGGGATTATTAACTGACAGTGGTTAGATAAAGTGAGTACATATATACAAAGATAGAAAGCTTAAGATATCAATAGAGACAAAATTTTCATGAATGACCAAGATGGTATGGAAATATCTGGATATGTTTGTAAAATTTGACCAAGTGCTTTTGTAGTACTAAAAGCCCTCTTTGTGAAAGAATACAGTGTCATCTCTAAAAATATCAGAGTATGTTGTTTGTTTCCTTCAAGCTCACAAATATATAATTAGATGGAATTAAGATAACCAGATCATACTACTTAATTCCAAAAGTTATTTGTAATTGCAAAGGGAATATTATGACTTCAATATGTTGTACCTGTCTTCATGCTTTTTTAAATTATGACATCTCCTCTAACATGTATTTATTCAACACTGGATTTGCCTTCTTTATTCTGTAATTTATGCTTGAATAGAAGGATTAAGGACTATGCTGGCCAGACATAAGGATTACAACTTTAAAAGTTCCTTTTTACTCGGTTCTGTGTGTATCTTCTCTTTGTTTTTGAAGGTTTTTGGAAATAAGAGGTCTTTACAGTTTTTCCTGTTGTATGCAAAAGAGGATTTAGAGAACAAACATGCATTGCAAGATCTAGATTTCCTAACATTCCAAGGTTAAAGCGTCGAAGGCTTCACTGAAGTAAAATCACATGAAATCTAATTTTCCGTTTTGGGAGTGTATCATAACTATGTGGATACATTTGTTTTGGCTAAAAAATAACAAAATAATGCACATCAATGATTATAATTTAATATTTCCAGCACTGCAATTCTCTTTGATGTCATTATAGCTCATGGAGAACTTCATGGTTGTGACGGAGAAAGGCTTCAGGTTGCTCAGCTGATGAATTCTACAATTTCACCCACGGTTAACCCATAATATTTTTTTCTAATTCCGTAATACTTTAATAGCCTCCCCATGTTTGCAACTGCATGCTTTTCTATATTTTTTTTATAATTCCGTAATACTTTAATAGCCTCCCCATGTTTGCAACTGCGTGCTTTTTTGTATGCTTTTCTAATTCCTCTGTGTTTTGATGGAATTCTGATGAATAACTCTCGAGTGGTGTGCGCTCAGAAATCCTCGGTATGTTCCAATCATTGCTCCATTTTCCATTGTTTGTTGCAGCTACAAACATGATTTCAAGAAGTGTGACTTATATTTCAAACATTGGAGCGAGGTTTGAGATCTTTTTATCGCTTGCTATTTATGTTTTTGTGACTGAATTCGCCTCTCCATCGTATACTTTTCTTGATCTTGCTTTGCGTCAAGTAAGTGACGTAATCTTGGATTTTAGGTACATACATACTTCTATGGTCTTCCACCTCCATCATGAACTTGCTGCTACGATGGACACGGCATAACATAACTACATTTAGTTAGTGTGCTTTTGTTTAATATTGTTACCCTTGAGGCCTTTATTATTAGACAAATACATATTAACTGAATTTAGTTACGGTTTTCACGGATATCTTCAAATTACTAAACCTGTATTAACCTGAAAGCAAAACCCTGGACGCAATTACACTGTCTTGGTTTCAGAAAGATTACATATTTTCACATAAATCCATATTTCTTAGAAGATAAGAAATCTTTCTGCAGAACCCGTACTTTTTGTTTCAGATGGTGTATGCGAGCATGTAGATGGGTATCCAAGAGACACAAGGTTGAGCTATCCAAATGACTTATAGTTGATGGTGGAGGGAACTTGAACAAATTGATCTTGATAATCTTGAATGGATTGTTCTCCCAAAGGTGAAAGCTGTAATGTCTCCGGTATATTAAAATGTGCATATATAATATACTTTCGCAGTGGATTTTAGTATGATATTTGGTTCTTTTTTTTTGTATCAAATTTCAAAAAAAATATGAAACATATTAACCTGAATTTGAAGCAAGAGATGGGATATCAGTTATCATGGATCAGAACGTCACACGTCTTGAACATCCGTTACATGTATATCTATTAAAGAACCATTTTTAGTCGATCGTGATTAAGTTTCTTTTTTCTTTTTTCTTTCTAACTGTTGGTCTCACTAATATTAGAAATATTTTTTCTATAGTTGAATTTCTTTTGAATTGAATCTACTGATAGTTAAAGCATACAAGGTTTTTTTACATGCATAATTAGAGAATGATACGAATCATATGATAATTTAGTCAAATATCGATTATGGATCCAACCAATATATACTCGAGTGCAATTCAACCTATTGTTTTGGTCCACAAGGAGGTGATCAGATGGGTGGTTATTTTGAAGTGGTCATCCTCATTCATAATATCCCAGTTTAATGATTTTTAAACAATGAAATGAGGATTTAGAATGAACCACAAGCACTGATTATACAGTAATTTAGAAGTTTTGTTTTTTTGATTTTCATCTACTGAACTTTGGGTCTTAACTTACAGTTCATCTACTGGACTTTAGGTCTTAACTTACAGGTTCATTGAACAGGGAATTGAAAGCCAAACATAGTTCCCAACTGCATCAGATCAGAGAACTATGCTTCAAAATAATAATAATCAGATAACTTCATGATCACTTTTGAAGTGGTTTCTATGCACTCTAATAGTGGTCATGTAAAACTTGATTTTCAGGTTCCCTTTATTCGGGAAAAATTACCAGCCGAAATTTTCCAATGACTGCAGATCTGATATTCACTTCTTACAGCTTAGTCCATTTCAGAAGTGTTATCAGGTTAGTAATTCTCAATAGATAATAGATAGAGGTAATTAGTGCATATTAATGTTGTCGACTAAGGGTTTTTATGATTTTTTGTAGTATTGCATTTGTTGATAGTTCGACAAGATTTTTATTGCTGAATGTTGTCTGCATTACACTTTATCTCATTGGAATCTGGAAGTGTGTTCATTGGCTTAGAGGGAACAAATTTGCAGACCCTATAGGCCTATAGGATGACTTCTTCCTTGATCTATTATGTTGCGATTAGCTGTTGTATATATTGCGCTTTTTTCTGAGTGGTTGTAATATGCTAGATTATATGTTCAGTTTGTCCTATTAGAAAAATTTGTAGTTCTTATTTTATTTTATTTTAGTACTTTGTTTAGGTAGACTTGAATATAACAGAGGTTTCGTTGCTTAATATTGTTTCTGTGCCGGATATTGAATCTGGAATTGAAGCTGCTGAGTAGGCGGTTGAGTTACAAAAGTTGGTTTTCTATCGGGAAGTGGGTACCGATAGTACTTTGGAAGCTTCATTGCATTGTGATGTGGATATATCAATACGGTTTATAGTACAAATATAGTTTGGAATGAAGGTAACCAAACATTAATTGTTTCATAGACATGGTTAATGAGAAAAAAATATCTTGGTCCGATTATGGAAATTTCTCTTTTTGTATCGCTAGGTCGAAATATAGAACATGAGCTCATTTTACATCATGCACAGACAATGTTGAAACTTCCAGGCAGCATGTTTTTATCTACAATGAAGGCTGCGCTGATCAAATTGTCCAAGTAATTCAACTTTGAGAAGAGGAGAGCTCAGGTTTTAACTCTCAACTTTCATCATTTTTTTAACTGCATAAATACATACAATTTTTTATGATTGAGAAGTTCAATACAGTCATCCTTATCCCAAATTTTGTGATTCATCTTTGATGTTCCAATGAAATTAGGGTGTTTAGTAGGCTTGTCGGCAGTCAAAGTGCTAGATACGATACCTAAAGACGGGTTGTTTAACTCCGTAGTACTGGGTTCCAAGCAATTCTTTTTTCTTTTTCTGATACGCGAAAGCCGGACCCAGGCTTCAACCTGAACCCATCCAGTTAGACTAGCCCCACTGCCAGACCAAACACCGCTAAAGCCTCTATACAACTAATCTATTACAAACCTTTACAGCGGCGGAGATTGAACCCCTGACTTCCTCCTTACTGGAGTTGATGGGATACCACTGAGCTATGATCTTGGGCCCAGCAAATGTGTTTATTGATACTGGGTTTATACCTCCTAGGTCATGACCGACCTTTCCATAAGGCTCATCTCATGCTTCACATACGTAAGTTGATTAGAGGGACCAAGTTCACTGCTTTGTCTAAAGATGGAATACATGTAACACCCCGAGTTCCGGATCAGGGTCAAACCCGTATGGAGATCCGAACTTAAAGCGTTACGGGTCGGAACGAGACTTATGCATATATTTATCTTTGCTAATTTACTTTTATACTAAACATAATTGAAACTTTTATACATGAATTGAAGCATATGAATACATTAAACATCGTTCAAAACATTTTCAACTAAACATTTATTTTACTTCAAGTTACACTTCAAACAATACAAGAGAACAATGCAATCATTAATCTACTCATTTTTAGCTTCCACTTCCAACTTCCATGAATCTGCAAGGATTGTCAATTTGGGTGAGATGATAGCTCAATAGAATGCATTCCCTTTCTCAAAATATAAGCAAACATGTCAACCAATTAAAGACAATACACACAACAACAGTATATGGTGTAACTTCAAGGATTTAATTATGTATATATTCACCAACTAAACTCACAATCTATCAAATCCTCTTAAAATGCACGAGCATCCTCGGTCCGTACCCCGCCTATCCGTGTATCCTCGGCACGGGACCGCCAACCTCACTTGCACGAGTATCCTTGGGTCATGCCCCACATATCTGTGTATTCTCGGTACGGGCACCGCCATTCAAACAAATACATCCATTCATTTATAAATTCACACTACCATAGCACGAGTATTCTTGGGTCGTGCCCCACCTATCCGTGTATCCTCGGTATGGGCACCGCCATTCAAACAAATACATCCATTCATTTATAAATTCACACTACCGTAGCACGAGTATCCTTGGGTCGTGCCCCACCTATCAGTGTATCCTCGGTACGTGCACCACCATTCATACAAGCATATCCAATTATTTATAAGATAATTTTATCATACAATATACATTTCCATTCACTTCATCAACAAGTCATAAGTTCACAACTCAACTAACTATGTAATTCTTTCAACCATTTAAGCAAACACACTAACAACAGAATTTTACGTCATAGGTTTTGGAATGATAACTTTGTCCGATCTACCTCAACATTTTAGTGAACATTCCTGACACCATAATGTATAACATATCCAAATTTCACATGAAACTAACGGCTAAATCAAAAGATATTGATTTTACAAACGCATCACAATACCTAGGCAGACAACATCATTTTACCAAACTATTCACCATAAATTTATATTAATCTCAAATTAAGCACAACCAAAGCACAATGAAAGATAATATATTTATCTACAACTTTTGTTAAGATCTCAAATCATTTTAATATCAGTAAGACTGCCTAAGAACATCAAAAACACAGAAAAAGGAAGCTGTCCAGAATTTCAGAAATCACAATCCAAATTACAAGGAACATTCAACGGTGAATTTGCGTAGGAAAATTCTCATATTTTAACAAGAGATACCTAATCATGTTTTAAATCAATAGGTGAAGCCTGATCATCAATAAGATACATAAATTTATTCAAACTATTCACCATAAATTTATATTAATCTCAAATTAAGCACAACCAAAGCACAATGAAAGATAATACATTTATCTACAACTTTTGTTAAGATCTCAAATCATTTTAATATCATTAAGACTGCCTAAGTAAATGCCTTTATAGTTCAATCCACCCACCTAGGCTAAGGCTAAGGCACAACAACCTAAGCCATGAGGTTAACTAATCTGGGTATAACCCGACCCGAAACAATAGCTAAAAATACAGGGTATTACAATACACCTGTGTATGGAGATTGCAGACATGAGGTGATAATGGAGGTTATTTTTTCTATTCGTTGTTTCTCAAGTGACTCTTTTTTTGGTGTAAAATATAAAATTTATCATCATTAAGTGAAAATGGGAGGTTACGTTGGTCTCCATTACATTTTTTCTTCTATTCTCTACAAATCACTATAACAACCATTTTTTTCTTGATTTGTAAAATGGAAAGCTTTGATAATTGTGAGAACTGAAATTTTAGGGTATCAAAAGTGATGTTACGGGGAGCAAGTGCAGATATTGATATTCGGTTTCTTGAAATAATTTTCCAGTAGAATTTTGTGTGGTCTTCAAAATAAGGGGATATAAAGTTTTAGTTTTCACATACAAATTGGTGTTGTTTTGTTCATTATGCATCATCGCATCAGGAAATGCAAGCTAGCAGTAGTCAAGTAAAACGCAGGTCCCTAAAGAGTTAAACTTGGTCTCATCAACTAAATAAAGAATTTCAAATGTTTGTTTATTTGGTGTCCTTCACTTAGTCGATATCACCATGGAATGGTTTCTTTAACACCATTACGGACTGAGTCACTACAAACAAAACTAAACAAAGGAGATTCTCAGTAATCAAATCGCACCATTATTAACCGCATATGGCGGGGTATTAATATTCTGAATATTGTGATAAGAAAACTGTTTCAAATATCATTTTAGGTGAAATTCGGTTGGATTTAATCCAAACAGTTTGATAAAGTGCCCGACAGAGCCAGCGTCACACTGAAGGCTGCTGCTGTAATCGTGCAGCTATTTGTTTTTCCTCAAAGAAATCTTCCAGGGGACCTACTAGTCAAAATTTTTGTTGTTCTGGTTATAATATGATACAATTTGTTAGAAAAGATAGTTACAGTTTTGATGCTTCAAGGAATGATGTATGAAAACATTGTTAGTTTGGAATGTTTATTGAGTCTACTCTGGGTGTTCTTTTATCCAATTGAATCTAGCTTCTATGTGATTTTACTTTGCCTGCACTGTGGTAGATGTTGTTATTTGGGTCTCTCATGTTTTCAATCATGAATGAGACAGATACGAGTCTACAGACTCTACAAGACATAATGGATCTTAAAGGTATGATTGAATGCGACAAATTAGGATCGAGGATACTGTGAACTGGAACTCAAGGATCTAATTTAATTTTTCTCGGAATTCATCTCACTTGAAATTTAATTTAATTAAGTAATACAACCACAGTCGTACTCACTTTTTCAATGACATGGAATATAGATGATCTGTTACATTCTAAATGGACCATTTGTTACATGTTTGTGTTCGGAGCATGAGTCTAAAACTTTAAAATTCATCCAAATGCATATCCTCTGATTAATTTCACACAAAATGATTTAAAAAACAATATTTTCTCAGAAGAACATTTGTTTTGGATTATTTTTCATGTGTTTAGGAACACCATAATGCTTAAAAAGAAAACTATTCAATACATCTTAGTAGTCATAAAAATTAATTTCCAATATGAATTCTAAAAGTTGTTATTGCAAATAAATTTTATTTTTGTAGCAACAAAAGATTAAATATCTTTATGTCTAGATATGCCTTTCTAGAATGAAGTCACATTTAGCCAATTTTATGTATTCTCTATACTTCATAAGTAGCTGAATTTGATGATTAAAATAAAAAGAAAATCACTAACATTTTATATGAGCAAAACAAGCGGAAGAACAGACATATCTGAAGAGTGGATATAAGAATTTGAAAAACATCATAACAAAGATGAACGAAAAGTTAAAAAAAAAAAAAAAAAAAAAAGGAAAAGAACAAGAACTTAGGATGTTAATGTTCAAAGAACATCTTCAACAAGAACACAGTGTAATCATGTATAAAATTTGGGATAAAAAAAGAACAAAAATATGCAAGGAAGGTCTTACAGTGTATAAAACTGAAGAGAATATGGGAAGCCGAGCGCAATTCAAATACATATAGATTTTAGTTCGGGTAAAATTTCTTGCAAACTTCAAATAATAGGATTAAGAGGTAATATCATGCTATGTTTTATGTTAACCTTTAGAAATATAGGATTAAGAAGTCAAATTTTCATATAGAATCATATCACTCAATGAGTTTTTTTGTTGGTCATTTGTTGTCATATTGTTTTGTTAATATCAAGTCTTTGAGCACATGTCTGTTAAAAGGTTATCATGTATATTTTTAAGTATGCAGTAATCTTCTCTTTTCCTTTAAAAAACTGACATAATTCTTTCGGTTTGAAATACTATACCAATCTTTTTTTCTTCTAGAAGCATGTATTTCATGAAATGTTTTTTATTCCTTCATAAAGTGGATGTATTTTAGGTATTTAATGTGAATATTAAATTATTTTTTCTTATTGATGTGTATTTTTTGAATTGCACTACATCATTAGTGGTTTTACAATATGTGTTTTGATGATCAAGTTAAAATTCACAAACAATACTATTTTAATAAATTAAAAATAATATGTAAAGATCATTGAGGTCTAAGTAATTTTTCCCCCTTTTAACCAATTACAGTTGGTTATGAATTGGAATATTGTTTAAGTTCCAAGTTAAGTAGGATGATATTCGATTGATTTTAGCTAAACTGGGAGCTAAGACGTATTGATGCATTAGTTTCATGTTGTTGTAGTCTTTGTACTCTCCTACATTTCCTTTGTGTAGTCTCTCCTTAGCTAGATCAGATGGTGCTAACGATCACATGTTAAGTCAATCATATTTGCTTTGCTTAAAATACTACCACATTGCATTTTCGATACTTTCAAAGTAAAGCACCGATAATTTGATTTTTCATGGAATTGACTCAATATGAGCACTTTTGTTCTATATCGTTCATATGTTCTTTTGGTTAATCTATTTCGGTCTCCAGTAATGATGATTGGTTTTAAAACTAATCATGGACAAATATTGATACAACGTGATTGATATTATTTTTTCAAGATATATTTTTGGTGGAATTATGTGCCTAAATATAAGTTGCCTCTATTAATACTGATGTTATTAGATGTGTATTGTATAATGCACTAAATTGTAACATTTTTTAATGTGTTGTTGAAAGCATGTATCCTAAGAATAAAGTACGTAGACACTTAAGACTAAAAGGATAGGTTGAGCCGGGGCCGTAAGGCCCCGGTGATACCTAGTCAACCATAAATTGATATCATCATCACTTGTTTACTCCATATATTTCTCCCCCTTTTTGTCACAATAATGAAAAACAAGCGAACAAATAAAGGACAACATGAAAAGGATCTTACAAATCTCAAAATAGACTTGCAACATGTTGACTCAAGCACGAGGGTTCCACATACCATTTTTGATAACCAATATCGAAACCGAAACTACAAGTAATTACGTTTTGACATGTTATCATGGAAATAATTTCCCGAAGCAATTTTCCCAACTAGTTTAGCAAACCAAAAATCAAATAAGCAACTTAGTTCATATGCTAAACCGATTGTATAAATACAACCGCTTCATTCGATAAGACCAAAACAAAGATAAACTCCATTTTTTTTCATCAATGTCTAATTATCCATATAACTTAGACCTTTAGATTTCAAACAAGCCAAATACTAGGTTAGTTAACTAGAATTTCCTTTTTTAGGCTTTCGGCTAGACTTGAATAACCGAAACCTCCACTTTGATAAGTCTAACTAAGATCAAAATTAACTTAGTTTATCTTATCCGGAATCGAATTGGACTAAACAACTTGTCCCGTTAACATATTCATTCGTTAATCCATAAATAATTCATACATACCAATAAATCAACTTGCATAATTATTCACCTCAACCGGATACAATTGAAACAACACACATAAACCAAAGTTTCATTATTGCACCGAAATTTTGTAAGTTTAAACAATTGATACTACACAATAAAGCACAAATAACAATTGTTTTACTTAACTGGAAGCAATTGAATTAACATAGACATTAAAGCACCGCAATTGCACCAAATTTTGTAAGCCTAAACTAATGATATCACACAAGAAGGTAAGAAAACAAAAGTTTTACTTAACCGGAAATAATTGAATCACACACACATCCATACATACATAATGGAATAAACACATCAATTTTACCAACAATTTCTTTTAAGAAATAGAAATATATATATATATATATATCAAATAAAAATAGGCTTTTCTTAAAACAGGAAAACAAATAACTAAAAAGATTGTTACCTCAATTTCGCATTCAACTTATCCAAATATGACTCCATCGCTTTCTTCTTCCGGGAGAATTGATATCGAAATACCATTATGTTGTCGTTCTTATGTCAAAAACAAAAGAACAACCAACCTTTACCAGAGAAAGGTTGAAAATCGGTTTTAACAATTGCAAGCAAAAGTTGAAAACCGTCGAAACACATATGCTTTTATGCTAAACCAAAACCGATTCAACATATTGTGACTTTTTCACATATTGTTTCTACAGGAATCCCTCATGATACTTTGATAAAGCCTACCAACTTGGGCTAGAACTTAATCCTGCTAAATCAAAAAGTCACCCAAACCATAAGGGTATTCAACATATTATGAGATCGAATATCAAGGTAATAAAACCGAAATCAAACATCTCATACACATACATAGCAAATAAATAAAGTATTAAAGTACCGGCTATGTAAATCAAAAACTATCACAAGAAAAATTATAAATCAAATAACTTTATTCATAATAATAAGATAGTTTTTGTACTTAAGCAAAAATTGAAATAACTCAACAACTAAAGTATATTCTTATTAGGGCTGCCCATGGTTCGGTTTTCTGCCCGAACCAAACTGGTCCAAACCGACAAAAAAACCCGAGAAAACCAGAGACCGAAAAATCCAAAAACCAATAAACCCAAAAACCGAGAAAACCGATTCTAGGTGGTTGGTTTTGGATTGATGTCACAAAAGAACCAAAAATCCAAAAAAAACAAACCGAAAAAGAAACCGAGATTAAGAACCAAAAAAACCGACAAAAGCCATAATAATATGTAGCGAACTTTCCATCATAGTATAATATATATTCACTTCAATGAGTATATCTATAAATAAAGTAAATATAAATGAAAATGTATCTAATGTTGAATTATATATGTATAATATATATTATTTTAATGAGTATACCCATAAATAAAGAAATTATTTTGATGATTTGATTTACAATTTTGATTTATGAGTTACAAATGAAAGTCTATTAAAAAAAAAACCAAAAAACCCAGAAAAACCAAAAAAACCGGTGGGACGATTCTGGTTTCTAATATTCTAAACCGAGCATGGTCTGGTTTGGTTTTTGGTTTCTTAAAAGAGATATTGGTTTGGTCCTTGGGTTTGGATGAAAACCAAGCCAAACTGAACCATGGGCAGCCCTAATTCTTATTATCCAAAGAGAAGCATAAACTCAAACTTCATTTGTTTTCCCATTGAGAATTTTTTGACGTCTTTTTTTAATTTTTGATTCAATGTTCCAGAACTCGGATTCAATGTTTAGAATTCCTTTATGAGTTTCCGGATTATTTCTGGCAGCAAATGCCATATCTATTTTTGAAAATAGTCAAGTTGTTTACCAATCTTTTCAAGCTGAATACCGAGAGACTTCTTAAAAAACTTAGATGGAATTACTTCAACCACATCTTTGGAACCTTGTCCTCCTATCATTTGGCTCTAAACCTTATCATTTATATTACTGATTCTTTTCATATCAGTACAGTTATCTTCCCAAGTATTTTCACATATTTTGGTGATTATACATGGAAACCTGAGATGCCTTTTGAATCCAGAAGACGAGATAGAATATGATATCTTTATCATTTGACTGACAATTATCCCATATATATATATATATATATATATATATATATATATCTGGGAGTCTTTTTTTAACATGAAATAGACAAATTCAGCAAACGATTTGTCCTAAAATGACTTGTCTCTTTGTACTTGCAAAAATGGTTGCTAGTGCAAGTTTTCCAAAAACCCTCAGATGAAAGGGTATATCCTTTGTTGGTAATCTATAATTTTCCCAAGTCGACTTCTTTCCAATGATGCATGTTGAAATGTTATCGTTTTCAATTTCAACTCCAGTAATCAGGTGATTACATTCCACATTGTACTTAATAGCGTTTGAGACTGTCGAATGATTAATGTAATAGATTCCTCGACTAACGAGAGTCACAAAACTGAGTTTTTTGTGATCAATATTGTGCATATTGGCATAGAAAACTCTTGCCATATCAGGTGAGTATTCTTCAAAATCAAAAAGATTTCCCCAGTTCCGATCTTGAAAAAACTTCACATAGTCCTTATTTTGGACTTCAGGATCATACCTTTTCTCAGCAGTAAATTCTATTCCCTTGAGAGTTTCATATCTCTTAAAGCATAAGATGTCAACAAAACGAGAAAATTCATACTTGTTATATATACTGTTCGGAAATTTGATCCTATCAACCTTATCAATTTTGACCCGATTATCAGAGGACTTAGTCCTTGATTTCCCTTTTCCCATATTTGCGAAAATATGAAAAACTCTAGTTACGGTATTGACTAGTCTTCCCAAATATGTTCGAACACATAGCAAGAGATTATCTTTTATAGGGAGGCTTGGGGTCAAAAACCGGAAACAACTAGTTTTAGGAAATACTAGCAAAATCGGAAACCGAGACTTGTGAGAAGACAAATCCGTTTTTGTTTCAATGTCTTTCTTTGGGAAAACAAATTTTTCATGGACTGGATCTTTATTTTGGATTGATTCCATATTTTTGTCCAAAAGTCTGTTTACTCTTTTATTACCAAAGATCGATAATATTACTTGAAACTTACTCAAGAGTTTTACAGAGTATACAGATACATGTTTGAACAAAATATGATATTTGTTAAAAATACCACTTGAATCATAAATCCTATAAAAATTTAAAAGATCACTTGCTTCATTAAAATAGTTGTGAGGTGTATGAAGCAATCCATAGTTAATAGAATTATTAACTAAAAACTCAATCCTTTGAGGATTACATATTTTCCAAAATCGCACCCAAAGAGGTGAGACATTGACAGTCTTTGATCTGAAAATGTATACAAATATACTTTGATAGGCTATCCAAAATATATTTAAGATTCTAGATTTCACAAGAACACTATAGCCGAGGTTCATCAAAATCTTAAGTAGGATCCTATGCATCCTCAAGATATAATTTGTCTCATTTACCATTAAATCATTATTTACCATAATGATATACAATCCTATGACACTCAAAGGATCATGTAAGTCATTCATGACATACATATGCATAATTCCTAACAGTTTTAGGAATAAAAGTATTACATACTTCATATGTGTTATCCACCACAAATTCCCGAAGTAGTCAAATCCTGCCATTATGTTAACTAAATCATCAAACAGACTCAATTCTTATAGGATGGATCGCACCAAACACATATTGTTATGTCTTTTCGTGTTTTCCTGCTCTGATACTAATTGAAAAGGCGAGGGTACCCCAAATATACCTCAAGCTATTACTTTTCCTTCCTATAAGTCCTTTCCCCGAAAGTGATTGTCTATAGACCGAGTCGAGACAATACAACAAATCGGTTCACACTTTGTGTGATCGTCTATGGATACGAGATCGAAACAATACAACAACAAAGTGTGTTTACTTGATACAAAGGTTCGGACTTAACCAAACTCAATAAGATTCACATATCAAGTAAATAGGAATTAAAGTTTGTGCAATTTAATTTAATTATAATTAAACAATTATAATGAGGAAATATAAAGTAAATGACACAACAAGATTTTGTTAATAAGGAAACCGCAAATGCAGAAAAACCCCGAGACCTAGTCCAGAATTGAATACTCTCAGGATTAAACCGCTATACAAAATAAGACAACTTCGTATAGTTGAGACCAAGAAACTAAACCTATAGTTCACCTAGTTCCGTCTGTATTCCCACGCATCCAACCTGTAAATAAGTCACGTACTTGGACCAATTCCTTTGATTCGTATTCCAAACAGTAAAGGAACAACAAATATGTTTGGTATCAACTCTCTTCAACCAAGTGATATGAGTTTCCACACTTCCAAACAAGTTTAGAATTGATTTATCTGACTTTCAAGAACTATGTGATTGATCAAGTTCCACTCAACCACAACTCATGGGTTTACGGTTCTACCAAAACAAGTTTCGGTTCTACCTCCATGTGAGTACTGTGCATAGTTACACTAGCTTACCAAATATACGGCTGACTAGGTACTAGGATCGGTTCCCCACATATATTTGATATCTAACTTTTATGCACTGCACATGTCCATATGATCGTTTCCCTCTTCCCAAAAACGTGTTGCACATGTTCATAGGATCGGTTCCATTTCTTCCATAAACCTTGCTGCACCTTATACAAGGATCAGTTCCTCTTGTGATGCACTGCACCTCTTACTAGGATTTGTTCCCCTCTTCCCAGTAATAAGTTCAGACAGTCACAACCCGATCATACTCCAGGTGATTACTTAAGATCGGTTTCACTAATAAAAGTCATACCAATACAAAAGTCAGGCCTCATGTGAATAGTTTTACCAAGAATCAAACAAGTCATGAGCGGTTATACTAATCACACATATTGGTCATTCATAAGATATGCAATGTAGAACAGCCCCAATAACGCCTGGCGATTTCCTTTTCGGTTCACAACACATATCATGAACTTACTTCCTTGGAACACATGTAAACATTGTTCCCTAGGATGAAATCCTCACCTCATACCCATACATAATCACAATAGCATTCATACGATTATGTCGATGTCTTATATACAAATTTTAATGGTTAAGCAAGAAACTTCATATTGTATTCCTTAATACTATGTCTATCTAGAGTGTTCATGCTTCACAGTTTTATGTTTTCAATATGCACGACTTGAAAGATACGTTAGGGAATAAAACAGTTCAAGTCAAATATCACTAACCTCAAGTGGAAGGATGATGTTGTCGTTGTAGCTCCGCACTTATTCACTTCTTCAAGTATTCGCAATACTTGTAATGTCTCACCCTAATACTTTCAATCTAACCTATACGAAGTTGACTTTAGTACATTTAAATCAAGCGACTCTTAAATGAGTTTTGATTCCCTAAAATATGACAACCAAACTTGACATACCAACGCTTGGTGGGTTCAACCGAGCAATGATCTAACAAGCTAGATCTTCAAATCTTTCACAAAGGGAAGAAGAAATCAGACAAAGAGATAAAATCTTTGCCAGTTTGGAAGTCATGAAACCAAGATTCAGCTTTCCCTTCTAGGTGGATAAAGGCAAATTGTGTTGAAAAAATCTTCCACATCTACGTACCCAACCTCTAGGATTATCTCCATCGAATTTAGGAAAAACAATTTTAGGGGCTTTGATGTTTGGGTCTTGTTAGTGGCCTGGTAGAAAGGTATTATGAGATGGACCAGATTGGCCATAGGATGGTGGTGTTGGTGGTGTGGATATGATCAAATGAGTCATCAAAGCAGTAAACTGTTGTTTTGATTCCTTTGTTAAAGTAATAAGTGTGCTCAGTTATTTTTGCTGATCTTTTGCTGCTGCTGCACGAGTTGTACTATCTTTGATATGTAGATCTGTTAAAGTCTGCATCATCGTTGTCATCTCCTTGGTGGTAGCGTCCACTGCTTTAATGGATGGACCTCCAGTCATTGTAGAATAAAAAAAATATCTTCTGGGTGATACCAATTGTCAAGAACTCGCTTGATTTTAACTAGATTAAGAGGTACACAGAGTAACATGGAAGAACACAGAGAAGTTAAACATTTCTACACTCAAATGAGCACAACCTCATATTTTAATTTTTTATTTCTTATCTTATCTCTACAATCATTGACTCTTAAATACCGAAGAAACTCTAACAAAACCAAACCTAACTTATTACATCCCTATACGTGTGTACATCTCACATGGAAGTAACTCAAAATAAAAACAGATAACGGTAAAAATAGGTTATGGTTTAATGATTGCTGAAACTTAAGACAAGAAGCTAAATGCTATGAGGAGCCAACTCGGGGACATGACAAAAAGGTAATTCCATAAATCCTTAAGTGAGGCGCTGACAGTTGAACTTCATCCGTGGCCGGTCTTGCCGAAGCCGTTGGTGTTCAAAGTCTAGTCGCCAACTACTAGTTTGCTACAGTAAAAAAGTAACTATATTTTTATTATTATATATTCCCATCACTTTAAACACTCAACTTACACAATTTTTTTTTCTTTTTTTTTTCTTTTTTTGAATATTTTCTCTACTAATTTTTTTCTAATTTTTATTCTAGTGTTTTAAATTTCTCAATTGAAATATTCCAAAAAGTTATTACACTTTTTTTCGAAGCCTTATTTGAAGTTGTTATCGATAAGATATGTACTAATTTAAAAACAAATAGAAAATATCAAAAAGGGAAGAGCAGGGAAAGTTTAGAAGATAATCCAGGAAAATGTTCTACTAAAATCCAGAGAAGAGCTCAAGTTTTAAAAGTTAAGAACCGAAAGCTACAAAAACCAAGAAAAAGTTGTTCAAGAGCGCGTTGAATGAAAGAAACGTATCAAATGGGAAACCTATCAACAAAAAATTTGGACCATGCAACCCCTTTAAATGTGAATGTAACTTAATCCCTTTAATATTCATACTTTAAAAAAATGGAAGAAACGTCAAATGAAGATAACCAGGAGACCAAAGATTGTACGAGATTTTTGTTGAAGCCTTTAATTAAGTTTTTATTGTGTAAAAGATTCTATCTTGTAACAAATGAGACAGTAATGTTAATGAATTAGAAAATTTTAGAACTTAAAAATTTGATTTCCATTACATTTAATTAAATTGGTCATATTTACGACAAAATAATGTGAAAATTAATTTGGATTTAATCCATACACATAAATTACCAACGACTATATAATAACAATTATATTTATAACGGTCGTTCTTTGAAAATTACCAGCATCTATATAATAATGGTTATATTTTTCCTTATGAAATATCGACCAACGATTTTTTTTTTCTCTAAACACAACCGACATTCTCAACCAACATCATCCACCAAGTTTTCTAGAAACAAAGGGAAACAAATATTATGTGTCGAAGCAAGAGAGGTTTGCCATTGTGTTTCATGGATAACCACAGTCTGATGCAATACCCTTGGATGCGTTCGAAGTGTCCACAAAAAGGTTATTCGTGTATCAGAATATTCGTTGAATCACAACCGTAAAGCTCATGTATTTGCATTGTCAAGATCCTAACTATATTGAGGGACCATATATGCTAGATGATGCTATGAAGGTTAAGTTAAATAAGATGAAGAAAAGTTATCAACACTGTACAAAAACTTGAAATTTAAATCTAAATTGAAGAAGTTACACTACGACCACTTTGGAGATGGAGACCACCAAAAACAATATTGTCCACAGAGAATTAATGGATGCTCAAAGCCAGGTTGCAGAACTTATATGCATTTCACACTTCTACATAAGTCTACAGAAGAAGACACATATGGAAATCACTTCCAAATATGTCCTAGGTGTTTTTTGGTGAAGTTGATTGAGTAAGTCTAGGAACTGACTCACTGTCATTTTTATGTTTTAGTTTGGTGTTATGTTATGTTATATTCATTTAATCAATGAAAGTGTCTTTGAGATACTGAGATTGATCAGTGAGAATATTTGTGCAATCAGTAATGTTTTTGTTAATATATTGAAAAATATATATGTCTATTTAGATTAAAAACCGAGATTGATTAGTGAGAAAAGTTGAAAAAGAATAGAAGACCATGAACAGAATGAAGAACTTATATGAAAGCAGATATGTACTTCCACTTAGCATGAGCTTCAATATTAATTGATGGTGGATTCTTAGTTTCGTATGGTAGATTCTACAAAATAGCGATCCGACCTGCGATGTTGTATGGAGCATAATGTTGGGCGACTAAAAACCCGCACATCAGAGAACTACATGCAATAGAGAAGCAGATGCTGAGGTGGGCATGCTGACATACAAGGCATGACAGAATCAAGAATGATTGTATACGCAACAAGCTTGTGATAGCACCAATCGAGTATATGCTCACCCAACATCGGTTATGTTGTTTGGGCATCTCCAGCGAAGACCACTAGATGCTCCGGTTCACATAGGATGCATCAAACGTGTATAAGAAAGGATGAAGCATAGAGGTTGACTGAAATTAACCTGGGATAAAATGGTTATACAGATTATGAGCCGGCGATACTGAGAGAAAGAGCCTACATTCTACAGAAGTGCGTGGATAGCAGCGATCTATGTACACAAGGTATGTGAACTGACCCTATTATTTCTGAATGTCTCTTTAAAAAGAAAACGTAGAATCACAAAGTTGGTAAAATGGGACTTCATCAGGCAGAATCTAGAGAAAGAGCTAGCGTTCGATAGAAATGCATGAAAAGTAGCGACCCATGGGAGCGAGGTATGTGCACGAGGTATGTGAACTGGCTCTCTTACTTTCGACTGTCTCTTTAATAGAACTATGTAAATCTTGAACATGTAAACCGCCATGGAAGAATTATGAAGTGGGGACTCCCCTCGTAGCACTAAAACTCGCAGGATTGTGAAGGGGGGAATCACCCTCGTATCCTTGTAGCCGGGACATGGAGTAAGTAGACACATTACTTTAATGGTCGCGAATGCATAATCCCATTGAAGTAATGACTACTGCACCCTCTGTACCGAATACAAATCGAAGCGATGAATGTTCCAATAATTTTCTTTTGTCTTTGTGCAAGTTGCTTGTAGACAGGCGAGCCGACGTAAAAAATTCTAGCCACACTTTTATGAGATAAATATTTATGAGTAGGGTTGCACAAAACCGACCCAACCCGCCAAAAAATACCCGCACCTGACCCAACCCGCTTAAGAACGGGTCTACTATGGGTCACAACATAAATACCCACCATATGTTGGGTTGGGTGCGGGTAACATCTTCTATCACCCAACCCGCCCACCCGCCTAAATATTTCCTATCCCTTAGATTAGTTCCTTGAATGGATCACAGCTGTTCCTAAATACCAAAACCTAAACCTAATCGCTTTCTCACTTCTCTATTCTCGTAGTCAGTTCCTCACTTTCTCTTCTTTGCTCTTATTTCTCTCTTACTCAGTTCTCCAGATAGCTAAAAATAAATGTGTTCCAAAAATGATTTTTTTTAATCGGAGACTTTGGTGGTGACCGTGGCTGCTGATGATGATTCTCTACTTGTAGTTTCTCATGAAAATTATCTCATCCGATGATTCTTTCCCCATCTTACTGTAATAAAGAAAAGGCCTCCTTTTGGTGTCCCAAAAGATTTTTGGTTACTTTTTATTTGGACGAAAATGCCCCTCTGTATTTTTATTGCTATTGAATGGGCTTTCGTAATTACTGAAAATCCTAAGGATATGTTTGTCAAACGGACAACTTAACTCTCTTCAAAAAACTACTTCGTTTCTTGCTTCTCCCACCTATTTCGTACTCATGGCTCTCAGCACTCAGCACTCACCACCACCACCTTCTTCATCTACCCTAACGTAACCATCTACATTATCACCACCATCAACCCCAATGTAACCAGCACCACCACCAGGTAATTGAAATTTCTTCCCTAATTATAATCAATTTTGAATACAGATTTCAAAAACAATTTCCCCCAATTTCAGTTTCAAATTTGATTACAATCATTTGAATTCAACTTCTTATTTCCTAAATCGCAATTGAAATCCCTGACCTGATCGCAATCGATTTTGAATATTTAATTCTTCCAGTTTTGGTTTAATCGACTGGTAAAAAGAATCGTCATTCAAAATCCAGTTACAACCAAGTTTCATATGATTCTTGTAGTTGATTCATGAAACGAATCTCAAGGTGATTCCGTTTTATCTCATCTCTTTTGTGTTTTTGGATAATGGACTGGCTTATTAGTATAGAGTGTATTTATGGATTTATCGGGATTGAAATTTTATGAATTAGGGATGGTTAATATGATGTTTGATGATAATAACGGGCATTCTTTGGTTGGATTTTAGAGTTTTTATATATGCTTTCAATATAGCTTCACATGCATGACTTTACTATATTTGATATATACCAAACGAATCAATTGTAAATTTACGGACTTCATCATGCTCTCGGTGTTTTAGGAATAAGTTAGTGTATAAATTTTTTCCAGTTCATTGGAAGGGCTTGGTTTTGGTTGATATGGAAGTGAATGTTCAATACATCCGAAGGTCACTAGCGGAAAGGAAGCTAATAGTTGTGCAAATAGAGCAACATAGATCAGAGCATTGAGTCATCCGCACAAATCTTAGGTTTAAGTTTTACTAGAGCTAGAAAGAGAAGATAGATTAGCTAATTTCTTCCTTCCCGCATTTTGATTTCCACTTAAGGATTGCTGAGGTTTGTTTGTGTTTGGTTGGAGCCTCCTAAAATTAAATCATTTATTAACAGCATCACTGCTGTTCCACATGAGAAATTAGAGGAAGGTGGGATTCTGAGTATTCTTTTCATCATTGGGATGATCTCTTTATTCATTTTGATTAGTTCTTTGAGAAGCACATAAACTTGAGTAAGGATTTTCATGTAGACTATGATTCTCTGGTGGTGGATTTTCCCTTCCAAATTAAGAGGAGATGTTCTCAGCATTCTTCGCGTTATAACGATCATTTTGGAGAATTGCATGAACAAGCATTTCTATACTTATTTTGAGGTATGTTCGATCTAATCTGGTGTAGTTTTTTTTTTGCAATACATGATTAAGTTGAATATCCAATGGTACAATAGTTATCTTCAACCTTAATCTCCTTTCCTGATTTTTTTTTTTTGCCATTTGTAATGCAGCGAGATCTTTCGTCTACGCTTGCTTCTACTGATGGAGGAAAATTGAGATAAGTCTGAGGACTTTGGTTTAGTTGCACTCTTGAAGAAACCATGGGGATCGAAGTGCTCTATAGGAGATGCATCGCTAGGTTCAAAGATGTTACTTTTTCACAAGTTTGGGGGAACATGGATGAAGGCCCTGGGACCATGTTCTGTAGAGCAGGGTGGTGATGTAGTTATATTCAGTAAGTGGTTCATCAAAAGAGTCCACAACAACAAACCAGATGACTAAATGGTTCCAAGCCATTCATTTGCCCAACATACACACCCACGATGAAAGCTTCTCAAAATAATGTTCGTTTTGAGTGTTGTAGAGGCTATGTGAATCAAATTTTATCATGACTCGAGCTGTGACTTAGGTTCCAGAATGGATGCATTGTAATAGGAAATACAGTATTTCCTAAATGTAATATATGCGAGAATATCATGTTTGTGTAAAATTTCAAAGATTATGTTGTTTTTTTGGTTTTTTTCCCCCTTAAGTGCGACCTGATCCAAGCTTTCCCTTTTAACTATCTTTATTTCGGAAGTAGGAACTTGAATCCTATTGATGTAAGTTCCAAGTAGTTTGAATGGTGCCAGCCTCGGCCATGCAAACAACATCAGTGTAACTCATTCGTAAGGTTCCTTAAGTGTTTTTTTTTATCGGTACAATGTTTCGAGGTTTTAGTTTTTTCTTTTTTTTAATGGGATTTTTTTTTGGTGCTGGCGACTTTCAAACTCAGGTCACTGGTATACAATTGTATTATAGTGACATCTGTTTAAGTATGAGCGTGCATTGTGACTCTGTGAGGTGTTAAATGGGAAGTTTTGATTGACATTTCGAGCGGCACACGCATCGCGCGTGCTACTTTGCTAAATTAAATGGTGGGATATCATGTAATGGTTGATGGTGAGATCTTGTCGGCACAGTTGCCATGAACGAATCACTCAATTACTGTAATTCTGTATATGGTTTTGGAGAAAAAATATGTACTGAATGATCAAAACCTAGCTAGGGTCTCATTACTATGATCCTACATAGCAGCAATAGAAAAAACAAGAGGAAACTTTTTAGAATTTTTTTTTTTCAATTCATCAGATTATTTGTTTGATTAATCGATCTGCTCATCCGGCCCGATCTAGGTTTTCTGTGAAGATTTTCAAATAAAGTTTTGATCAAATGATGGATGTAATTATAAAAGTAAGAAGGAACCATAAACCCAGTCACGTATTTGAGCACAAACTATTTAATCTGCGACCAATCTCATGAACTAATTTAGATTTAGTAAAAGTATCGATCATAGCATATGTACGTGTACTAGGTTTGATCAATTATTAATTTCTTATATTGTTTTCTGCTCATAATATGCCATCAGAAGTAGCAACCTCACCCAGGATTATAGATTTGAAACATAAAGAATTAGCTAGTTAAGAAAAAGAAAGGTTTTATTCGGGTATACCCGCCACCCACCCGATCCAACCCGCCATAAATTGGGTCGGGTGAAAACCGACCCATTATAATGTTGGGTTGGTTGCGGGTGACAACTCCTATTACCCGCCTTCAGTGGGTTGGGTGGTGGGTGAGGCCAAAACCGACCCAACCCAACCCATGTGCAACCCTATTTATGAGATAGTCTCTAACCCTACCTGGGACTCTTTTTTTTTTGAAGTGAAAAGGGTATATATTAAGAAAAAAGAGGTAGAAAATATTTACAGAGGAGTGTAGAGATTCCTAAACCCAAAAAGACTAATACAAGATATCTATCTCATCCGCATAATCTCATCCCACTGAAACAGAATTTGGTTCATAGATACACCATTAAAAACTTCCGCTTTCGAACTCCATAAGCAAATATCTAGATAAAAGGGTCATGTTCCTAGATAAAAGGGTCATGGAAATAACATATGCCAAAGTAACAACAAAGGATATTGCACAAGGCATTTTTTGTAGTATTATCTGGTGATCGTGATATATCGAGACCTAAAGACAAATAGTCGAATAGTTTACTAATCAACAGAATCTTCCCGATTAACACCTCTAAAGTGACATAGGGTGTTTGAAAAAAGACCCGAATGAATGACCTTTTAGCATCGCCAACCCGCCACACCAAATAAATTTTAATACGTCTGACGGGGCGGGATGAAGCTTGGCCACACCTTTTAGTATGGAGTCTACAATCAAGGTTTAGTGCATAGGGGTGATGCATAGTTGAATTACATTCCAGTTTTGGTAAAAGAAAATTATATAAAAATTACGAGAAGAAAAATATGCCCAGAAGTCTAGTATTACTTATAAGCCCCACTAAATGGATCCTTCATTATCAACTCCATTCTTTCACATTTTGATATTTGTAGGCCCATAACTTTAGAATTTTGGGCTTAGCAATAAGAATATTATCCATAATAATTCTAATAATACCAAGACCGCCCTTTAATATTTATCTTATACTATAATAAAGAAAAGTGTTCTTTTTGGTGTCCTTAGAGTTTTTGGTTACTTTTTCTTTGGACAGGAATACCCCACAAAATAGATCTAATTACAAAAGTTGCGCCCACATATTAAATTGCACAATTACTGTCATTTTCGTTGCACAGCTACAACCATCTTCTCCCCAGCACTTGCACCACCGCCGCTAGCGCTAACACACATGTGCCACCACCATCCACAACTAGCACGACCTCTGCCGGTGCCACAACCAGCACCACCTTCGTTGCAACTCATACATTGAATTACACAATTACTACTATTTCCGTTACAGAGCTACTACCACCAGCACCACCGCCATCAGCTCTGCCACCACCAATATCGCCAACACCACCATCAGCACCACCATCGCAAAAATACCAATTTCAATTTTCAATTCATCCCAATTTTCAATTTCAATTTCTTCTCACTCTCAAGGTTACCACCATCCTCCTTCAAATCTTCAATTATCACCACGACCACCACCCTCCTTCACCGTTTTGCTCTTCGATTGTTAGCAACCCCTATTTTTCTTAAACGTTTTTGCCTCTTTCAAAAACCCCACGGAATTCAAACATTTTCTAAAAAGCCATCGTGTTTTCCGTTACGTCTTTCTAACAACCAAGGTAATGGACTTTTTCTCTAACGATTCCTTTTAATTTTCTTGCTGTTAAACATTTTCTAAAAAAACAAAATTCAGTTCATTCTAGCTTAGCTATATGTTTGTCGATGTGTTTCTTGATAAAATGCCTCAAAGAAAATATCAGTGAACCCGTTGTTTGTGTATGTGCCATACCTAATAGACGTCAGATTAGCATAAGTCCACCCGGAATTTAACTTACAGGTAAATGCCACTTACAGGAAAAATACTTAAATAATGTAGGACAAATTGGAATTATGTAACCAAAAGTATTTGATGGATACTGGCCTAGACAATGAGTGTAGTACTTGGTTTACAAATTTGTATACCTAAAGTATTTGATGGAGCGTGGAAAACAAAAGTTAATTAGTGAGTGTAAATTGCCTAGCACTTTTAGGGGCGACCCCAACACAATTAGGGGCGACACAAAAAGGCAAAATAGGTTGAAAATACTTATATGTCCCTTCAAAATAGAGAGGTATTTTGTGCCCGATTGTTAAAACTTAATCGGAAGCTTTGTAACACCTTTGCCTACCGATTAAAAAGGATTTTAGAAAAAAACTCATTTTGGGGCAACCTATAATCGGAAGGTAATGTAACCAGTTAAACTTCCGATTATTATAATCGGAAGGTAATGTAACCAGTTAAACTTCCGATTATGACTACGTCTCAAACACGAACCAAATGGTTACGGGTGGCTCTGCACCCAGAGCCAAGTGGAAATTTGGAAAAGGTCCGATGTGGGGCTACTTATAATCGGTAGCCAAATATCCTACCGATTATGGAAGATTTCAAAATTTTGGAGAAAATGGATTTTAGAAAAAAAACTCATTTTGGGGCAACCTATAATCGGAAGGTAATGTAACCAGTTAAACTTCCGATTATTAAACTTCCGATTATGGCTACGTCTCAAACACGAACCAAATGGTTAGGGGTGGCTCCGCACCCAGAGCCAAGTGGAAATTTGGCAAAGGTCCGATGTGGGGCTACTTATAATCGGTAGCCAAATATCCTACCGATTCAAAATTTTGGTGAAATTGGATTTTAGAAAAAAACTCATTTTGGGACAACCTATAATCGGAAGGTAATGTAACCAGTTAAACTTACGATTATTATAATCGGAAGTTTTACATGTCCAATTAACTACCGATTATAAAAGGGAACATTAGCCGAAATATCCATACATTAATCGGTAGCTAATGATTCATTTTAAACTACCGATTGTTTGTAACCTACCGATTGTGGTTTTGGCTACCGATTATGTAAGGGCATAGTTGCCATTTTGAAAACTCGCGGATAAGGGGTAGCTCAGTTTTACGTTTGGGTGACATTTTTTATCTTTTAGTATCGCCCCTAATTGTGATTGAGTCGCCCCTAAAAGTGCAAGGGTAAATTAGGCTATTTGGCTATTTAATAAGTATTGTGCTATTTCATGTGGGTAGGGAGCGCTGAAAACATAACTTACAGGTTGTGTTATCTTAAACAGCATTTTCCCATTTCTCTGGTTTTTTGAAGATGTTGCTGCTATACAAGCATAAGCTTCGGTTATTCTATTTAGTAAATTCTTACTTTTATGGAATTTGTTATATTTGAGAGCTCTGTGTCGTGGTTAAAAAATTAAGGGGTATCCGTGTTGTTCAGGACTGTTTTAAGTCTTCGAAATATTGAGCGTCTTACGTCAAGCTTAACTCTGGCTTTTAAAAGCTCTATCATTGTTGCCCATTGTATCAGTATTCACTGCATGCATATACTCTAAGCTCTTGGTTCATAAGAAATCTCCATTCATGTCTTTCTATCATCCAGAGTGTGATGCACATCATGAAACATATTATGTTAAAACTAATTATATGATGCACATCAGTATTCACTTTGGATTTCCATATAGTCAAGGACCGCTTCATTTTTGTGCTTAGCTTGCACCCATTTTTTAACGAGGTGAAATGATAGGTTTTATTTTTTGGTAAGCTTGAATGATAGTTATACATATGATTTCTGGATGTTGTGGATATGACTATCGTTTTAGTATTTGTGATGATGTTGTAGAGTTTTAGTGTCCTATGGTCTTTTAAGAAGCACAAAAGGAAGATTTTGTTGTTTTAGTGATTGCACCGTTATCACTTTCAAAGATGAACTTTACTCATGCCAATTTAATTTATCCATTGCATTGTCGCAGGGTTTTGGCACTCGCATCGCGTGTGTGTCTTTGCTAGTAGGTAATAAAACTTGGTATATATTTTATTTTCAGAATCATTTCGTTTTCACTTTCTCTCTCTTCCTCGCTCTCATTTTCTTTTGCTCTCTCTCAGATGAACAAACAGACCGAGAGAGACGATTTCTATTCGAAATTTTCAGAGAAAAATAGTTTCGAAACCTATATCTAATCTTTATAGACACTGATCCTGATTATCTAAACCTAATTCAACATCATCATCACTTGTTCTTGGAAGACTTAGTGAAAATCAACGGAAGAGAAGTCATAATCATCATCAACAATAAATGAATTTGAAGATTCACCTACAAAAAATTGATCAAATAAGTAATAATTTCATTTTAATTCAATCGGTAGGTTTAATTATTCGATTTTGATTATGAAAAATCGTTTGGAAAGCTTTACCAGTTTCATTTCAGCTCAAATCTGAGTTAGATCTAATATAATCTCACCTCAATTATACTTTTTAGAGAAAAATTTCAAAGAATCTTCAAAGAATTTTTTTAGGGTTCTTGAACAGAAATTGATCTATCTTTTAATCTCTCATCTCGATCGAAAATCGGTTTTCAGATTCGAAATCTGTGAATCATTATCCATTTTACCCATCTATTTGAATTTAGTTTTATTTTTGAACTGATTTGAGATCATCTTTAATAGATTTTGTTCTTGATAGATTGTATTAAGTTGAATCTATATTTGTTACATTCAGTACCTTGTCTTGAAGATGAGATCTTAATCGATGAAGATAACTGGAAGCATACGATTGAATCTAAGCAACATCAACAACTATTTCGATAGAAAAACAGTGAAATAAGATAAGTTTCTTTGAGTTTTTTTATGATTCATGAGATTGATGAATAAAACTTGTAGAACAGGTAGGGGAAATATGTATGAACTTTGATTTTAGTTTGCTTATCTTGAATTTGTGGTGGTGTTGATGATGGAGGTGTAAGTTTTGGAGGAGGATGAGGAGGCAGTGGTGGTGGTGTTACTGGATCAGGTTTGGAGGATAATTTTGGATCTGGAGTTAGTGGTGGTGTTTTGGTATGAAGCTTAGAGGTTTGGTATGGATGTCGGAGCTATACTGGACACTGTAAGTTGGATCTACTTTACATTCTTCTTGTCTTAGTTTTTTTTTTATATGTTGGTAGTCATGATATTGCTAGAGCATATGTGAACAATGGTAAGTTGATATTGGTTCTTCAGGTCGACTATTTATTGGTTTCAAATGGTATTTTGTTGGGTTTTGTCTGGTACTAATTTTATAGTTGGAAAGTTCTTGCATATGTTAGACATTGACAAACACATATTGGGAATTGTTTGAATAGCTTTTCCGTATTCGCTCATTTCCTGCAGTTGGATATTCATTTTCTTTACACATTGACTTGAGCTCAGTTTAGGCGAGAAGGATATTATGTGATTTGTATAACCATATCCTTGCTTATCAGTTCGCATCCATGTCTACTCTACATGACAGTTTGCACGTTTAACTAGCATTAGTAGACTATGGATGTGTAACTTGTAGTTACGCATGCTAATTAAATGTGTAACTTCTAGGTACATAAGCTAAATGGATGTGTATGTACTAGTTACACATGCTAATTAAATGTGTAACTTATAGTTACACATGCTAATTTGATGGGATATGCATATGCAGTTCTTAGATGCATACCCGCTGATCTAATTGAAACTTGTCTGTTGATTTTGTTTTGTGCAGGGAAATAAAAGGCATGTGTTAGTTTAGGCCTTCATAAGAACAATTGGATTGGCTACAAAAATGTCTGAGAACCTTTTAGACTAATGGTAAATCGCTTACTCTTAATCTTTTCTATGGAAGTAACTTTTAAATAATTATAACATTTTCTGGATCAATTGATGTCTATGCAAGTCTCAATGTGGTTTGCGCGCACTGATAAGACACTCTAGTTTATGCCAAATTAGACATTCAGGAATTTATTTGTAATAAATAGTATATAATAGGTTTAAGTGCAATCTTTGTAAAACCTATCGGTCTTGAGATCGCAAGAAGATTATGTTAGTGGAAACACGGGTGGTTAGTAATTGTTAGTGTAAATGTTATTATATGATTTTATTTAAGTTTATGAATATTTTGTTCTATGCAGGATGCTTATAAGTGAATGGTATTTACCTGCCTTTAGGGATTGGATGTTTCTGGAGCAACTGACTGGGTATGGATTATGCATCTATTTACAGGATTACAGGTTTAGGATGCAGAAGTTAGGTATTGTGACCTGCCATTATAACTTATTTATGTAGTTAGATGGTTAATGCGTGTCTGTTGAAAGGTAAATATTGAGCAATATCCGTTTCCATTTTTCTTTTGGCACTAGTTCATGTGTGTATAGTGTATTGGTTCATTGTATTTATCATCAACATTAAGCATTGGTATGGACTATTAGCTTTTGAAGTATGATGCCTTCAGACTTTACAAGTACGCAAGTTATATGAATGTATATCTACTAGTTACACATGCTAATTAGAACTGTAACTACTAGTTACACATGCAAATTAGACGTGTAACCGCCAGTTAATCATGCTAATTTGATAGAGCTAGGTATGGACAGAGTGATCTGAATCAAAACCTACAGATAAGATTACTGCTTTAGATGTAGAAGAGCTTGCTGAATAGTTGGGTCTAGGATCAAAATTATATGTAATTGGATTTTCTATGGGAGGCAAGGCGACTTAGGGATTCCTCAAATACATCCCTCACATGTATGGTTTTGCACCTTCACTTTTATTTTTATTGAACTTGATTTGCTGAACAACTTTTGTTGCACTAGACATTAGACATTTCTTATGAGTTTAGGTGTAAGACATTAGACATTTCTTTGCATTATATGGATGTGTAACTCTCAGTTACACAAATCAGATGCATCTGTAACTCTCAATTACACTATTCAAATCATATGTAACTCCTAGTTACACTATTCAAATGCACATGTAACTCCTATTTACAGTAGTTAATCTTCTCACATCATGCATTCATGTTTTCAATGTTCTGGTTTGATACTGGAATACTACTCATGTATGTATGAATAAATAAAACTCGCGTCCTTTGTTTATGCAGTATTGAGATGCTTTCCAGCTTGAACATCCCCCGGGTTATTCTCAACCTCTCTGAAAGAAGTGCTTTGCTAAATGAATCAAATGAGGTAATCAGTTTTTTTTTTTTTTTTTTTTCACAGAAACTTAATTGCTATTGTTATGTACATATCTTGTGGCACAACATATTTTCCTTTGGGTTTTCTTAATTTTTATATAGTTCCGTAACATTGATTGGATGCTTTTGAAATATGGTTATGTAGTTCTTTAGAAAGAAAGTTGCATATGCACTTTCTCAAGGATTGAAGGTGATTGCTGGTATCAGTGAGACTCTTGAATAACGAGGTGAGAAGTGATGATTATTAGCTCTTTTATAGTTGAAAATGTGTGCTTTATATAGATGTGTATCTCTCAGTTACACAAGTCAGGTGCATCTGTAACTTTCAGTTACACATGATATATGCATGTGTAACTCCTCTTTACACTAGACAGATGCATGTGTAACTCCTAGTTACACATGCTAATATGAACAAACTTGCAACCAAAAAATTCCAAATGCTAGGTATCCAAGTCATATGCATGTGTAACTATCAATTACACATGACAGATGCATGTGTAACTCCCAGTTACACATGCTAAGATAGGTTGTCATGTGTATTTTCTGTGATCTTTGTTCTATAATTTTGCATTACAATTGTCCTATGATATTTTTATTTTATAGATCGAGATGTTTGAGATTATCAGATGAAAACACTTCTGATTGCTTGTTGTTATATTTCAGGTTTCAGATAACTTCATTGAAGCTAATTGCTTAAATGTGGTAATGGTCTCGCTGGAATTAGAGTTGACGATGAATACACAAATCAGATGCATGTGTAACTCTCAATTATACTAGATAGATGCATATATAAGTCTCAATTACACTAGACAGATGCGTGTGTAACTTTTAGTTACACATGCTAGGAAATTATTGTAAATGAATACATGTATTTTTAATAATTTTGGGCTTAGTTTTAAATTTTATTTAATTAGGGGCTTGACAATATATGTAAGGGTATGCACGTCTTTTAATAATTCGGGGCCTAGATTTAAACTTCTTTTAATTAAGAGCCTCATATTATGGGTTATCCATGGGTCGGGCCTTAGCATAATTTTCCCTTACTAGTATGTGAAAACTACAGTGAGACCCATTCTCACACATTTTTCTACTGAGAAACCAACGGAAAGAAAACTGAAGGCGCGCACCCATATTTTGGGGAAAAATTATTCTCAAACCCATAATTATAAAATTTTGTTTTCTCTTTTATCTTTTCTTTCTTCTCTTTTGGTTCTTCTTATCTTCTTTTTCTGTTCTTCCTCCGCCGAATTCAGTTCATAGAATTGAGTTAAATCTTGTGAGTTGTTCTTAGGAAGCTTGTTAAATTGATTAGTTGGAGACGAAGGTGATGGTGTTGTGTTTGTTTGAGTTCCAGGAGAAGAAGAAGAAGATGATGTTGATGTTTGTAAAAGAGAAATCAACGGAAAATTCAACGGAAACAACAACAGTGGATTTGGAAAAGAGAATTGGTATTGGGTGATTTAGGGTTCGAGAAGATATTTTGACGGAAAAGAGATGAATCTGTAATGGCTACATACAGAAAGGTAAACCAGTTCACGTGATTGAAGTCGAGATACATCAATTTGTTGAATGGGTATGAAGTGGTTCTCGATTACAAAGTCTGTTGCAGGCAGTCCAGAAAGCATCGTCTTAATTATCCTCGTTATGCAGCTTTGATTACATTGGTTCTGCTCGAAATCGTGTATAGGTTCTAGGCATGGAGTAAGATTCAGTCAAATGAGAAGTGGATGGACTGTTGGCTCGTGTCAAATGAGCATGATATGTTTGAGAAATTGCCGCAGTTAACCCAGTTGAGAGGAGAGATTTAGAGGGGAAGAAAAGAGCAATTATTTCCATGGCCGTAGTTGGAGATGGATGCAGGTACATGCAGAGAAGTGAATGAAGAAGAATTCTTCATGGGGTCTGAATAGGCAAGTGAAGTTGTCAGTTCTGGTCGGATTTTAAAGGCAGTTAAAATGGTTGATTGTCTCGATGGTGTTTACATTTCCAGACTCATCAGTAAATGGACCTGGTGTTGTTGCCATTGATTCATGGTTGTCGTATGTCAGGCTGTGTGAGGGAGCTTGGTTCTGAGATGGAAATATTGGTAGTTGGATGACATAACATCGAGACCAGAAGCATGAATGGTGATCGCCGAATCTTGGGGTACAACATAGTCTACTGCACTCAATCTTATATATGCTGAAAACACTTCTTATGCAATAAAATTGGCCATTGCGCTTGTATTCCAAATGAAGCTAGCATCTCCCAACAAAAAAATTATTAGGAGTATAAAATGTGATTCACATGCAATGATATTGGGCGATGACAGGCCAAATTTGGTGTACAGTGGATGAGTGATGCATCGGTGTTGGTTAGGAAGCTACGTATGTATTGGTGTTGGTGTTGGCCATAATGGTTGAATAATCTATTATGCAGCTATGGAAATGGTTGCATAACCTGTTATGCATCTACAAATATTGTTGCATAACTTGTTATGCAGTCCAGAAAATGGTTGCATAACACGTTATGCATCAACTTATTTGTTAGTATCGAAACAAGCAATAAAAAAAGATTGCATAACCTGTTATGCATCTACAAAAATTGTTGCATAACTTTTTATGTAGTCCAGAAAATGGTTGCATAGCACGTTATGCAGCTATTTTTTTCTTAGTATTGAAACCAACAAAAAATAAGGTTGCATAACTTGTCATGCACCTACAATAATAGCTACATAACATGTTATGCAGTCGTGAAAATGGATGCATAATATGTTATGCATCCGAAAATATGACTGCATAATGCATTATGCATAGAGAAAATAGATGCATAACCTGATATGCATCCGTAAATATGGATGCATACTGCATTATGCATCAGTTTTTTATGTACGCACTAAAATCAACCAAAACAATGGTCACATAACTTGTTATAGATGCATAATTTGTTATGCAATCGAGCAAATGGTTGCATAATTCGTTATGCGTTTGCATAATGTGTTATGCATCGTTTTTGGTGGCTGCATAATGGTTATGTAGTCAGTTTTTGAAATTTTGCCTAAAATGAAGATCACCTCCAATATTTTCGTGAAAAACAAAAATTTGATGTTGTTGTTTGTACTCGTTGCGTAGCTCTCTTAAAAAGATTTCCAACGATATAAAATTTGTAAAATTCCAAGGCGCGGATTTTTAGATATGTTATATCCAAGTTGCGTTGCCAATTATACCCCTGAAAAATTAGGATACATAACGAGTTATCCCTGAAAAAACAGTATGCATAACATGTGATGCGGATGCATAAATCATCATGCAGACAAGTTTTAATAATTTCAGATAATTATGGGTGTCACAGAAATATATATGGGTGTCACGGTATCTAAAATTAATTGTGGGCCTGACAATACGAATATTTTTTTTTTTGGTCTCCCCCTAATTTTCCCTACTAGTATTCGTTTTAGCAAATTGTGCAAAGAATAATCGAGGTAGATAAAGAAATGAATGCCACTTCAGGCTTCAAATGGTATCTATATTTTAGATAGAAATGCTAGAAAGGATTTCACAGTGCTTAAAGTTGCCTCCCACTCTCTAACCTCTTCAAGATCGCTCACCGGGTCTCAATAACTGGCGACTGTTATTGCTAACTGAGGTTTCAAACGCCTGAAACCTAAATTTCCTAAATGGTGCATAAAATTGAACTTGGTGCTCTATTTATTTTTGTCAAATGTTACTCTCAATGTTGCTAAAATCAAATCAAATCAAAATCGAGTGATGCAGTGGACATTATCACACCCGAATTTGTGTGAATAAGATCAAACACTCTGTGCCCAAACATGTCGGGCACTTTTATTCATATTTAGATCAAGTGAGTCAGCTAATCACAATTTCTACAAAATTAGAAGATATTACAAAACAGAAAGAGCCAGCAACTGCTGAAGTGTCAATGAGTTAAAAATGGTACTGGCTTAAATAGCCAAATAGTGGATCGAAACCAGGTTGAGCTAAATGAATTCAGTTGCCGTATGCTTACCACTTTCTATCTACATTTTTTCATGCGCAATGGGATGCAAAATGTGGAAGAGGACCAAGACCAAGAACCCTCGAGCAGTTCATAAGAACTCACAAGTATGCAACAAAACAAGGCCCTTTTCTCAAGCATGGTACCATCGATTCTAAATCAAGATACACAAGAACTCAGAATAGATGTTATACCTTAGTAACTCTGACAGGGCACAAAAAATAACAAAGAAAGGAACTCGAATGTTAAATTGTTTAGTCTTCACTTGGAGTTGGACAATCAAATTTTCCATTTCAGATATCTTAACTCTGGAAAATGTCAGAAGCTTTGTTCTGGTATTCAAGGACTGTGAAGCTCAAAATCGAGTTTCCAAATCTACAAGGAGAAACCTACTGGGAAACACAAATGTCATAGTAATTCATAGATCCCAAGGAAATGAACACAATATAAGAATTGCTTTTACATGCAATACTTACTCCACCCAAAAAGACACAAGTACGGTACATGGGAATGGCAAACTGCAATTAATATTCTGCCTAAAGAAAGATCATGCCACCAGCTCAACTCCGCAAAAGCTGGCTGATCATAGTTACAAGGAAATAAATGAACCTAAATATCTAAAGACGGATGAGTTAAGGGGGTACAGAAAATGCGATATGTGGAGTCCATCTATATTTCATTTCATTCCATAATCCAGTAAAATATCCATGTATTCTAAAAAAACAATATACATTGAAACGAATTTCATTTCATAAGATGTTCGTAAGTTACTCATATATAGATTCCAACCTGTGATAGGATAAAATAAGAAGATTTAACTGCAATTTCAAAAAAGAATAAAAAAAGAACAATTTTCCACATCCATAAAAAGTGCAGGAAGAAAACACAAGCATAGTGGTAAGTCGGTAGAAATGCAAAAGTGAAAATATCATCTAATATTACTACATTAGACAGTTGACAAATTCTTAAACGCTTCTAGTCTCCGGACAAGATTGGATATTCAATTTACACAGGAACATTCCAGATGTGAAAGGGAAAAAGGAAGATAAAAAAAAAAAAAAAAAAAAAACCGAGAGATGGGAAAACCTTACTCAAAATGTGGTTGAACAAACAACGTAGCTTTGCACTAATTGTCCGCCTTAGAAATTTACCAAACCAGTAACTTGGCAGAATGCCTTGCGACTCCCATATCTTTATTTCTCCCACTACTTTCATTCTACTCAAGAAAAACTTACTTCTCCTTCTTGCTTTATAATTCCTCGAATTCCCCTGCCCCCACAAAAGTACCCGACTTAAGGGAAACTAAGCTTGGAACATAACTCTGAATGCCAAATAACTCATGAGTACCACGCATTTGTAGGGCTTCTCTCCTTTTATGTTTCAGATCATATAAAAGTATACCATTAGGCACATAAAATTCCTCCTCAGCTTCTTCCTCAACTTCCTCTCCTCGTAGCTCAAAAAGGATTTCACCCGTCTTGAAAAAATGTAAAGGCATTGAATAATTAACGCCCTTTAGACTTTTATCAATGGTGACAAGTTTAGTCCAATTTCCTTTATTCTCTCCAAAATCTTTCATCAACCATAACTCAGTATGAACACCATGTATGTCACAGATCAGGCAAAGGTTCTCCCCAAAAACACTCAAACTGAGCCCGACTTTGCCAACTAAACCATCTGGTAGTTCTATTTCATTAACACTCTCATCACAGACATTGAAAGATAATATAACAGCGCATATTGTCCACCCTTCCCTATGATTGCGGGTGCGACGTGCAGCAAAATACAGAATTCCGCCAATATGCACCCCAGGTTTTACACCATAACGTATAGCTGGTATTTCTTTCCATGTATTTGTTCCTAATGTATAGATGCTACTTTTTGAAAGGTACAGTACATGTTCGCTTAGTTCAAACCTGACCAACTTATAATCCCCAATTTTTGAATCATAACCAAATCCATACGAGTATGCCTTTTCACCCCCGAGCTTTGATTTAGGGCTCCACTAATCCCACTTACATTCATCCGGCAGTGTTTGTATTTCTTGAACTCAGTTGTAGATGGATTCTAGATACAAACATCACGCCTATTAAGTTCTAAGCAGACCAAGCCATTACATGAACCAATAATTTCAACTATTGGTTTCTGAGACTTGAATGGATAATCAATTTCAACAACTTCATAATCAGACAATACTACAGAAGAGTCACTTCTACTAGCCATAGAATGCACTGAGCTCTTACCATCACGATTACTAGAAACCAAGAGACTAAATTTATCTTTTTCAATTGAAAGATTGAAATGCTTTTGAATGAAATTAGGGCTTTTTACACCTGAACCTTGCGACGGATTTCACTGGTAATCTCAAGCATATATCCAGTAAGATCCCCTCCGGAAGATGACGGCCGGACATTTTTGCTTCTTCTCGATGAATGATAAATGCAGAGGGAGGCAAGAGTCACAGTGAACTTGCCTTTAGATCTTGGGGTTTTAAAACAATAAAGGGCGACAATACCTAGCATGTTTTTTTTTTCCTCTATGTCGAGGCTAAGAGCAGTTCCTATGGGATGAACAAACCTAGAGTTTGTTCATTTTGATCCCACTATGGGATGAACAAACCTAGAAAATGGATGTTCAAATGAACAGATTTGTTCATTTGAACACGGAAACACTCCAGTAGGCGCGCGTCTGGTGCAAGAACGCGCACCATTATCAATAACACGGGCGACTGCCCAGGTGACGCTGGAGTTTTTCATGAAAACACGCGTTCGTGAACTTGGCGCCAGCGATTTGTCTGATGTCGCCGAGTTCATAGTGAGAACGCCCCTAGGTATTCCCATCCTGCTTCCCTTTCCCTATAAATTCGTTTCGTCTTCAGACTTTTACTCACACCTTCCTCAACATTACATAATTTCCATACCGTCTCTAATTTTCTTTTTCTTTTCAAACAAAACTACTCATATCAATTCAGTTTCACAAATATGTCATCGTCACAACAACAAACACCACAACAAATACCACGACAATCACAGCAAAAGAGCACAAGAATTCGTGGTCCGAAGTATACAATAGATGAAGACGAGTCACTTTGCACAAATTATGTATTATACACAGTAGATAATATTAATGGTTGCAGTCAAGAAAAACACTCTTTTTACGGTAAGATTTTGACAAATTTTTGCAAGGAAACCGGTAACAAATATGCTCGTGATGTGGATGGGTTATGTCATCGTTTTTGCACAATTGCAGCAGCCATTAGTGAACATGTAGCTATTATCACTCAAATGTGGAACAACAGAAGAAGTGGTGAAAGTGAACCAGATGTGGAACGAAGATGTCGGGAAGAGTGGAAAAGATCCCACAAAGGTTCAAGCTTCCAATATGAAAGTTGTTTCACCATTTTGAGGGTGCTTAACAAGTTTAACCCATACTTGCTGGAAGGTCATCAAGTGCCTGAAAGATCACCACATGGTCCAATCTCGCAGGATTTTCAGAATGAAGGGCCTGCTTCCTCGCCTGATGGAACTCCAAGTAGTCAGGTTCAACACAATAGTAATCTAGATGTTAACACCAACTGCAAGAGAAAAAGAGAAGGTGGTGTGAAAGCTGCAAAAGCAGCGAGAGACGCAGCCCAACGAGCAGCAGAAGGAGGTTCAAACGAGTTCAACTATGCTGATCACAATCAAATGGAGATGCAGATGGAGGCAGATAGAGTGAGGGATCGTGCCATTGCTTTAGAAAATCAACGGAAAGGTCGTCTTTCGCGAGAACAACACTACATGGATTATAATCTATACAAGTTACTCAACATGGGCACCTACAAAATGAATGAACGACAATATGCTACATGGAATACGCAAATGGATCAAGTCCAGGCCGAACAAGTCCATGCCGATAAAGATCGGGCAGATTCAGTTGTGAATATTGCATACGAAGGTGATGCCTCGGAAGAAAACGAAGAGGAATTCAATTTTGATAATGCATGAATTAAAATTGCTTTTATAATTCAGTCTTGCTAAGAACACGTTAGTTTAGTTTAATTAAAATTACTTTTATAATTGCATCAATTTTAAATCTTAACTAATTTTAAATTAAAAAATATATTAATTAAAATAAACAACAATTTTTAAATTGAAAAACTTATTAATCATCTGCCTCTCCCTCTTCCTCCCCCCCTGCCTCGCCCTCCCGCATCGTCTGTTGCACCTTTTAAAGCCCAAAGGTGCTTTGTTAAATCTTGTCTTAGTTGTGCATAGATTCCCCGATTGTGTTGTCTGTCAGTGACAAGTCTATATTCTCTTGCCGGACGCCCATGCTCCACCACAAGATTCGGCTTCAAATCTTCATCTTCAAAACTAGTCCAGGTTGGGTCACGCCTGGTTTCTTCAATGACCATATTTATGCAGAATAATACAAGTCAGCATAATTTAGTTCATTTCTTGAATATCAAAAAAGCGTGTCGGCCCAGCTATGATGGCAAACTTCCTTTTCAATATTCCAAAAGCGCGTTCAACATCTTTTCTACATTCCATTTGTTGTGTGTTAAAGTACTGCATATCCTTCGAAGTCGTTGGACCTTGGCCTACCTATTTATAAGCTTGAACCATAGTTGACCATTCTGGATAGATTCCGTATGCTAGATAATAACCCTGATTGTAGTGATTACCGTTGATGGTGAAATTACAATGCGGCGCAATCCCATTCTTAAGATCTTCAAACAATGATGACTTATATAAAACGTTGAGATCGTTATTTGAACCTGGGAGTCCAAAATAAGCATGCCAAAACCAACAATCATAGCTAGCTGAAGCTTCTAAAATTACAGTTGGTTTTGGATAATGACCCTTATATTGGCCTGCCCATTCTACCGGACACGCATGCCACATCCAGTGCATGCAGTCAAGACTACCAAGCATTCTTGGAAAACCCCTCTCGGTGTTTTCTGCAGTTATTCTTTGAACATCTTCTTGAGTTGGCTTTCTTAAAAAGGTTGGACCAAAATGCTCTACTATTGTTTCGCAAAACAGTTTCAGATACCTAAAGGCGGTTGTTTTCCCAATACGAATGTAATCGTCTGTGGAATCCGTTGGTACCCCGCAACATAGTATACGGAGGGCCGTTGTGACCTTTTGTTCGGGAATAAAGCCTCGTATATGTCGTTCATCATACTGATAATTAAATAAAGGTTGTACCTGACAAATCTCGGCAATAATCCTTTGTGTCAAGTTGCGGCCCATGCAGAATCGTCCCTGAAAATTATGTTCGGAATAGACACAATCATGATTAAAATAATCATGCATCATCTTTTCGTGGTAAAAATGTTGATTCCACCATGTCCATCTTCTACTTGCAAATTCATTTGGATCTAAAGGCTTTGGTATGATCCCGGTTTGTAATTGCATAATCAAATTTCGTCTTTTTCTATCTTGATGTGCATCTTCATCCATTTGGTTCAAAAACTCTATACACATTTCTTCATCTTCTTCATACAACATGTCATCCATCTCCATATCCTCCTTAGAAGAATCAGAATTCATGATTGGAAATTGAGAGTAATGGAATTAAAAAAAGATTGATCGGATGAAAGATTGTTGTGTATTTGTGAGATCAAATTCGAGCCTATTTATAGAAGTGGGAAGTAGCCGTTCCGATAGCCGTTGGAAACCTGCCATTGTCGTTGGCGATTTCATGCCAAACGTTGGCGTTCAGGGAGATGTCGCCCGCGCCATCATCCACAACGCCAGCGTTTGGATGGAGATTGCCCGCATCATTATACCTGTCGCGCGTTTATTATTCGGTCACCCAATGGTTTTCCATAGTGGAGAATCATATTTGACCATCCACGTGGCTCAACAAACTTTGGTTTTTGGCCATTGCCATAGGAATTGCTCTAACCTCTATTAGCCTTTATGTAGTGGTGGGTCCCATTAATATTGGTGTTTGTTTTTTCCACTACCTCTATATAGATAGAGGCAAATCTCAATCTATATAGAGAAAATCAAATAACACCAATTAGGTGCTATTTTTGAGCCTCTACCTCTATTAAACCGTCAAATGACTAATATATCCTTGAACAAACTTATAATGTCCAAAAATAATTCCTTAATTCAAAATCTAAATTTTTCTCTGTTTCAGAAAAAGTGATATTTTCGCCATTTTCAGAAAAATGGATACTTTCGTGTTGTTTCAGAAAAAGTGACATTTTTCTCCGTTTCAGAATAAGTGACACTTTAGCCCCGTTTCAGAAAAAGTTATAACTCCCCTTAAGCTAGCAGCTGACTAATCCAAAAGATTAACTATAAAATGAGGCACTAACGATCTAAAACATCTTTTTAAAACACTAAGAAAGAAGTTCTAAACAAAGAATAACCCGAATCTAAGCTCTCTCTGAAATAATTACAAGAACTCCTCTCAGATGATACATATTTAGTAATGAGTTGATTTACAAATAGAATATAAACACAAAATAAACATAGCGGAAGCTAACCAACTCCTCGAAAGCTTTCATCGCCACACACACATCTTGATCTGCCTATGAAACTGAAAGTGGGAATGTGTGAGCACATCGTCTCGAAGGGTGCCCATTAGAAATAACTACCTTTCAAGTAATCATTAGAATGATTCAAAGACAATGCAGGTTTTACTGAAAACCGATAAAACACGAAAAACATATAAAGCATATTAAAATAATAGTAATAAAGAAAATATAAAGTTCTACCAACCAATAAACAGACACACATTCAAAACATAAATAGTAGTTGAGCGACGTCTTCCTTCGGAGTAGCAAGGCATGACTGTTGCGGATTCTTCAATGATCATTAAATCCCCCCTGAGGTTTCCGGCCTCAAAGTCATAAACGATAAGTACCTTACCAGTACCTCATTCTACGCGCACTCTACATATCAAGTGTCTAAAGAGATCTAATGAAACATAATATAATAACTTTTGAAAGTAATTTAAAAGAACAATAAACATTCATGTATGAGATATGCGTTGCCCGTACAGAATTAGGGAAAGTAATATTCGGTAACAAGAGTACATACCTAATACTTTATTAGTTGGCATCAATTTTCACTCCTTTAGCGCATAAATATAGATATAACTTTTGGGCAACCACATCGCACACCAATCAAAAGGAAAAGGTTTCCTTACATGATAACAATAAGTAAAGATTGTAACCACTTTCCAGGTAATGGAAAGATTCACATTTTGAAGATAAGTAAATACTCCCAAAACACAGATATTTGTTGTTTCTAAAGATCCAGTCCCATCCCAAAATGTGAAAGAAAACTAGTTTGTATTACACACATATAATACATGCATACACATATCATATAGTAACAAAGACATGCATGGATTTCACAAAAGATAGATTTGTAAAACAATAATGAATACAAGAGAGTTCGTTATCGATTCCCACCTCTTTTGATGACCAGCCTCGCCTACCTCGAGATGTACAATCCACTGGTTCGTCCTTTAAATAAATCGTTATTAATAACGACTAACTGTTAATCACACAAGCACTCTAAAGATTAGCCAAAAGGCTCATACAAGGCTCATAACATAATCTCATACAATTCCCTAGTTATAGGATAAGTGAACTATCTAATGGTTCTAAGCCCATTTATGGTTCTACACCTTTTCATTATCTATCTTTTACATATCTAAAGTTTACTAATCCAATTAGATTGATTTTACAGTCAATTAGTTGAATCTTAAGAATGTCTACAACTTTGTAGAAGGAACCAAAGGTCAATTCGGACCATAAAGGTCCAAGTTATCAAAGTAAAAAAAACAATGCCTAAGCCCAAGTCTACTAAACCAGGTCCACTACACAAGCCCGGTCAAACTGGTCAACTGGCAGTTTCTAACGGTCAAACGTCAACTAACAGTCCACGTCAATCAAGGTCAAGTCAAAGTCCTGGTCAAAGGGTTAACTAGGTCAAGGTCCACTGGGTTAAACGGGAAATCGGTGAGTCAACTCAGTCAACAAGACTGATGCAGGTTAGTCAGATTCACATTTGACTCAGTCAGATAAACTGAGTCAGCTATGTCAGACATCTGACTTGGGTGACTATTTCATGCTAAACAAGCCAAGGCCCTTGCACTGGCCACCACTCAAAAAGCATAATCATAGTGAAACACAAAACATATCAAAATCCAATAGATGCATTTCAAACTCAACAACATATCCTCAATAATCAGTTGAAACAACAACCCAATTGCAGGCTCTCATATCTTAACCTAGTCTCAGTTTCATCACCTAACATTCATCTAATCTACACAACTACTTCTTAGCTTCAAAACATCTACCAAATCTCCACATCTGCAATCCCACCATTTGTAGTTCATCCAAATGCATTTCAGGCCTCCTCCCTAAACTGTAGAGCACCACCAAGCTCAATTTCAACACCAATAACTCCTACACTTCATTCATACTCTTCTCAGCCATATATATACTGCATCACCTCCTAGTCTATAAAGAAACATTCAACCTCCAAATCCATACTAAAGCATGCCACAATAATCAACTTCTCAGTGATATCATCACCAAACTCAAATTCATGTTCAAACAATCAAAAGATTCACATGCAGATCATAATCTCATACCAACACCATCTGCCAAACTCACTTACTCAGCTTCATTCTCTATTTGAATTTCCACTATCTTCCTAAACCTTCAATAACACAGCAACAACACCATCTTTCTATCCTCACTACGATATAATACAGTCCTATCAAACAGGCACAACTTTATACTAAACTCAACACAAAACAGTTTCATTTACAAACACAACAATTCAATATCCTAAGCAATTTAACCAAAACATCAAACTTAAATGAAAATAAAGTCTTACCCAAGTATCACCATCCACTGAATTGCTTTTCCCCCAATCCACTTCTACTGAAACCCTAACCTCAATTTCTTGAAGAACATAAACCCTATTATCTTCAATCTCGAATTCAAGCTCAAAATATCAATCAAACTCTTCAATAATATTAGACCCATCATTTAATTCAATCCCCTAAACTAACACCTTTATCACCTTCCTTATACCTCTATCAGCAACTCATAATCTTCATCAGTTTTACTCAAATCCTAATTCAAATCCGGAAACCTTAACTTTAACTACAACAACATCAACTTCTTCTTCTCTCGAGTTCAATCAACTTCTGTTCTAACTTCATCTTCTTCAATTCGGAACTAGCTAACTTTCTATGAAAGTCTTACACAAAAATAACTCAATTCTTCTGAACTGATATCGACAGAGAGGATAAGATCAAGAACAGGAAAGGAGAAAGGAAAGAGAAAGAAAAACAGAGAAATGAATTTCTCTTCGACACGAGTTTGATGATAAGGCCAACAAAAATAATTAAGGCATCCAAGTAAAAGATAAGGGCAGCCCCAGTCGGTCTAAGGCAAAATAGTAATTTTGCCCTTTCATACTTATCCAACGATATCTTCTTCGTCCGATATCCGAATAACACGTTCGAGTAGTCCATTCCACGTAACTTTTCGAGATCTATCCAGCGGTACTAGTTTCGAATCCAAATCGTTGTTAGATTAATTTCTATTAATTAAAATCTACGTTAACTAATCATGTCATTAGCGGTTAATTCGTCTCTTGATCGTTGCTAGACCAGTCAAATAGCGTTGACGAGCTTGAGGGTCTTTACAAAAGTGATACTTTTGTCCGTTTCAGAAAAAGTGGTAATTTCGCCTGTTTCAGAAAAACTGATATTTTCGCCCGTTTCAGAAAAAGTGATACTTTCGCCCCGTTTCAGAAAAAGTGATATTTTTGCTCCGTTTCAGAAAAAATGATATATTTTAGAAAAAGTGATTTTTTTGCCCCGTTTCAGAAAAAGTGATACTTTCGCCCGTTTCAGAAAAAGTGACACTTTAGCTCCGTTTCAAAAAAAGTGATATTTTCGCCTCTTTTCAGAAAAAGTGACACTTTAGCCCCGTTTCAGAAAAAGAGATACTTTCGCCCCCATTTCAGGAAAAGAAAACGTCTTTGGTTGTATTTTCAAATATATTTTTTTTTTGCAATTTTTGAACATTTTTGATTGTAATGGATCTTCATAAGGGTAAAATTAGAAATATATAAAATTAGCTGCACAATATAGAGTTGTTAGATAATAGTCAAATCAAACAAACATGATTTTAAAAAACATTATATAGTGATATTTATATAGATATAGGGGTAGCCCTTTAGAACCCTCTACCTATAGTTACAAGGAAATAAATGAACCTAAATATCTAAAAACCCTATTTTGGGGCAGCCTCAAAATTTTTGGGGCATTCATATAGGACAAAAAATGGGTGTCAGTAGTAATTCAATGGTTGCCCTTATCCAGAATTTTTCAAAAATCCTAAAATACCCCTCATTAGATTAGTGGTTAATTAGTGATAATAAAACTTTATTAATAGTTAATGACTAAAATTAGTTTAGTGTGAATTAATGATAATAATTTTTTGTTTAAATTAGTGAGTGAGTTTAGAAAAAGAAGGAGGAAAGAAGAAGGAGAGGAGGGAAAAAAAGAGGGAAATTTATTATTTTTCTTTGTTTGAGAGATGTGTGATACAAATTCGAGTGAGGAAGGTGAATCTTCATCATGTAAAGCTAAGAAAATACATATCAATTACGATGGAGATCCTGAAATGGCTGATTTGTTGGATTATGAAAATGATTTTACACAAACTCAACTTTTTTCTCAAGCTCAAGATGATTCATTTATGGAGCCAAATCCAGGAGATGAGTACATAGATGAGGAACCCAATGCTAATAATACACAGGTATGGTTGTATAAGTTGTTTAATGTCCGATTTGTAGCTTGATTTCACCAAAAGTTATTTTATTTGCAACTTGTTCGGCGACACAGAACAATGTTCGGCAGATAACATCTGTGTCGAACCATGGAAAATAAGAACAGTTCGGCGAATTCGATTGAGAAAACAATGCGCCGATATGTCCTTCAATTGTTTTAGCGCCAAAATAGAGTTAATGGTTCGGCTCAAATTTGAGGTAACATTTATAGCCGAACCATATCTTTGAAAACATACGAGTTACAGTGTAATGTTCGGCTTACGCGTTCTCTAGCCGAACATAAATTTTTGTTTTAGGAATATTTATGAAACTCAAGTGTTATGGTTCGGCTTATCAGATTAGTCCGAAATCGGCCGAATTCATGTTACAAACGTAGTTCGGCTTTATATGTCAAACACGAATTAGCCGAACATTGGATTCGGCTTTCTTATTGTTGTCCGTGTGAGCCGAACCTTACCCAAAACCTGTGCGATATTGTTGTAGATTGTTGCTGAAATGGAAACTATGGAGGATCAACCACCGCCTGTTGATGTAATTCATGAAGATACTAGAGATCACTTCCAAACTGACTTGGTAGGTAAAAAACCGTAGTTAATTTTTTTTATAAATTTTCCACTATATTGTGTGCAAAATCATTAATAAAAGTAAAGTTTTGTACTTGTGGATATGTAGACGTGGAAAACCAAAGAAGAAGCTGTTAAATGGGTTGAGGAACGTGCTTGGAAAATCAATTGCGTCCTAGTTAAAGGTAGACAAAGCCAAAAGAAGCGGGTTGAGATGGTTTGTGAGAGGGGCGGGAAGAAAGTAAGCAAGAAGAAAAAAGATAAGCCATATGTTGGGAAGACCGGGAAAAAATATAAGACTAAAACAAGGAAGATAAATTGTCCTTTCAAGATCATCTTAAATTGGAATAAAGATGAAGACATTTTCACAATGAATAAAGATATGGATTGCCGTCATAACCACCCACGTCCAAAGGATCTTCATGGACATTATAGAGCCGGAAGACTCAAAGCTCATGAATATGCGGAGGTAGATAAAATGACACGAGCACGTATGGCACCCTCTAAAATTCTTAGCAAGTTGAAGGCGGATGATAAGAATAACAAGACTACGTTGCAACAAATCTACAACGCGAGAAGTACTTTGAGAAGAAAGGATTTGCAAGGTAGGTTGGTGATGCAACAATTATTGTGGTTGGCGCAAAAGAAGAACTATGCTTGCCAAAAGAAATTGGATGAATTCGGCCATGTGACGCACCTTTTTATTGCGCATCCAGAATGCGTAAAGTTGGCGTTATGCTTCCCACAAGTTCTTATATTGGATTGCACTTACAAGACCAATAAGTATGAGATGCCCTTGATGAACGTTGTTGGTCATACGTCAACCAAGTCACCTTTCACCGTTGCTTTTTGTTTTTTGCATGATGAGTTGAAAGAAAGCTATGTGTGGGAATTGGAACAAGTGAAGTTAATCTTCCGGGAGGATGCTCTTCCAAAGGTCATGGTAACCGACCAAGAGGCGGCATTGATGTTTGCTATAAGGAAGGTTTTTCCGAACGCGCAAAACTTTCTCTGTACCTTTCATGTATGTAATAATGTTAAGAAGAGCTAGAGAAGATTTCTAAATTACCGGATGGAGAACGAGAAGTGAAGAAGAAAGAATCCAAGGAGGCATATGAGTCTAATGAACGGATGTGGGCATGTTTTCACAATTATTGGGAAGCTTTGACTTGGTCCATCACCGAAGAAGTGTTTGAAGAAATTGTTGCAAAGCTCATTGCGAATTGGGGCGTCAAATACCCGGAAATCATTATATATTTACGGAAGCAATTCTTGGATACGAACGCACATAGATTTGTTAGTGCATTTAAAAACAAGCACAAGCACTTCGACAACCAAGCTACAAGTATGGTAGAGTCGGCTCACTATCGTTTGAAGAAGAATCTATTTGGGTGCGTGGACACGTTCGTCACGGTTTTTGACGCAATGAAAGACTATTTCATGAGTGATGTTATAAGAATTACAGCGTTATTCGAAAAAAATGTAATGATGAAGCATGATGAATTCCCGGATGATAAGTGGCTCCGGGGACTAACCCATATGGTATCTCATTTGTGCCTTGAACTTATAATGAAGGAAGTGGATTTGATGGACAAAATGGACGCCAACTCCCAAGAAGAGTGTGTTTGTAAAATGAGGGAAAGCATGGGACTTCCGTGTCGGCATGAACTACTTCGGTACAAGGATTGTAGGATACCTTTTGAGGCTATTGATTCTCATTGGAAACAATTGAGTAGTGATCCAATGCCCGACGAGGACGATGATGTAGAGATTTGGGACACATCTTACGGCAAAAGGTTGGCTGAAATGTATCATGGGATGTTGCGACCTCATAAACGAATCTTTTGGGAAAACATGATGCCAATCCTTTATCCTCACACCCAACAAGGTATATTAGAACCGTAAAAGGGACCACAAAAAGGTAGGCCACCCACGAAAGAGAACCGACAAGAGCATAGAGCAAGAGCATATGCTATTACCAAAAAAAAAAACACATACCACAAGGGATCCATGCGGGGTGGAGTACCATGATGCAAAGTACGAAGAAGAGAAGAAGGCAATAGAGAAGTTAGACAAGATGGATGAAGTGAAGCTATCAAAGAAACGTGGTCGACCGAGCAAGGTTATAGGTGAAATAAGTAACAAAGATGTTAATAATAGTGGTCCTCTATGTCCTCCACCATTGGAAGGAGACGTAAAGCTTAAAGGTAAGATGTTTCAATCTCAACAAATGGAAACAAGAAAGACCACGACGCTTCCCAAGCAAAAGGAGAAAAAGACCGTATATGCGGAAGGGAAAATGAAGGGTCCTAAAAGAGATAGTTTGGGGAAGTATTTGATACCTTCTAATATGATTTACAGAAACTACTTGGACAACCTACCCGAAGCCATTCATGAATTTATTATATCCATGGACGATGTCGAAGGGGATGGAAATTGTGGTTTCCATGTCAACGCGGAACAACTAGGACCTTTTAAGGATGGGAACCAACCGGTTGCCCAAGGGGATGAAGTAAATCATATTCGTCAAAAATTGTTACAAACTCTATGTCGAAACAGGGACTTCTACAAGTCAATGATGCGAGGTGGCGGAGACCACGGGGTCGCACAAGAGTTCATTAGTTTTGAACGGCGTTTACATGGGGATGCCGTCATCACACGTGATCATCATTACAAAATAACCATTACAAAATCAATACCCATTACAAAGTAAAATTTACAAGCATTTAATTACCAAAACGAGATATGACAAACTTTCTAAGGATGTTGTAGTGAGCTTGGTATTTGAAATTTTTCCCTTTCCATCTACGCTATTCCTCTAGAGCTCGAACAACAACCTCATCATTTGTTTCACCTTTAAGCCTATATCGAGTCACAATCCGAATCATAGCTATGAAGTCCCGAACTTTTTGTTTAATTGTTTCTATTCGACAAAACATGGAAGCGTTATCCCGGTTGTTTGGATTACCTGTTTCATTGGTGAATGCTTCATGAATTCTGACCAAGTAGTACATACTCATTAAACCCTTTACTCGTCGCTCAGAACCCTTCTCCGGATAGTAAGTTACGTAATGTTTGCAAAGAGATAAATCTTCTTCTAGAGTATACTTAGGTTTAGACACTGCCATTTTGTGCTTTAATAATGAGATATTGTATGTGGATATATATATATATATATGAGTGGAGGATTGTACTATTTTTAACGGCTATATTTTAAAAAGTTCATTAAACCGATCTAGTTCGGCAAGTACGACATTTATATTACAAGCCGAACCATCCATAACGTACCATTCCCAACGGCTACTTTTCAAATTTTAAAAAACACTATTAGTTCGGCAGAAATATTTTTATATTTAAATGCCGAACCTGATGTAATTTCGTCAATCTAGTGCATCTCAGCGCAAAGGTCTCTAATAAATCTAGGAATTCTTCTCTTCAGCCATGTGTAACATATTCCGAGATGGTATCTTCTTCCTCCATGGCGTATAGCCCAAAGCCTTTGAATTCTAGCTTCCTAAAAAAATTTAATAACCAAGGTTAGTTTTATAAAAAAATAAATAAACAACTCTCTAATGGATCAATAATATTTTGGATTACTCACTTTTTCCTCATTAGTTTCGCTGGAATGATATTGATTAAACCATCTTAATACTCTGATGTAATCTTTCATCGTATAACGGATTTGTCGGAATCTTTCGGCTAATTCCGAACGCGTACGGTGTTTAAGATTTCCATCTACCCGAAAATGGTATTCTTTAACTTTTTTCCAAAACATCGAATAATGCTCACCATAAATACGATAAGTCTGAATGAAAGATCTAACAAGCAACGTATCATCTTCTACGGTGAATGGTTCCATGAATTAGTATAGACGTAAACAATGAGTGAAGCAGACCCAATGCTATGAATATAAAACTATATATAGTAAATGCCACAACGGATCTATTTTTTTGAGAAGACAGTTTAATGTTCGGCGCATGTGAACGATATCTTTATTAGCCGAACCTGTTGATTTTAGGGTTCGGCTTATTCGAATCTGGTCGAGTTTGCCGAACCAAGACATTATCAAAATTAGATTGAAACTCCTAGGTTCGGCAAATACGCAAAATGTAATTGAAGCCGAACCATTCCCTTTCGTGTTGTATGAAACACCACCTAACATTCGAACAAATAAGGTACCTAACAAGTGTACTTCACAAATCGTAACAAACAAAGTGTGTTTAACAACTCCTAACGAAATATAACGAACTAAGTGTACTTCAGGACACATCCATCCAAACTTATAGTTCACTCACCACGACCTATTCTCCCTTTATGACGTACATTCTCGTCCTCTTCAGCATTTGGCCTTCCCCTACCAGGTTGACTTGAGCCTTCACCTTCTTGCCGTGGCCTCTTGGTCATCGGCCTTTTTTCTTGTTTATTGGGTCCTTTCCCTTTGTTTATGACTGCATCCCACTGGTTGTACCAATCCTTTTTCTCCTCCACCGTCATCTTAGTTTTGCAAGAAATTTTTTTCTTCAAATTTCTCAACAACTCCTTACCCGCCGAAACCTAGTTCAAGGTAAAGGTTGGTTAAACAAGAACTTTAATATTTAAGAAGTAACACTTAAACAAGTGTAAATTGATGACATCGCTTACCATTGTTTTATATGCCTTTTGAATGTCAAGGGCCTTGGACTTCTTTTTGGCAACCTTTGCCTTGTACCTGTCATCTACAACTTGACTTGCTCTATTGATAATAAGCGGATGTGAAATTTCATTATACCAATCCATATAGCCTAGCTCTACTCGTGGAGGACCGTCAGCCAAAATATGCAAGTGGTTCATATTTAACTTGTTGGCATCCAACGTTCTCGATCTTTGTAAGCTTGGTTCTGGATCATATTTGGGGCACCACGAAGAGGTGGTGCTTTTAGTCCCATGGCTACCCAATGGCAACAAGCTGAACTTATTGTTAACTACCAGGAGCATTTGGACAGCTCCTAACTGACGTAGAACGCGACGAGGATCATATATTACATAACCACCCGGATAAAATAAAGGTCCATAGTACATACCTATCGGCACAAAATGATCTTGAACAACATAATCTTCTCGAGCATCTCTCAAATATGGGTCAAATACGACATCACTCTCATCCAAAGAGTCTAATTTCTCCCTGAGATTAATAAACACATCTTTCGTATTTCTTTCTTTCTTGGCTTCCATATCATATCGATTCGCTGTTGGAGTTCTTTTATCCCAATTAGCATGTACTTTGGCCAATTTCAATTCCGGGTAATGGTCATATACCCACACCTACATAAACAATTCAAGATTTCTCAAAATATCCTATGACTAATCAATGTTCGGTAGAGCACGAAAAATGTAAGTGCTGCCGAACCCATTGTTCAGAAAGATCGGCTACAACATATGCTAAAGTTTAAGCCGAACTTGTCCCTGAGGAACCAAAGTTTTATTTTGAATAAGTATAATTTGAACAACAAAATAAAATTTAATGAAGATTATTACCTGAAGCATAGTAAAATTTCCTCCAATGTTTGTACTTGCCAACCTAGATACTTGTGCGAGTTGATTGAGTAGGTAGGCAAGTGACGCTATCCCCCAAGCATAAGTATTAACCGAGTGAACATTCTTGAAAAATTGGAGATATTGAGCACTCACCTTGTTCCCAGAAGTGTCTGCAAAGATATCTCTTCCAAGAGTGTACAACATATATGCTGTTGCAGTTTGTTTCACTAGCTCCTCAGTCATCACCAACTTTCCATCTTTAACCTTGTCCGCTGTTTTCTCAAAATATCTTTTCAACCTCACCAACTTGAACTTCTTGTTTTTATTGTTAGGTGCACCTTTATCATCATGGGTAGAAGTGACATCTCTCACAGAACAACAAAACTCTAGTTCGGTTTTCGATTTTGGCCAACCTAGAGTTTCCTCGGCCAACTTATACAACTCATCCCAACTCATATTATAAAACGCGGCATCCACGCTTTCGCCAGTGACACTAAGGCCCGTAATCTTAAAAGCGTCGTCAGGAGTGATTGTCATCTCGCCAAAAGGGAGATGAAATGTGTAAGTCTCAGGAGCAAATATCTCGGCAAAGGCGGAGGATGTCACTCTATCACATTCTTGATGACCATATTTAATGGCAGGCCATAAACCAGAGTCTTGCACTATAGCAACCACCTCGGGCACCTCTTTAAACAAATCCCAATGTGCAGCCCTTTGATGTCTCAAAACTCTTACCGCACGACAATGGTCAGGAGTCTCATATATCCTCTTAGCCCAAGACTCTCGGTAACCAATCAACACCTTGCCTCCGTCAACTGGAAGACCGTGTTGTAAACCATCAGCTCTCGGATCTATTACATCATCATCATCAGGAATGTGAAACCCAACAACACGAGGTGTAACTTATTGCTTCTCTGGTTGTTGTTGTTGCACTTCAGGTTGATCTTCCACATCAGGTTTATCTTCCCGGCTTTTCATTTTACCCTTTAAGTTCCTATACATAGAACAAAAACATAAACAAGAAAAATACTACCACAAAGTTCGGCTTATACGAACCCTAGTATTAAGAGCCGAACCAGAGATACTCAAAGATCGGCTATTATCTAAACCGGCCGAACTGTGCTTCAGTTAAAGGTTCGGCATATAAAACATTAAAGAATATTAGCCGAACCTTTCCCTGTGTTTCTGAAAAATATTCTTAAAACCTAGTTTTTTTCAATTAAACCTAGTCTAACAATACAATAAAATGCATTAATCAACAAATTAAAGGGTTGGGTTTGTATAACATACCTTCTAATCCTCATTTCCGGGGTTTCTTCTTCACTTGATTGAACTTCTTTCCCAATTTCAGTTTCAACTCCTTCTAACGGTTCTTTCTCTTCAATCGACGGATTAGAAGAAGATTTGGACCGCCTACCAGTTGCTTTTTGTTTCTTACGAGCCATTTTGTAGTTGTGTTTAATCGACGATCAAATTTTTATGAATCGACGATCAATTTCGGCGATGAAATATGGTTTTAACCGATTTTCTCCAAAGAGGTTTGAATAGAGAAGAGGAGAAGAGGAGAAGGACCGAATTGATGACCCCAAAGAGAATTTTTTGTTTTTATATAAACTTAGGGGGTAGTATAGTAATTTACAAGTTTCTATAAAATTCTAATACTTTGCTATTAGGTTCGGCTATTTAGTAACATGGACATTACTGCCGAACTTACTCTTGAGACAGTTATGGAATGTAACAAAGATAAGGTTCATGGATACGCGTTAATTACCAATAAGCCGAGCTTTTAACTAACCAAACTGTTCAAGGTCAGTATCAGGTTCGGCAAATACGATAACATATTAATAAGCCGAACTTGGACCTGTAACTTGCATATCGCAGTGCACTCAAAGCTTAGTATTTCACTTAAACATAAAAGCATAACATTGTAGTTAAACATCAAAATATTGTATCTAAAACCAAACACATAACATTGTTTTCTTCAAGTAAATAAAATTGTGCTAAAATCAAACATTACTTAAAACTAAAGCATTAAAACCTAGTGTACTTCCATTTAACATAATACTCTATTGAGGACGACCGCCTCTTCCACCACCACGCACTTTTTTAGCACCCCTTCCACTCGCACCTTCACCTTTGTTGATTACTCCATCCCAAAGACTGTACATATATTCTATCTCTTCCACCGCCATATCCACATTGCAATCAATTTTCTTCTTCATAGCCTTCAACACGTCGTTACCCCCAGCAATCTGATAAAATGTAGTTAAAACATATAAGCAACACTAGACCAAAATAGTGAAAACAAGTTTAAAAGTATGCAGTCAATATACCATAGTTCGGTAAGACTTCGAAACATCTTCAACCATGCCCTTTGTGTTCTTCCTCGTCTTCGGCTCGACTTCCTTTTGTGTTTGCTTTCCCCTCTTACCATCTACCAAAGCTTGACTTTCCCTATTAATGATTAAAGGATGTGAGATTTGGTTATACCAATCTATATAAGCCGGGTCGACTTCACAAGGATCCTCACGCAACTCTTCTAAGTCAACCCAACTTAATTTGTTATCTTCCAATTTATTCCAACAATCAATGGTAGTATCGGGATCATATTCGCCATTCCATGAACTTTCCGTACTCTTTGTTCCCTTAGAACACTTGCGCAACAACTTGAACTTTGATTCCTCAGGCACCAGAATCGTTTGGATAAATCCATATTGACGGAGTACTCGACGGGGATCAAATAATATAAAGCCTTCGGGATAAAACAATGGCCCATAGTACATCCCCAACGGCATATCTTCATCCTCAACAACTTCATCATATTCTTCATCCTTTTTGTATGGTTGAAATACAACTTGTTCAACATTCAAAGAGTCTAACTTTTCTCTCAACGCTATCAAGATTTTCTTTTTATTCCTCTTCTTATTTTCCTTGAAAATCCATTTGCCCGAGGAAGGGAATGTGTCCACCCATTTAGCATTTTCCTCGACTAAATTCAAATCCAGGAAATGGTCATATATACATACCTGCACCAACAATAAAAAACAAAACAAAACAAATAACTTATTTATTAGGATCCCTAGAATTGGATCATGGAGGTTGATAACTCTGTGAAACAGAATAAAGTTCGGCGTAATGTAAAAACCTATTTCAGGCCGAATCACGAAAGTTCGGCTATGTGAACTATATTATACACAGCCGAACCTTTGAAAAAAAGGTTCGGCATACATAAGAATCAAAATTGAAAGCCGAGTTTTTCTAAAAAATGGAACTACAATGTGTAAACTTACCTGAAGCATTGTGAAATAACCTCCAATGTTTCTACTTGTTAACCTAGACGCAGTCCCAAGTTGCTCAAATAAGAAAGAAAGGGCTGCGGTTCCCCAAGAGTACTTGTGGCATCTTTTCAAATCCCTTAACAATTGGAGGTATTGAGCATTAACCTTGTTTCCACTGTTATCGGGAAATATAACACTTCCTAAAGTATACAATAAATATGCGGTAGCAGTGCGATTAGCTATGACCTCGTCCATAACCAACTCCCCCTTTGAAATTTTCTCCTTTGTGTCTCCAAAACACTTTTTCAAAGCGGTTAACTTGATTTTCTTCAACTTCTTTGTGCAAGAATCCACAAACTTCACCTCTTTAGCAGCGCATGCAAACTCCAATTCTGTTTTGTCTTTTGTCCAACCAAGAGTTTCCTCAGCAAGTACATACAACTCGTTCCAAGTCATTTCAATAATCGCTGAGTACACATTTTCCCCATGCGTTCTAAGACCACTAATCTTCTGTGCATCGTCTGGAGTAATTGACATCTCGCCAAAGGGGAGATGAAATGTGTAAGTCTCCGGACAAAATCTCTCACAAAAGGCTGAGTTTGTAACTGCATCAAAATCATCTTGTGCATAGAAAATAACAGGCCATAAACCAGAGCCTTGTACTAAAGCCACCACCTCAGGAGCCTCGTTGAAAATATCCCAGTGTGCAGCGGTTTGGTGTCTAAGTACGCGGACTGCATCCCTGTGATCTGGAGTCTCGTAAATTCTCTTGGCCCATGACTCCTTGTAGCCAATCAACACTCTTCCACCATCTTCAGGGAGACCATGGGGCAAACCATCCCTCCGAGGACGTATAACATTATCCGGATGAGGAATGTGCTTACCTGTCTCCCTTGATTTAACAACTTTCTCTTGTCCTTGTTCTTCTTCTTGTTCTAGTTCTTCTTCTTCTTGACCTTCTTCATCATTGTGATCCTCTTGTTCTACGGGCAAAGAGAAAGTCGTGTCAATACCCTTTTGCCTGCATGTAAGTTCTTTATGCCACCACCTCGAGGTTTGGGAGTTTTTAAGTTAGAAGGAGTCACTTCCATTGTTCTCCTTTTAAGCTTGTCCTTGAATTTTCCGGGATGGGTTCTAAAACAAATGACAAACCTTAATTAGTTTTTCAAATTAAATAAATATCATTATACCACACATTTTCATAACTCACCTATAACTGGATAACTTTAGAGGAATCTATTGGCCATAAACAGATTAAAGTTCGGCACATACGAGTTTTATCAATATGAGCCGAATAAAATGTACTACAGTTATATCCTTTGTCAGAGAAAGGTTCGGCACATTAGAACTTTATCGCAATAAGCCGAATAATGTCTTTGAGAAGTAAGTCTAGAATGGTTCGGCTAATAATATTTCAATAATTAGAGTCGAACCTGTTGCTTCATCTGGTAAAAAAAACAAATTCGATAGGACTGTCTTCTTAGAACATGAACCTGATATTAAAAAAAACGAGGCCGAATCATCGATTTCAGGTCATAAATCAACGAAATACGCAAAAATAAACAATGGGTTTGTGGGAAATACCTTTCTATGTGCACTTTTAAAGAATCGGCCTCTATCTCTCCCTCTCCAACACCAATCGATCCAGTATCCACTTCATCTCCATCTTTCTCAAAAGCCCTAGATTGAGATGCTACGGAAGATAAACCAGGATTCGGCACCGTATTTCTAGGGCATCGCTTAACACGAGGTGCCATTTACAACTGCAATCAACAACGAAATCAAAGAAATTTTTTTCTGAAATTTTGGAGAAGAAGATGAGAAGAAGAGGGAAAGAGAGGGGTTTTTGTTTTTAAAACTTTTTTTTTTTTTTTTTTCTTATAAGTAACGGATTAGTGTGTTAATTAGTGGGTGGTTAATTAGTGGGATGGGTTAATTAGTGGGATTGTTTTAGGATTAGAATTTAATTAAGTGGAAGGGTAGTAATGTAATTTAAATTGGGAAGGGGTATTATAGTAACTTAACAACCATTAAGATAAGGGCCACCATTGAATTACTACTGGCACCCACATTTTTGTCCTATATGAATGCCTCAAAATTTTTGAGGCTGCCCCAAAATAGGGTTCATATCTAAAGACGGATGAGTTAAGGGGTACAGACAATGCGATATGTGGAGTCCAACTATGTTTCATATCATTCTATAATCCAGTAAAATATCCATATATCCTAAAAAGACAATAAACATAACACGGAAACCAACTTCATTTCATAAGATGTTCGTAACTACTCATATATAGCTTCCAACCTGTGATAGGATAAAATAAGAAGATTTAACTGCAATTTCAAAAAAGAAAAAGAAAAAAGAACAATCTTCCACATCCATAAAAAGTGCAGTAAGAAAACACAAGCATAGTGGTAAGCCGGTAGAAATTCAAAAGTGAAAGTATCATTTAATGTTACTACATTAGATAGTAGACAAACATTCAAGAAGTGAAAGGTAAAAAGCAAGATGAAAAAGAAAATTCCCGAGAGATGGGAAAACCTTACTCAAAATGTGGTTGAACAAACAAGGTAGCTTGCTCTAGGCGTCCACCTTAAAATTTTACCAAACCAGTAACTTGGCAGAATGCCCTGCGACTCCCATATCTTCTTTTCTCCCACTACTTCCACACTACTCAGGAAAAACTTACTTCTCATTTACAGTATAACATTTTCAGAAGCAGCGTGACTAAACCAGTAAACTGCCCTTCCTCAACCTTTCCTTCTTGATTTATAATTCCTCGAATTCCCCTGCCCCCACAAAAGTACCCGACTTAAGGGAAGCTAAGCTTGGAACATAACTCTGAATGCCATATAAATCATGAGTACCACGCATTTGTAGGGCTGCCCTCCTTTTACACTTCGGATCATATAAAAACATACCATTAGGCACATCAACTTCCTCTCCCTGTAGCTCAAAAAGGATTTCACCCGTCTTGAAAAAATGTAAAGGCTTTGAATAATTAACGCCCTTTAGATTTTCATCATCAATGGTGACAAGTTTAGTCCAATTTCCTTTATTCTCTCCAAAATCTTTCATTAACCATAACTCAGTATGAACACCATGTATGCCACAGATCAGGCAAAGGTTCTCACCAAAAACACTCAAACTAAGTCTGACTTGGCCAACTAAACCATCAGGTAGTTGTATTTCACCGACACTCTCATCACAGACATTGAAAGATAATATAACAGCACATACTCTTGACCCATCCCCATGATTGCGGGTGCGAAGTGCAGCAAAATACAGAATTCCGTCAATATGCACCCCAGGTGTTACATCATAGCGTATAGCTGGTATCTCTTTCCATGTATTTGTTCCTAACATATAGATGCTACATTTTGAAAGGTACGCTACATGTTCGCTGAGTTCAAACCTGACCAACTTATAATCCCCATTTTTGGAATCATAACCAAATCCATACGAGTATGCCTTTCCACCCCCGAGCCTTGATTCGGGCCCCCACTTACATTCATCAGGCAGTGTTTGTATTTTCTTGAACTCAGTTGTAGATGGATTCCAGATACAAACATCACGCCTATTAAGTTCTAAGCAGACCAAGCCATTACACGAACCAATAATTTCAACTAATGGTTTCTGAGACTTGAATGGATAATCAATTTCTAGGGTTTCATAATCAGAAAATGATAACGAAGAATCACTTCTACTGGACATGGAATGGACTGAGCTCTTACCATCACTGTTACTACAAACTAAAAGACTAAATTTATCTCTTTCAAGAGAAAGATTGAGATGCTTTTGAATGAAATTAGGGCTTTTCAATAAAAAGCAAAAATTCTTGTTAACACACCTGAACCTTGCGATGGATTTCAGTGGTAACCTCAAGCATATATCCAGTATAATCCCCTCCGGAAGATGATGGCCGGACATTTTTGCTTCTTCTCGATGAATGATAAATGCAGAGGGAGGCAAGAGTCACAGTAAACTTGTCTTTAGATCTTGGGGTTTTAAAACAAGAAAGGGCGACAATACCTAAGTTCATCTCTCGGGATGTAGTGACTACAGCTGTCGCGCATAATTTCCTATGGGCCGTTTTGGTAAAATGAACTCGGCGGCGGATAATTGAGACGTGGCCTTAAGTGAGACGATGCCTGTGGGACTTCAGCCGTGGGCGGTCGAAGCCGCCAACGGTGAGTTTGCTATAGTAAAAAAAATGGTTATATTTTTACCATTTTATATTTCTCTCACTTTCAAACACTCAATTTACACCAAAATCCTTTTTTTTTTTTTTTGAATTTTTTCTATCATATCCCTTTTAATTTTTGTTCTAGTATTTGAATTCGTCAATTAAAATGTCCCAAAAAGCTATTACAATTTTTTGTGAAACCATACTAAAAACTGTTATCTATAAGATATGTGCTAATTTTTGAAAAAAATAGAAAATAGCAAAAGGGGTAGAGCAGTACAAGTCTTAGAAGTTAATCCAGTTAAATGTTCTGCTAAAAGGCAAAGAAGAGCTTAAAGTTTAAAAGTTAACAATGCTACAAAAACCAAGAAAAAAAATCGTTGAATGGAAGAAAACCTAAAAAATATGATCAGGAGGCCAAAGATTATATGAGACTCTTTAATTAAGTTTTTATTGGCTAAAAGTATATCTTGTAACAAATGAGACATTAATGCTAATGAATTAGAAAATTTTACAACTTTAAAATTTGACTTCCATTTTTTATTAATCGATACGTGTTACATTTAATAACGACAAAATAACATGAAAACTAGATTGGATTGGATCCATGCGCATGAATTACCAACCACTATTTAGTAATAGCTATATTTATAACGGTCATGCTTTGAAAATTACCAACGACTATATAATAACGTCTCTATTTTTCCTTATAAAATACCATATCATCAACACTTATTTTTTTTCTTCTAAACACAACCTATAGAAATCATTCTCAACCAACATCATCCACCATGTTCTCTAAAAGCAAAAAAAAAAGAAACAAATACAGGAGAACCTCTATATCTGAATAAAATTTTCAGGTCTTAGCTTAGCTTATTCTTTGTGAAAATTACCTCTATATAAGAATAACTTCTCTATAAGAATATTTTTACCTGGTCTGAAGTCTATTCTTATAAAAAGGTTCTACTATATTATGTGTTGAATTATGAGAGGTTTGTCCATCGTGTTTCATGGATAAAAACGGTCTTATGCAATGCCCTTGGATGTATTCTAATTGTGTGTCCACAATCCTGCATCAGAATGGTCACTGAATCACAATCGTAAAAGCTCAGGTATTTGCAAAGTCAAGATCCTAATTGTCTTGAGGAACCTGATATGCCATATAATGATATGAAGGTTAAAGAGATGAAGAAAAGTTAGCAGCACTGTGCAAAAACTTGAAACTTAAAGTTTACATTGCGACCACTGTGGAGATGGAATACCAAAACAAATATTGCCACAAAGAATTATTGGATGCTCAAAGCCAGGTTGCGGGACTTATACGCATTTCCACACTTCTACAGAAACGGAAAACACTTTCGCATATGTCCTAGGTGTTTTCTGGCGGAGTTGATTGATTAAAGTGTAAGAACTGATTCATTGTCGGTTTATGTTTTAGTTTGGTATTATATTATGTTATAATTATTTAATCTATGAAAGCATCATTGTATTTGCTCCATTCAGTGTACTATCATAACTAACTTGAGCCTTTCTTATTTTAAACTACACTAGTACAACCGTTGCCACGGTGAGAGGGCCGACCGAAGAAGAATCTGAATATGGCAACTACTTTCACATCCGTTTCAGCAAAAATGATCTTTTTTCCCCGTTTCGGAAAAAGTGATACTTTCACCTCGTTTCAGAAAAAGTGACACTTTCGCCTCGTCTCAGAAAAAGTGATGCTTTTGACCCGTTTCAGAAAAAGTGATGCTCTCGCTCGTTCCAGAAAAAGTGATACTTTTTCTGGAACGAGCGAAAGTATCACTTTTCCCTAAACTGGGCGAAAGTATCACTTTTCCCAAAACGGGGCGAAAGTATCACTTTTTCCCGAAACGGGGAGAAATGATCACTTTTCTTGAAACGGAATGTGAAAGTTTTTTTCTGAAACGGAAAATTAGTCGATCCATAAACCAAAATATGGTTACATGATGTGTTATGCATCCTTTGTGGTGGTTTGTATAATGGCTATGCATTTAATTTTCGAGAATTGTGCCTAAAATGAAAGTATCACTTTTCTTGAAACGGAGGGAGTACATCATTTTATTAGTTGCAACAGAAAATTAGTTGATGCATAAACCAAAATATGGTTACATAAAGTATTATGTATCCTTTATGGTAGTTTGTAAAATGAATATACATTTAATTTTCTAAAATTATGCCTAAAATGATAAATACCTCCGAATATTTCGTAAAAACTCAAAATTTGATATTATTGTTTGTGCTAGTTGGATAGGTTTTTTTATTAGCTTTCCAACGAGATAAAATTTGTAAAATTCCAAGGCACAGATTTTTAGATATGTTATATTAAAGTTTGCATTCCAATTATACCCCTAAAAAATAGGATACATAAGGAGTTATAGTAATTTGACAAAAAGGGAGGGATTTTTTTTTTGTTTTTCGGCCCTAACCATTTCCAATCTTTTTGTTTCAATTTGATGACTTAGGATTTACAAAAAATTGGCCATATAAGGTCCTCCCTCGCTTCGCTCGGTCGGCCCAATTAGATTAAAGAAACTACATTGTATTAAAGCATGCTACATCAGACTAAAGCAACTATATTGAATTAAACCATACTACATGGCCGTTAATTAACCTCCTCATTCAATGGTTGGGTGGTGGAGCATATAGAAATCCGAAGGCGTTGAATCTGTGGAGCTCTTTAAGAATGTTGAAACAAGCTTCATAAGTGAAAGGTCTGTCGTTAGATACTTGCCATATTGCTATTGTCCTTTGTTCCAATTCATAAACACCTTCACTATTCAATATATTATGGTTATTGTTCATTAGTTGACCTAGGAATTGCGTGATTTGTTGATTAATTATTTGAAATGATGCGATAATTCTTGAGCCTCACGCATAAATGGGTTCCCTGTTCCTGTGATGAACAATGCAAAAATGTTCTCCCAAAACATCAGAGTCGACATGGGTTGATTACTACATACATTTTCTCATTTATGAAAAATATAATCTCTAAAAATGGCTAAATCCTCTTCTTGAGTAAACTTGACGCCACAAACTCAATGAGGCATTTTTTAGATGATTTTTTAATTAAGATTATAATATGCAAGAAGTGTGAATTTGGAGTTGAGAATAGTTGAAGATGAATTTATAGGGAAACAATTAGAGTCGTTGGTTGACTAAATATTTTTTCGTTCAGAAATATCTGTTGGGAGACTCGGCTAGCACCTCGCGGCTGAAAGAGAAACACCATCACTTGAAGTTATGACGTGTAGTGAGGGTTCAACCGCTAGCTTTTGAATTTTAACCGTGTACCTCTTCTTCGACCGCAATGGAAAACCAATAAATTTTTCCATGTGTCAATTTGTTTCTCAAGTTTGTTCATCCCATAGTGGGAGAAAAAGGCGCAAATCAAACCCTAAGAGGGCACAGTGATCCAAAATTGCTAATGAGGTAGTTTACTGGGGAGGGTACCAAATCTTATATAAGATAAACTAGAGAGTAGGGGATTCCCTATACTCAGCACTTATCCTAATGATAGAACAAATAGGTAGATTTCCTTTGAATCCCCTTCGGACAAAACTTCTGTAGATTTTTCGGCATGTGTAGAATTATTTTTGTTATTGTAAATATAAGATGCATATTGATGATGTGGGGTTTTAACGTTCAAAAATGCATCCATATAATGAGGTCAAACCTTTGTTATGCGCTCAAATATGAATCGTTATCGGGTTCATCAGCAAGTAGGGTTTCTTGAAAACTTAACACCTTACCCATACTATAAAAGACTGGAATAAAAGACGTGTGTTGGAAATATACAAAGGAAATTCTCGGAGAATAGACAAATCGCCAACCTCCGCCTTCACATTCCTCAGTTCTTTCCTCATAATGCATTTTACTATATCTAAGTAGAATTCGTTCACTATAAGATAATCTAAATAGTTATTTTATGTTTTTTTTCCTATTAAAGTGACCACGTTCACCATATGGTCTCAAAATTGGCTACATTGACCGTCTGAGACACTGTAAATTTTTTTAGTAAATAGAACATGACCCAGAAAGTTCAGCAATCCATCCAAGTTTCCTTTAGTTTTGATGTAATCAATAGTAAATATAGTTAGAAAGTTACAAAAAAATATTTTATTATGGCATTCTGTTTTTTAGTTAGCAAAATTAGGACCGTGGTTTGTTTTTCAATGAGCACCAGTCCTCATTGTGACATGAATACTAACAAGATTGACAAAACTAAACACTTTAGGTAATAACAAAAAATCTTATAACCAAGTTATGAAGATCTAATGACAAGGTAACCCAAAATGAATACACAAATGTAAATGCATCTTGTTAGAGCACTGCTCGGTCGAACTCACAACTTTTGTCATCTCAAGATTGTTATCAATGTTAGTGACACAAAACTAGATCTTGATCTCTAGTTTGTTTAAGTAAAGTCTCAGACTATAGGTATACAAATTGGTAGTTGAGTATCACACATCACTGAATATCCCTCGAAGACTGAAAATTGACGAAGCTATTCCGAGAACTTCATGAATAAAGGTTTGTGAAGACTAAGCCATTCTATTTACTCACATGCATTACCATTCTATCTATATGAGACTATGTTGTATGAATTTTAGTAGATTTAGTTTTACAAAGAAAAAATTTCGAGTCAAGCTTGTCTTGCTAAACATATCGAAATATGATTCAAGCAATGGATGTTCATTGGTTCTTATCAATCTTAGTTCAAGATAATTTATTTCTCAAGCACTCTTTATGTAGATTATTTGGAAATTTCCTGAGCAATGTGTTAGAGCACTGCTCGGTAAAACTCGCAAGCGTTGCTATCTCAAGCTTGTTTTTCAAGTTTAGTTGCCAAAACTATAAGTCTTGATTTCTAGTCTACTTGTAGCTAAGTCTCGGACTAGGATAGAAAGTGTAGTTAAGCTCTAGACTCCATGGTGTTCATCATACAAAGACAGAGAACTACTCAAGGAATTGGTAGAACTTCATCGACTAAAAGGTATGTGGAGACTTGAATTTATCTATCACTAAAAAGTCTATCTACTCTATCTCTTATCTTGAGACAAAAGTCATATTGCCATATAGACTTCGATTATACACATTTGCTATTTTGAGCCGAGTTTATCTCGCTTATCTATTTCTTGGAATATGTGTTGGTAAGCTTTCGCTTTGGCCAAGTTTATCTTTACAAGTGACGAAAGTCATGTTGATTATTTCAATATCTTGAAAATTTCCTTGATAAAAAATAGTGTGTGAATAACCTCTATTTAACATCCTCTAAGAATGTTTCAATGATTGAAATAAGAGTTTAGAATATAGAACCTTGAATGGATATAAACATTGTATGTGAACTCATACTTGTGTAAGTACAAAATCCTTGAACTAAAGTATGCGTACTTTACTGGTTCAGGAAGTCCGGAAGCTAAGTCCGTGTACCCGTACGCGTACTGTCAGAAGTTCACATCCCGTGAATTTCTGCTGGAGTTTGTGAACTGAAAACAAACTCAAACTGGGTACTTAAGTATGCATACCGGTATGCACACTTGAGTGGGTTATTTTCTAAAAACGGTTTATTCGTGAACTAAGACATATATAAACTAAGGAATGCATATTTGCAAACCGTGGCTATAATGTTCATGAATTGATTCGCGTGAATCAAAATCGTTTTTGCTTCAATTGTGTCTTATATACTTCTATGAGATCTAAGCAATTGAACAACTCTCTAACTAGTTCTTTTGAGCCATTTGAACTAGTTATGGTGAAGATGAATAAGGTTGATATGAAAGTGCTCATATGGCTAACCATTTGGTTAATTACTATTGAACCAACTAGGTGTACATGTTTAGGTACGGTTACACAAACCTAAATGAACGTGTATTTCATTTGTGTATAACAAGATATGTTCGATCTAACAGTTGAAAGATATTAGCTTGAATCTAATCAGGGTTTCATCTAACGGTGATTATTGAATGCTTTGTTACAAAGGTAACTTAGATTGTAAACCCTGATTTAGAGACTATATAAACGAGAACTTTAGCAACTGGGAAACCTAATGCTCACACCTTCTGTGTGATACTAGTTGTATAAGCTAGATTCGATTCTCCTTTAACCTTAGGTTTCTACTGATACCCCGTTGGTTAACAACTTGAGGACCTCATTGGGATTGTGAATCCAGACCCAAATATTTTCTTTATAGTTGTGTGATCTGATCTTGATGTTTCTATCATGTTGAGTGCAGTTGGAATAATTGGCTCGAGATTAATATCTTCGATAGGCAAGATAAAAAGTAGTCACAAACATCTTCGTCTCATCATTTGTGATTCCGCAATATCTTGTTTCGCTAGTCGATTAAGATTATTGTAAGGTCATTGATATTTTTAGGATGTTCTTTGGGAATATAAGTCTAGTATATCAATTGGTTCTTGTTCACCTTGATTTATAAAAATACAGAACAAAACTCGTAGGTATTTCTGTGGGAGACATATTTATCTATTCATGTAGACTTTTCCGTGTGATACAGATTTGTTTATTAAAGTATTCAACTATGGGTCGTAGCAACTCTTAGTTGTGGGTGAGATAAGCTAATGTAATCAAGTGCGTAGTATCCTGCTAGGATCAGAGACGTAAGGAGAGCAATTGTACCTTGGATCAGTGTGAGATTAATTGGGGTTCAACTACAGTCCATACTGAAGTTAGTTAGTGGTAGGCTAGTGTTTGTAGCGTCTTAATACAATGTGTGTTCAATCTGGACTAGGTCCCGGGGTTTTTCTGCATTTGCGGTTTCCTCGTTAACAAAACTTCTGGTGTATGTGTTATTTCTTTTCCGCATTATATTTTGTTATATAATTGAAATATCACAGGTTGTGTGTTGAATCGATCAATTGGTAAATCCAACCTTTGGTTGTTGATTGAAATTTATTGATCCTTGAACATTGGTCTTTGGTACCGTTCAAGTTAATTTCTCTTGTATTCAATCAGACTCGCAGATTTCTATTTGTTTGAGTTGGGATTGAATCGAGAAATTGAGATATAACTCTTTGATATACTTTTTATTAAGATTGAGTTTGACTATCTAGTTGATTCTCTTAAAAGTATATTGGAGTTAGTCCATACAGATTGCTAAGCGAATTATTGGGTGAGGTTGTTGTACCAAACCGTAGCGCCCTGAATTCATGAACAGGCTAACATTTCACAAATCGTTTCACCAACAGTCCCAGTAAATATTAATATTAGCAAATGATCAAAGACTCATTTTTTAAATGTGTTTAACATTGTTATGACTCTCATAAGCACATCTAAGACATCATTTATCACTAAAACACCTTGTGTATGTGCATCATAATTGAAGTCTTAAGTGTTTAAATGATACTATTTCGAAAGGAATATCTGCCAAGAACTATCATTATATACTATTCCAGTACCCATACCATAATGTATATCATTCTATGTGATTTCAAGACAAACTTCTCACATGCTTACTTGAAATCCTAACTAGAGTTTCATCTAAACAGAGAAAGTGTTTGCTTGAATTAAGTTATCTTAGATTAAATTTTAAGAAACTCTTAGTTTTGAACATCTATAAATAAATATAGAGATTCATTTAACTGGGAAATCCAATTCTTGGAACTTCTTTATCCTAGTTGATTACTAGTGTCGTCTTCTATTTACATAGGTTTCCTCTGAGTAACATAACTAGGTCTACGACTGAAAGACTTCACTCGGGGATTCGTGAAGCCAGGACCGATTATCTTTACCTTGATGGTTCATGTATCTCAATCTTGTTCTTTCTGCTATCGAGGTTTTAGTAATCTTTTTCAGGAGCGAGATAGATACTTCGTCTCAGGCTTTGTGATTCTTCAAGATAGATATCTGAAGATTATTCTTAATTGATTTGTTCACTATTTTTCTTGAGAGGTGGTTGATAATCCATACTTTTCAGCTATCTGAGTGTAAGTGTTCTGAAATTTTGAGGTTTGCTAGCTTTGTCTATTGCAAACATATTTCCATTCCTTGATATATTCTATCTAAAGGGAAATCAAATATTCTTATGTTTTAGAGGAAAAATGGTATCAAAAGTATTCACTTAGACTAAAGCAACTCTTAGGTTGTAAATGACATCAACTAAGGGAATCAATTATGCTGAGCCTTGCGAGGTTCAAGAGATGTAAGGAGCACGATTGCAGCTAAATTTATTGAAAAGTGAATTCGATCTTAACTACATTCTATTCCAAGTTTTGATAGTAGTATAATGTTTGTAGCGGCTTAATACAGTTCATTGTTCAAATCTGGACGAGGTCTTGGGTTTTTCTATAGTCGCGGTTTCCTCATTAACAAAAGTTCTGGTGTCTCATGTTTTTCCTTTTTCCCATTATATTTTTTATCTTTATAATAGGAGTTGCGCAAGTAGTATGTAATTGATCCTAGTAGATACTTACATATTAATTTTGACCGATTACGAGTCCCGTTCTTGTAGAATTCGTATCTTGAAAGATAGGTTTCATACTTGGCAGAATTCCAATTGTATTATTTGGAATGACTAGATTAATCTTTGATATTGACTTTTGAGATCGCCAAGTACACTTCTTAAGAACTAGGTTCATGTATAGACTTTATGATTGGGAAGAGATAGAGATATAAACTCTATATACATATTATCAAGGATCATTGCAATTGTATTAGGTTTTGTCCATACAGGTATCCGAACGGAAAAGTTGGTGGTGTACTTGGCACCTTCTCATTTTCACATCTCGTCAAGTCATGGTCAAGTTACCGATACACAAAAGGTTTATGTAGTTTAGTGTTAAAGCATATGTCCAGGTGGATGATTTCACTTGATTTGGCTGAGATTACAGGTGTGTGCATGGCTTAATCTCTCAAGAAAAATATTAGTTAAGTAAACATACTAGACTTATAGTCTCTATGAATCTTATCCTCTCAAGTATTTTCTAAACCTTTAAAACAACAACTAAGATCTTCTTTTATAGTCCAAGGATTGACAGAGTTTATACATAATTACCACTTCACTATTGTACGAGATGTAACTCGGGATCATGTCTGACTCAGTGATACAAGAGTATCGTAACAATAGCTGAGCGTGTTAAGGATAGATAGTGACGTGAAGATTACATGCACATAATGAAAGTGATTTGAAGATTATATGCATATGAATTTAAAATAACAAATAACAAGAGTATCTAGAGGATACTAGAAGTTGGTCGACAAGCTTTGTTTGATCAACAAGTTTTGAGGTTTCCTAATTTATATAGGATTCCTAGTTAAGATGAGTTCTAAAAACTCATAGCTTTATTTCTTTTTCAGCAAGTTTATGCTCCTATAAAATGAGGAGATTGTTAGGCTAGAGGGGTAGAGAAAAACGAGAGAGAAGGCATCCATTTTATGGTTTGTAATAGAGTTTTTTTTTTTCACAGTTTAAAGAAGATGAAGCTAGCAGAATCAACCGTGTTATTTACTTTGTGTTCTTATTCTTTTCTTTATATTTCTCATAACTTTTCTTCACATAAGTACTGACTCTAGGTACCACTGATCGAATACGTATCAAGTGTTATCAGAGCCACGTTCTGACTTCTAGGGTTAGTTTTGGTGTATGGTCTTAACACGTGAACATTATACGCGATCAGGAGAAGAAATTATTGTTCTACCAAACATAAGAAAACCTAGAGGAAGTACTAAAACCAAGATGGGAAGTGAAGATGATAAGAGTTTTAAACTAACAGATGAGGACAAGTTTGCTAAACTTGAACTTAAGATACAAGATTTAACAGATACCTTTACTGCATTCATGAAAGCAAGCATTGTGAAACCAGTACCTAAGCATATAAAAGAAAGTACAAAGGGAGAAAAAGAAGAGTAAAAGGAAGATGATGAAGAAATCTCATCTGAAGAAGAAGAAGAATACATAATAAGAAAAAACCCACATGGAGGACTGAAAATTGAATTCAAGCTTGAGATCTTTGATTATGATGGAATCATGGAATCTGAAAAACTTGATGGATGGATGGATAAGTTGGAAACATATTTCACCGTACACCAACTTTTTGAGTCACAAAAAATCATTTTTGCAAGTTTGAAACTATCGAACCATGCCTCAACATGGTGGAAGGCCTACAAAAAAAGATATGAAACTGAACACATGACTTGGAAACAATTTAAGGATCTCTTGCAAAAAGTGTTTTTACCATGTAGGATATTTGGATGAAAGATGGTATAAGTGGCAGCATCTCCGACAACGTTATCAACAAAGTGTTCAAGATTATACTACAGAATTCTACAACCAAGCTTTGAAGTTGGACGTAGATGTTACTAGTGATGAGACTTTCCGGAAGTATAATGGTGGATTGTTAGATTATATATGAAGAGAGTTGAAACTTTTCAGTGTAAAAAATATTGAAGATGCTATAAGCAAAGTTATGGCCATTGAGAAGAAGTTTAAAGGTACAACCGGAACAGACAACAAGAGAGATGTTGCAAGAGGAGACGATAAGACTCAAAGGAGAATTGAGACAAGTATAATTAAATATCCATTAGATGAATGATAAGAAAATGTATGTGAGCATTGCAAGGAGAAAGGTCACCTCAAAGACACTTGTTGGATCCTTTATCCCCATCTTAAACCAAATAAATTGCGTGAGGCTGAAGGACAAAGAAGTTTTAAGAGGAACACTATGATAGAAGAAGCTATGATACCGGAACAATATCTGAAATAAATTAGCTAGATCTAAAACCTTTGCTGATGACAAAACTAACAGACGCAGAACAAGTGAATCTACATGAAGAATTGTTCCATGTCAAGATTCAAGTTAAACAAAGTATCATCGAGGACATCATTGACTCTGGTAGCCAAAAGAATTTGATTTCAGAAAAACTAGTGGAGAAAATAGGGTTATCAACTCCACATTAAATACCCTACCTGTTAGGATGGATACATGAAAATACTGAACTTCAGGTAACAACGCAGTGTCGATTCAAATTTGCTATCATTGATAATTTTATTGATAAAGTTGTCTGTGATGTTGTGCCATTGGATGTAACACAAGTAATTTTTGGAAATCCATATCTATGGGAACAAGATGTTGTTCTCTATCATAGGGAGCATGCTTATTTGTTCAAGAATAATGGAAAGTGAAACGGCGAGGGTACCCAAATATACCTCAAGCTAAAACTTTTCTTACCTATAAGTCCTTTCTCTGAAAGTGATTATCTATGGACTGAGTCGAGATAATGCAACTAATCGGTTGACACTTCGTGTGATGGTCTATGGATACGAGATCGAGACAATATAACAATGAAGTATGTTTACTTGATAAAAAGGTTAGGACTTAACCAAACACAATAGGATTGCTTATCAAGTAAATAGGAATTAACGTTTGTGTAATTTACTTTAATTATAATAAAACAATTATAATGCGGAAAATAAAAGTAAATGACACAACAATATTTTGTTAACGAGGAAACCGCAAATGCAGAAAAACCTCGGGACCTTGTCCAGAATTGAATACTCTCAGGATTAAGCCGCTACACAAAATTAAACCAACTTCGTATAGTTGAGACCAAGCAACAAAACCTATAGTTCACCTAGTTCCGTATGTATTCCCACACCTTAAACTTATGAGTAAGTCACGTACTTGGAACAATTCCTTTGGTTCGTATTCCAAACAGTAAAGGAAAAACAAATATGTTTGGTATCAACTCTCTTAAACCAAGTGATGTGAGTTCGACAAAGGCGCTTATGTTTATCTCAGTAAACTCCTTCATCAGGTTCTTAGATCTAACTTATGTTCAACTACCAAAGGTAATTGCTAAGATTTTGCAATCAATACTTTTAATCACAAAGAATTGTATTGATGCCGATCTACACAACTAATCAATCCAATATACCACAAGGATAAACTGATTATAGTTGGATCCTCTTATACCGAAACAAGTATTGTGCATACCAAATATTATGAACCCCAAATCATAAATCTTCAATATATTATTTGTCTTCAAATCTTCTTAGATCTTCAATAAACACCTACACACAATAACTTAAATCTCTTGTGATCAATCACGCATAAAATGGAGTCTGTTAACAATGGATTATCACAAGATCGTCTTTAGAACTAAAAACAATCTAAAGATCCATGTCGAAACTTCGATCGAGTTTGAGTGAATATTATATAGAAGAGAATATTCTCAAGCATAAACAAACTAGGTGCAATCAAAGTTCAACCACCGTTAGTCAATTAAATCAATTGAAAACACAAGATAAACCGCAATTATCTAGTTTTCCACCAATGGTACTAATAGAGCTTCTCAATCCCAAAGAAGACTTTAAACTGAGCGGACGTAAGAGATTTCGCCTAATTAGGTTACTCTTCTCTCCAAATAGGCGGATACACTAGTAACAACACAACTGAGGAAGTTTGCTGTTACAAAGGATTAGTTTGCTAGAAATGAAAACTGGAAGTATTTATAGAAAAGGAAGTTTGGACACCAAGGAATTTACAAAACCGAAAATATTCTCAAGATATGCAACAAATTCCAAATTCGGTTTCCATAATTCCTGGAAATGCTCTGTCCAAAATAATGACCGAAAATCTCTTTGAAAAATCTTCAACTAGTAAATGCACATTACTAATTCTTGTTTTCCTAAAATAAAATTAAACACCTTAAATAAAAGATTCTTAACTTATTTATATTTCGATCCTAGGATTTTCTTCCTTTAGCTATTAAGGAATAACTTTGAACAATAAAAGGTAAACATTACTGTACGTGTTCAAAGTATGTCGACATCCTTACTTTATAAGTCCTCTTTCATACTTACAAACTTGAAACCGGTTTGCCATACTTCCAAACAAGTTTAAAATTTGTTCATATAACTTTTAAGAACTATGTGATTGATCAAGAACACTCAATCACAAATCATGGGTTTAACAGTTCTACCAAAACAAGTTTCGTTTCTACCTCCATGTGAGTATTGTGCATAGTCACACTAGCTTCCCAAAATTCGGTTAACTAGGTACTAGGATCGGTTCCCCACATATATATGGTATCTAACTTATATGTGTTGCACATGTCCATAGGATCGGTTCCCCTTTGCCTAGAAACATGTTGCACATGTTCATAGGATCAGTTCCCCTTTCTGATAAAAACTTGTTGCACCTCATACAAGGATCGATTTCCCTTTGTGATGTATTGCACCTCTTACTAGGATCGGTTCCCCTTTACCCAAAGTTGGTCATACACAAATCGCAAACTCGATCATACCATCTCAGATGATTAATTAAGATCGGTTTCACTAATAAAAGTCATACCAATACATGTGAATAGTTTTACCAAGAACATAAACAAGTCATGAGCGGTTATAATAAATCACACATATTGGGTTGTTAACAAGATATGCAATGAATAAAAACACCAATAACGCCTGACGATTTCCTTTTCGATTATGTTTATGGGTAAAAAATATTTCTGCTGGTTTTGGTAAATTTGGGTATGTTGATGAGAAACGAATCTAAACCCTAAACAAATACACTGCACGGGAGTACTTATAGATTCGAGAGATCAATCTGTACAATCCTGGCCTAAACCAAGAAATGGTCATTCCAGTCTTGCTTCGGTCACAAATTGAAGGAGAAGGGTTGGTCTTAGGGAGGGAAGTAAAGAAGGTGTTGAGACCAGAATATGGAACTGGCTTGTGGAATGTAAGCTATCAGTTCTTTGGTATTTTCTGGATACTGTGTTGTTGTTAACCAAAAATTGTTGTTTGGTTGAAATAGGTAAAACCTATCTATACAAGTCATATTAAATGCACCCTGATCTCGTAGAAAGTGGGAATGATGGGGTGATGGAGAGGTGGGATCATGTGTACATGCCAGAAACCACGTTCCCACTAGGAAGGTGTTTGAGGGTGAAAACAGTTTATGCTGATTTCGGTAATTTCGTGTGTGTAGGTAATAAATGAGTCTAAACCCTTAACAATGTACTGCAAGGGAGTACTTTAGATTCGATAGATCAATCTGTACAAATCTGGCCTAAACCAAGAAACGACCATTCCAAGATTGCTTCGGTCACAAAAATGAGGAGAAGGGTTAGTTTTGGGGAGGGAAGCAAAGAGAGTGTTGAGACCAGAATAATTGATTCTGTAAGAGTAGTTGTTTTGTGACTTGTATCAGAAAGTGGGAAGTTAACAGATGGGAAATCTAGCAAACATTTTCTGAGTGTTATATGCTCCTGACCAGAACTTCTCTTTCGGTGGAAATAGGTAAGACCTATTTATACAAGTCGAAGTGAAACGTACTCTGGTCTCGTAAGAAAATGGAAAACTGATGAGTAAATGGGAGGAGGTGGTAACCGGTAACACCTGGAATTGATGTTCCATAAAGGAAAGTGTTTCACTATTACTCCTTGTATTTACTAACCGCATCATCCTTATGACACTGTCTTATAATGGGCGTAGTGTACGCCGCACGATGTAAACCGCCAAACTAATACCCAATGAGCATCCCCCAGTTTTGTGACATGTGTTGATGTCTCGAGTGTTTTCGTGGAAAACATGTAGCATGTTGCTGTTGTTCAGCAAGTTGAGCTTGGGAGACTTGCCGGCTCAGTGGTGACCTTCGACGGTCGAGATTTTGCATCTTGAGAGGAAGGGTAGCCATTAATTATTGCAACCCTTCGTTTGGTATCCAGTGGCATGAAAGCATGGCCGGTATGAATTTAATATGGCCTATTTTAGGCGTGGCCAAAAGTTAGGGTTTTGGCTTTATTTGGGCACGACCAAACTAGGGCTTAGCTTCAGGACAAAGGTTGACATGCGTTAGCTGGTAACCTTGGACGGCCAAGATCTCTATCTTAGATGGAAAAGTGGCAGTTGATTGTTGCAGGCCTTCGTCTTGGCAGCCGTAAAGGGAAGGCTGGCATGGTATGGCTTGGACGCGGCAAGGTGGCTGGCACGGCATGCTATTGGCACATGTGTCATGGTCGGAATGCCTTGGCACGGTTTGGGCATGGTCTAAACTAGGTTTTTGGCATTGGGCCAAAGGTTATCATGCATTGGATGGCGACCTTGGACGACTAAGATTTGCATATAAGATGGAAGGATGGTCGTTGATGGTCGCAAGCCTTTGTTTTAACAACTGTGAAGGGAAGGCCGACATGGTATGGCTTAGGCGCGGCAAGGTGGCTGACACGACATGCCATTGGCACATGTAGCATGGTCGGAATTCCTTGGCGTGGTTTGGGCGTGGCCAAAACTAGGGTTTTGGCGTTGGGCCAAAGGTTACCATGCATTGGTTGGCGATCTTGGACGGCTAAGATTTGCATCTAAGATGAAAGGATGGTCATAAGCCTTCGTTTTAGCACCCGTGAAGGGAAGGACGGTATGGCATGGCTTAGGCGTGGCAAGGTGGCTGGCGCGGCATGCCATTGGCACATGTGGCATGGTCAGCATGCCTTGGCACGGTTTGGGCGTGGCCAAAACTAGGGTTTTGGCGTTGGGCCAAAGGTTACCATGCATTGGTTGGTGACCTTGTATGGCTAAGATTTGCACCTTAGATGGAAAGATGGTCGTTGATTGTTGCAGGCCTTCGTTTTGGCAGCCATAGGCATGTAGCGGGGCCGGTATGGCTTTGGCATGGAAACGTGGCTGGCACGGTGGTGCGGTTGGCATGGTTGGTATGCCTTGGCGCGGATATGTGGCTGGAATGGTTTTCCATTGGCACGGTGGTTCGGTTGGCATGGTCGGAATGCCTCGGCGCGGAGATGTGGCTGGCATGGTTTTCAATTGGCACGGTTAACACCCCTTGTTTTTAGCATGACGCATGCTAAAAGATGCGCCATTTGCTTATGATGAAGCTTCATCTTTCGTTGAGTGGTAAGAAGCATATTGGCTTAAGGCCAATACCTCGTCAAAATGGCGCATTGTGTTTGGCATTTGGCCAAGAGCCAAATCTTGCATCATCATGATACATTAGGCTAGTTGGGTAGGTGGCCTCGATATTACAGCGTAATCATTGCACATTATGAAGGCTAATGGCCTAGAGCCAATATCACACAATCATTATGCATCATGCCAGAGAGGGCTGGCTGAACGAGTGTTACACAGTCATTGTGCTAAAATGCAATCATTGCGATGGAACGCAATCATTGCACATGAACAGTAAAAGTGGGAGTTGATGAATGATTTTTGCTCCCCTAATCAAAGTTGTAAAAATGTCAAATAAACATATATATAGATAGGTAGTTGGTTGAAGGTGCATATGCAGACTATGCACCAAGCAAGCTTCATAGCTTAGCCAGAAGAGTATAAATGATGCCTAAGGCTCATTTATAGTTGCATAGCCTTTTCAATGGGGCATGTGACGCGAAGGCATTACTATGCCATGCCGTGGACCCGATGATGTATAATCATTGTGCATCTTTGCGGAATGGCCTATACGGACCAGGCCATTACCATTATTGCTTAGCCACGGCTTTGCAAATGAGTTTGATTAAGCACTTGTCCCTTCGTGATGAACTACGGTCTGTGATTGATCCCTTTATAGTAGGGAAGGGTACGTATGTAGGATCAGAATATCGCCACAACAATACTCCTGCGATATTTACAACGATAGCTTTGCAAGTTACTCAATAATACATTGTGAGCGTCGCAGATGACAGAAAGAATGACGCAATGGGTGACGATAGCTAAAACACGGAAAAAGCATGATGATACTGCGAGTTTTATAAATATCTGCGAGGATTGATATTATAACTACTGCGATAATATCGCAAGGCAGATCCGAAATTAAAGGACAGCTTAGCTGTCATCCACTATGTAACTATCCTATATAAAGAGACCCAGTACATTCAGAGAGGGGAAGATGTATTTTTTTGAGTGTTGAGAAAGTCTTGAGGAGAGAGAAAATTCAAAAGAGCAATTGTATTCTTGATTTCTTCCATTTATTGTAAACATTTCTGAGAATTAAATAATAAAGTGTTGTTCTTAATCTTCAAGTGTAGGATTTCCTGCAACTACATTTTGGCGCCTGAAACAGGGATGAATTGATGATTGTTTGAAGAAAAAAGGTGAAAATTTACATTGTAGTTAGAAGGAATTTGGAACAATTAGTGAAGGATTTTACGTAAGTTTCAACAGTTTATTAAGATCAATGGCTAGGAGAAGAAGAAATATATCATAACCACCAACAACCGTAAAAAGGAGTAAAAGACTTGCAGGTGGAGAAACAAATAAAATTGGAGAATCTTCAAGGGTAAGAACAAGAAGAAATAGAACAAGGAATGATGGAGAAAATCAGATTCAACAGCCAAATCAGCAAACACCAATACAAGATAGAGTTGTGGATTATGATAGAGTAAGCGTGCATACTTGGCGGTCAAATTCAATAGAAGAACTAGAAAATCGACAATTAAGAGATGAAAGACGAGAGGGAGGAAATCAAGAAGTAAATGGAGGATTAATACATGGAGATATTGAAAATGAAATAGTAGAGGTTTTAAGACAAAGAATACAAGAAGAAAGGAGGTTAGAAGCGGAAGAATGTGCAAACTTGGCAAGGCAAAACCATGAATTGAGAATGGAAAACATAAGGTTACAAAATAGAAGATAAAGAAGCACAACAAGATCAAGTTCGAGAATAATTAGAAGTGAGATAGAAGAAGATCACCTATAACAAATATGGAAGAAGAAAATCATGATCCAAATGGAGGACGTCGCAAAAGGAAAAAAATAAGGGAAAATCGTTACATACCACAAGATAAAATTCAACCAAACAACAGAAGGCAGGAAAATGAACAGCGTCAGACACGAAATAACCAAGATGGAGAAGAAGATCAAGAGGAAGGAAGGAGGATATTTCATGGAAGAGAAACTCTAAGAAATCAGAAAATAATTGAAAGAGAAATCGTGAGACATTATGCTGAACAAGCACGCTTAGCTTGCGAGAGGGAAAGATTGAGAGCAGAAGTAGAAGAGCAATAATTCCAAGAGGAAATTCTCCAGAATAATCATAACAATTGAGAAAGAAGGCATGAACAGAACCGCAATAATGATAATATTAATGAAGAATATGATAGGGTGCAAAGGAGAGCAGAAGAAAATCGCAGAAGAGAAAATGAGAGATATAATGGTGTGCGTATTCGCGAAAGAAATGTAAGAGAAGATAGCGGAGAAAGACAAGTAGAAAATAATAGAGACGGAAATCAAAATCTCACAACACAAGATAAGCAAGAGCGCAGGAGAAGAGAATCTGCATTGAAAAGACCAATGGAGCAAAATTCAGTCGGGAATGAACAAGTTTTAAAAGAATTAGCAGAAATGAGGGGAATGTTAAATGATAGAAGAGAAGAAGGAAGAAGACATCTTGATGAGGCGATTGAAGAAGCATCAAAAACTCCATTCACTCAAGTAGTATAACTAGGAGGAATACCCCCAAAATGCAACTTGCCAGCATTAACTAGTATTTTGATGGATCTACATGTGCCATTCAACACATCAAAGCCTATGTTAGGTATATGCTACAATGGGAGAACCATGATGCTGTGTTATGCAAATAATTTGCATCAAGCTTAACTGGCGAGGTGCTAAAATGTTTTGAGGGTTTACCCAAGAATACTATAACTTCTTTCACTCATCTACAAACTACATTTTTGGGGGCATACATAAGCAACAATTATGCGCTTCCAGGAATTGAAGATGTGTTCGGGTTAAAACAGAGGGTTGGCGAGAGTCTGAAGCACTTAACGTTAAGGTGGAAAAAAATGTGCAGTGAAATGGTTGGTAGAGTAGATGAGAGATATCTCATTTTATCTTTCATTAATGTTATGTTTGCAACCAATCTACTATATGTTCAAGTTTTCAGAGTTAAAAATACCATCACAATGACTGAGCTGCGAGAACTAAAAGAAGAATACATTGCTTTATAGGAGAAAAAAAAAGAGATGGAATCATATCCAGTCGCAAACACCAACTCAATAGCGGCAAACAGAAGTTTACTTCCTAAAATGATTAATAATGTGGCGAGCACCTCGCAGTCACAACAAGAGAAAGTGGTGATTGAAAACCAGCAGAAGTTAGTAGCCATGTGAAGCCGAGATCAAGAGGAGTATGAAAGAGAAAAGAATTATTACAATCGCGGTGGAAATAATAAGATTCAAAGACTTGATCAACCACAAGAGACTTTTGGTGGTCAGAGGCAAAATAATTTTAGAGGGCAAGGGAGTTAGAGAATAATATGGGAAGAAATTAAAATGCCACCTCTAAATGCTAGCATAGAAAAAATTTGGGAGGCTATCATTTTGATGGAAAATATACCATCACCCTGGAATATGGGAAAAAAGCCACATCAAAACAATCGGAATCAAGAATTTTGTCCTTACCATCATTTTCATGGTCACTCGATAAACGATTGCAGGAATGTAAAAAGAATAATTTTGAGGATGATTGATCAGGGAAAGTTAAATCATTTTTTAATAGGACATCCGCAATCTCAGCAGTTGCCACCAGCACCAGAAATTCGCATAGTGAATACTGTAAAAGGAGCAGAAAAATTTGTGATAGAGGTTGGAGCCAAGGCGAAGAATTTGTTCTGTAATTCCATCATACATTCATACAAGACTATTGAAGATTTCCACTACAATGTTCTGAGCAGAGTCTTCGCGAGAGACGCAGATGAAAGAGAGATAATGAATATTACGTGAGTCTCGCCATTAGAGAAGTGGCAAAAGCAAACTATTTCTTTCACTGCGCAAGAAGTACCAGAGCCTGTCGAGATGCATGACAACCCACTGGTGGTAAGGTTAGAAATAAATCCAAAACAAATAGAAGAAGAAGATGAATAAAATGATGATGGTGAAACTGAGGATTCCTGGGCCATTAACAGAGTTCTAATAGATACTGGAAGTTCAGTTGATATCTTATTTTATCATACTTACAGAACCATGGGTAGAAAAGACGAGGATCTGATATCACCAATCTATAAAATCTATGGTTACAACGGCACTGCCAACAAACCCAAAGGGGAAATTACAATGCGAATTCCATTAAAGGGGTTATCTTCTAAGATTCTATTCTGCGTTGTGGATATTGAATCACCTTATAACGCCCTGATCGGCCGACCTTGGCTACATGGGATATTAGGTGTGGCGTCAACCTTCCACCAATGTATTAAATTTCCTCATCCTAATGGTGTTGGAGTAATAAAGGGAGACTGGGTTGATGGGAAGAAATGCTATGAAATTGATATGGAATCTTGTGAGGAAAGGGCAGCAAAGAGCAGAAACTGGAAACGAAACATCAAGCAAAAACAAAGAGGTGATAAGTTGATGGTTGATACAATAGAGCGGCGGGAGGAAGGAACATTACAAAATCAACATGAGTTGTAAACTGTAGATGGCGAGCATCTCGCAGATGGAAAGAAAATAGTAAAACGAAACAAAAGGGCAGAAGCAGAAAGCAGTAAGTAGAAAGGTAAAATGATGAAATTTATGAATTGATTTGTTGAAGAAAATGTTTCAAAAGAACGTTTCATTTGAATTAGAAAAAATAAAATTGAAAAGTTATACAAGAGTTGAAATGAAAATAAAGAGAAGATCAAAGAAAAGAAATTTCATTAGAATTGCAATACTCGCAAGAAACACGAATAAAAATTCGCAGAGACATAAGAATGGGATGAACCTATATGGCATACACCCTAGTTTGCGGATACAATTTCGCAAGATGCAAATGTAAGACCTAAAGTGCGTCATATAAGGGGGTATCTATTTGCGTGACTCAGGGATAAGGTTATACCGCTGCTGGAACCTGAATCATGGAGATGTTGGGGTTAAAAAAAACCTATCCGGGAGAGGTACCTTGGATTTCCAACTATATAAGGTTATACCCTGGTTGGACGACCATGGATCTCTTCTAAGGAGTGCAGAGTATGACTAAGGCGCCGAGGTACACGGTTGAGCCAAGGGTGCCTGGGGCGTACGAAACTACCCTGGCCATTCTTGGAAAGTCTTGGATATGATGCAATCGGCCCGAAGAAAACCCCACTTAGGGTGTAGTCTTGTAACTATAAGCCATATAGGCATAAAGGACAAAATGCTGCGAAAATAACTAGTTGTTGTTAAGACCAGATGGGAGGGGCTAGTCTTGTATGGCCGATGTGCCCTCCTTGAAGGGGAAACCAGTGGGAAGATAAGGGTCGCACCCTCCATTAGGGAGCTGATAAGTGTCTAAAGATGTCAATGTCACGGGGATTTATGATCGCAAGAACATTTAGGCCTGTCATATTGTCGCGTGACGAAAATTATAAAGAGGCAACAAGCCACGAGAAATGTTAAGATGAGATCAATGGGTTTTTACATGAAAGTGTAAAGACGTCCTGCGATTTCATCGCAAGACGGCAATGTCATGAGGCTTTGTTCTCGAAAGGGAACTCAGGCTTGTCATATTGTCGCAGAGAAAGTGACAAAAGGCAGATAAGACAAGATCAATGGGTTTTTTACATGCAAGTGTAAGGACTTCCTGCGATTTTGTCGCCAATTCAAAATGTAGCAAGATAAGACCTTAAACTAGGAAGGCATAATAAGACCACAAGAATTCAAGATTGAATGACTGCGACATATATCATGAGATTTGCGATATTTTCGCAGAGATCATAAAAGTATGCAACTGTTACTCGTGATGTTATCACAAAGATTGAGGCAAAAATAATTTATTTTATTCACAACTAATTTCTAAACTCTACTAAATTTATTTCATATTACAGATGAATAACAGAGGCAAGTATGGGAATGAACAGAATGATAGAATTGTTATTCATCATTATATGATAAATTTATGTAGACATTATCATATGATACATTTACATAGATAGTTAAAGCTTAATAATCATGTTGATTAACTATATTGTAGAAAAGAATTGTTTTCTGATTTATACAGATAGAAACAAAAGAAATTTATACACTAAGGAATGTTAGAAGCTGGAGAAACCCACAACAATATATTATAAAGAGAAAGAGATAGATGGAAAAATATTACAGAGGGATTAAAAGGGAAAGACAAGACTAATTAGACCCATCATCATCCTCGCCAGATTTTTCTCCTTCTTTATCATCTTCACTATGTCCTTCATCTTCGCCAGATTTCTACGCCTCACTATCAGAGATAACAAGGTTTGGAGTATTCGTTGGAACTTCCTCAGTGAGGCAAGGATACAAAGAGTAAGAGATGTTATGATCGTCACAAACCCTCTTGACAGAGTCATTGCGAACACCAACAAGGATATTACTAAAATTTTAAGTAGAGGTCCTTAATTGGTCCTTCAATCTTGAATATTTTTCATTACGAGCAGCAAGAGTCATTGCGAGTTGATTCTTATCAGCTTCTAGTTCTCAAATTCTTTCAGTATATCTCTTCTCAGCTTCTGCGACTATATAACAACAAATTGAAAATTTTGCAAAGATAAGAAGAATAATAATAAGAAATTAATGAAGAAGAACAGTTAGCAACCTTCTCTTTTAGAAATTATGTCTTTAATTAAGGTCGCTTGTTCAACATGAAGACTAATATCTACACCTAAGTTAGTTTTGGCATTGTCAAGAATCTTTGCAGCCCAAACAAATTCGTCATCATTATTAATAAGAAGATAGGAGCGGATTTGGTTTTCTCTTTCAACAATATTCTCTTTCTCGCGGATAAGTTTATCTCTGTCAATTTGGACTTCAAGAATGGTAAAATCCGCTAAAGTTTGAGCCCTTTGCCTAGAAATACGGTCTTTTTCATCTATAAGATCACTTTTTTGGGCTCTTAGAATCTTGATTTCTTCTTTAGAATTAAAATATTCACGTTTGGATACGTTAGCTGCTTTCAAACTATTCATCTACAGAAAGGGATTTAATCTATTCATCTGAATAGTTGTTAAAGATTCATTAAGGCGATTGAGGAGAGTATCATCATCTATTGGACTTGGAAAAGAACGCAAGAATACAGCTTCGTCAGAAAGGCCGTAAACATCTGCGAAGAAAGAAAATAAGAAAAAAAATACAAAAGAGTACAAGGTTAAATAAAAAGAGAGAGATTCCTTACCATAAAGTTGATTATTCGCAGCTTGGAGACTTGCGATCTTATCTCGCGAGGAAGAAAGTTCAATTTCCAACCGCTTGACCTTTTCTTGAAGATCAGCAGATCCAGATTCAAACTGACCACGAAGATTAGCGGACTCAGATTCCATCTCCACATTCTTCTCGCGAAGAACAATATTCTTCTTGCGAAAAGATGTGCACCTTTTCTCCAAATCTGAGGCAACATCAAAGGAATCCCTTCCAGTCTGCGAGGGAGCAATGTAAATTAAAACTTGGCGAGGAAATGAATACATAAATGAGGTGAAGAAGTGGAAACACACCATAATACCAACTGAATTCAAGAGACTAGGAGTCACTGATCTCGAGATTCCTTGGAGAGAATCATTATCAACCAATATGGGAGCGTTGCAGATCTTGGCGAGAGCCTGGGATACCCCAATAAGAGTTTCATTTCTATAATCATTGGCAATACCATGTGTCATATCACCAAAAATGTTAGATAGCTGGGCCATGGAAGATTCAGATTGGAAGGAGTCCATCGCGGAAGGGATATCAACATCATCATCATCGTTGTCATTATCGGGATCATCCTTTGAAATGTCTTCATTAGATTGAGGGGTTGAAGAAGAAGAGAATTGGGTTTTTCTTTTCTTTAAGGGAGGAGCACCAGGTTTCTCTCTTTGAGAGGAATAGTAGACTTCTCCTTGCGAGAAGTATCTTTGTCTTTTCCCTTAGCTTTCAAAATCTTCGCAGGTTCTATTTCTTCAATAACCTGCGAACACAGATAAAGATAAGAAATAGAGGCAACAATATATTGTAAAGAGTTATAAAGAAATATTTCTTACTTCATCTGTGAGAGATTTGAGAGCTAAGTAAGTAGCAGGTTTCCTTAACCGTTGGTAGCTGGCCTTCAATCTTTTAATCTGATAAAAAGGAAATAATCAGCGAGAATTTAAAGACATGAAGAAAATTATAATGGTAATTTATTATGCAAAAAATCAAGAAAACATACTTTTTTATTCCTCTCAGGCTAGTTGAATACCCGCGGTTGGTATTCTGCAAGATTCGCGAGTAAAGCATGGGTACCGGAGATATATGAACCCTCTAAAATTAAAGGGAAGATATACCATTTGTCATCGCTAGAATGACGCAGACCTTGATTAGTACTAGTATGCCAATCAATGTCCAGCATAAACATTTTATCTTTCGCAACATCATCTTTCTTTTGCAAGAGAACACCCCAATAGGTGGTATCCCTCTTCATGGGGATAATGTCATAGTTTATGAAGAAATTATCTACAGTATACATGGTAGGGATAATTGGAACATCTTCGAAAGCAGGATTCTTTGCGAAATCTGGGTAATGAGATTCTTTACTAGCGCCACGAGTAGCATACTTCAACAGCATACGAATGAAATCCCCACCTAGTTGATATATAGCTCGCGAGAATTTTGGATGAGAAAGTATCTCATAAAACAAAGGCAGCTCAGGATCTTAGAGGGGAATAGGAAGACCAGCTTCAAGCTGACCTAGCGAGATTATAACTTTCTCGCGAGAACATTGCTGATCAAAAAATAGTTTGATAGAAAGTTCGGATTTAGGGCTCTGATCTGGAATTGTAGACAAAGTAAAACCTTTATTTTTAAGCTTTTTTCGCATCTCACCAAAAGCAACCAAATTTTTATGACCAGGAGCAACCATTTTTGAGTATGGGAATGAAGGAAAAGGTTGAAGATCGAAAGAACGAGATAGAAATCACAACAGTAACAGATGCGCAATTTACGGAAAAACAGTAAACTTGCAGAGAAATTGCGGAGAGAAGGAAGAAGAAAGTAAAAGGAAGAAAAGTGAAGAGTGAAGAAGGTATATATATAAAGTAAAAATTCTTGAGAAGATAAGTGCAATTAATGCAAAGAAAAGACGTGAACGGTTAGATCGCAACGGTTGAAAAGGACGTGTCAAAAATTGGATGGAAGAAAAAATACATGAAAACAGCTAGTGAAGAATACAGAAACGTGCCAGAATAGAAGAATGCAAAAAGATAAGCAGTTGCGGCGTTACAGAAGATTCAATTCTCATGATCTTTCTTCTTTCGTAAAAAAGACATGAGAAGAGGCAAGATGTAGGATCAGAATATCGCCACAACAATACTCCTGCGATATTTACAATGCTAGCTTTTCGATTTACTCAATAATACATTGCGAGAATTGCAGATGACATAAAGAATGACGCAATGGGTGACGATAGCTAAAACACGGAAAAAGAATGATGATACTGCGAGTTTTATAAATATGCGAGGATTGATATTATAAGTACTGCGATAATATCGCAAGGCAGATCCGAAATTAAAGGACAGCTTAGCTGTCATCCACTATGTAACTATCCTATATAAAGAGACCCAGTAGATTCAGAGAGGGGAGGATGTATTTTTTTGAGTGTTGAGAAAGTCTTGAGGAGAGATAAAATTCAAGAGAGCAGTTATATTCTTGATTTCTTCCATTTATTGTAAACATTTCTGAGAATTAAATAATAATGTGTTGATCTTAATCTTCAAATATGTCTTAATTACAGTAAATTCTTATCAAGGGTGTAGTGTAGGATTTCCTGCAACTACAACATAGGAAGCCGCAATGAGTTGCAGCATTTTCGGTCCCGAACGTTGTCGCTCATATCATCTAACTGAGGGATTATTGCGACATACTGGCCTCTCATATCATTTGGCTCGGTAACTCGACACAAGAGATGATTGTGGCAAAACTTGATGAGGCTAGTTGCATTCCATTCCTTAGATGCTCATACTTCCTATCACGGTTTTCGACATAGTCTAAAAAAACAGAGTATCATAATTTATCTCAAGAGGAGTCCATTTTGATGGTAAACGACCTAAATATCAAGACATTTCGATCTATAGATCCACATGGTCACCGAAATTTAGCTAAATTCCATCATTTAGAGCCTCAAAAGGCCGTTTTTGTCGTATTAAGAAAGTTTTTATTTTCTTGACAAATCCTTTGCGGGATAAGGGTAAGTTGGAATGGTGTGGAAGCTAAGTTAGCTGCATCATGCTCCAAGAGCATGATTGCAAGGGCAAATGAACATGCATTTGCATAGCTTTAAGGCCCGGATCGTAGCTTCATCATGGCACGTCGGGGAAGTTACGGCCTGCGGGGCAACGCGCCAAAGGCGTAATTTTCCGGTCCGTAACAATGGTGGTGCGTCTGGCATGGTTGGCATGCCTTGGCGCGGAGATGTGGATGCCATGGTTTGCTATTGGCATGGTAGTATGGCTGGCATGGTTGGCATGCCTTGGCGCAGAGATGTGGCTGGCATGGTGGTGCAACTGGCATGGTTGGCATGCCTTGGTGCGGAGATGTGGCTGGTGGTGCGGCTGACATGGTTGGCATGCCTTAGTGTGGAGGCGTGGCTGGCATGGTTTGCCATTAGCACAGTGGTGCGGCTGGCATGGTTGGCATGCCTTGGCGCGGTGGCGTGGCTGGCATGGTTTGCCATTGGCACGGTGGTTCGGCTGGCATGGTTGGCATGCCTTGGCGCGGAGATGTGGCTGGTATGGCTTGCCATTAGCACAGTGGTACGACTGGCATGGTTGGCATGCCTTGGCGTAGAGGCGTGGCTGTCATGGTCTACCATTGGCACGGTGGTGCGGCTGGCATGTTGGCATGCCTTGGCGCGGTAGCATGAGAATTAGGGTTTGGCATAGATGATGTCGGTCAATATTGAAAGTTCTGCTGCGGAACATGACCCATATATAAAAAAAAGGTACCCTGGTAATTCTTACGTAGGCATGCTGATTGATTCAATGAATGTGCTACTGGTCATAGTGACGTCATGTCAGATGTAAAGTTTTACGATCTTAACCCTAATCTAAAAACCACCATCAACATTAAGTCCCCTGCTTAGCTCGGAACAGGAGCGTTATTGCGAGGTAAGCATAAGATGGTGACAGGCGAGGACAAAAATAGAAGCGACAAGTCGCGAAAAGATGGTTAAGAAGGTACGACTAACATTTTTCGAGAGGTAAGGAGAGTTTATGATCCTCGTGTTGGTGGCCTTCCATATATTCTACTTGTGTAGTTGTTAGATATACCATGAAATGGTAGGGGCGGTTGCTGGTTGAGGCGCATACTATTGGCATCATCTTAGAAGGGAGCCGCTAGCATAGACTTGGCATAAAATGGAGCGTTGGCTTGGACTTGGTATGACGCGAGTGTGGGAATGGGCTTGGTCGATGTATTGACGTGGTTTGGCGAGGGAAAGGCATGGGAAGATGGCTTGGCATGGTGGGGTAAGGCATGGAGCGGTTTGGCGAGGGCAAGGCATGGCGTGGACGGCTTGGCATGGTAGTGGATTTATCTTCACGAGCACGATTTCCTCTTCTCCTTACTTGACTCAAATAGGAAGTCCTTTCCTTATTCAAACTCCGAAAGTGCTATGCCCATAGAAAAGGGGTGTTACTCCTTCTCCTCATGTCACCTTGTCATTTTTTTTAAGTCTTGGTGCTAGAGGCAGAGAAGTAACAACGCGGGCAAGTGTGTCTTGAACACGTACTTCCATGTTTCCTCACCAAACCCTAATTTACATCGCCTGGCCAGGCATTTCCTTATATTCGCTGGTAGAAAACGGTTTCATCCATTAGAATCTGATATCACATCTCAATCTGCAACTAGTAGAAGTCTTTCCTTTTCGGGATATGATCGCTTTTCTAGGTATAAGAGATGATCTTGATTTCTTCATTCGCACAGGTCATCCTGAAATCGTGCATATCCTCTCTACATGTATCGTCTCGTGTTTTCTCCTGGTTTCATCATTTTGTCTTCTTCCTTATGTATGTTGTTGGTGTATATAGGGTGAAAACTTAGCCCTCTCCTATGGTTTTATAGCGCATAATGGGATCTTCCAGTGACAGACGTGCCTCCAACTCTTCGGGGGGAAACTTTGGAATCGGCGAAAACCAGTTTTCTTCTCATGGGGAGGCATTGAATAGAATTGAATCTCTGCTCCGTGAAGCTGGCAAGATTATCCAGGACATACCTTTGGAGGAAGAACGGGAAGGCGGAGAAGCATCCCAGTGCGTTGAGAGGCTTTGGTGCAACAAACCTTCTTCACGGCCCACTACTAGGGCGGGACAGTTCACTCCTCAGTTAAAATGATGGAAGACCGAGTTTGTGAAACTTTTAGGGGAAAATAAACGTAGCTCCCTGTTCAGTTCGATGTCATAACCCTTGATTTTGATGTAAATGAATCGGGAAATTCTCCTCAAAAGGTCGCTAAGAAAGATGATGAAGCTGTGGTTGGTGAAACTGAGACAACTTTCGAAATAGACAACGAAACTATTGTCGGTGACATTGGGGAAGTCATGATAGCATATGCTGGGTCAGTTGTTGTGGCAGACGTCGGTAAAGAGATGGGTGTTGTGGCTGCCGAGACGACTTCCGGGTGGGATGTTGAGGCTGCTATTGCTGATGTGGCTTTCGGATGGAATCTTTGTTGACCGAGAGATTTTTGGGGAAAGTGTTTGAAAGAGCTCTGACCGAGGCATTGGCAATTCACGCATTAGCTTTCGATAACTAGCTTCTCCCTTTTTATTATTTCTATTTGTTGTTTAGTCGTCCTTATGCTTTGAAGACTTCCTTGCATTCGTGGCGAAGTTAGGGTTTCTCCAATTAGCATCCCATTTGTAGTTTCCATCTTTGAATAAAACTTCTCATTTGAAAGACCCAAATCTTCCATTAGAATAGGTTGTTCGACTTTTCATGTTTGTATACTTTTTTTCTTTCATAGATTTGGATAATTGGATAAGGAGTTTATGGTTGTGATCTGATGGTTAATGGTTTCTCAATGATTTGGGATTTATTTGGTATATTTTTTTTCGAGATTCGGAAAGAAAGGTATGCTTTTAAAAATAACAAAACCCTAAAGAAGAATGCAAGCAGTGCTTTCATCTCGGGGGATACAAATATCAAGTGGAAGGAGAAATTGCTGAAGAAAATACTAAAGGGAAAGTGTTGGGAGAGAAAGTAGTACAGCGTTTTAGGGATTGAAAGGCTTGAGCCATCCGAGTGAACTATCACACCTCCTATCTTGTTTGTGTTGATGAGCTTGCAATAATCCCCTAGAAGGACGTCTGCCACCAGATATGTCTCGTCTTCTTTTTTCTTGGGTGAATTGGTCCGAACAGCTATCTTCACCGTCATCTTCCCGACTTGAAACAAGTTCTCTTTAACCACCATATCGCCGATTTGAAATGAGTTCGGGTGTTGTGTAACCGCTTGAATCTTGGTCTCGTCGGTTTTGATTGCAGCTTCCAAATTCTTTGTAAAGCGTTTGAATGTCCAAGCGCCCCACTCACATCTATTGACAGCATCTTCACCGGTAATCGCATTGAGTCCCCACAACGAAATAGGAGAAGAAATGACTGGTTGTAGAGAAGATCGTTCGGTTAAACTTACTTGCGTTTGGAATCTATGAGTTAGCGCCAACGGGTTTTCTCCAGGTGACCGAGTTCCATCGTTAACTCGTCGATATGGCAACAGGTGGGATGGTTTGTTGGAGATTCTTTCGGGCGTTGACATCATTAGAGGAGATGTTCCCAATTTCTCCTTGTTGTCGAGTACCCACAAGTTCCCCAATATCATGTCCTAACCTAGTTCTTTGACAATGTGGAATTTTCTATGCGTTATAGCGTCTTTCATCCCGATCTCGAGGTTAATACAGCCGCACGCGTTCAAGGTTTCCCCTTCCGGGTTCTCAATCACGGATGGGGAATAGGTAGCTTCTTGTTTCACAAATCCCGCAACTTTCAGAGTCTTGAAGGTAACAATGTTCAAGTCAGAGGTCGCGTCGATTAGCATACTGTCGAATCCAATACCTCTTAAATAGGACCTGGTCAGCTGTCCCCAGTTGTCCTTTTCGATTATGCTTCCGGAGAGAGCTTGGGCTCTTGGCGTGGCTTTCATAGTGGGAAAAAGCCGTTTGCCCGACACGACATGATTGAGAGCCGTGAAGATATCTTGGCACTTCACCTTGGAAAGGTAGAGAATTTTGCATACGTGTTGTATCATGGATCGTACAGTCTCATGCACAGAGTCTCCAGAGATTCCTCAATTCCTCACCGGAAGTAGGTCTCGATGTACTCCCTCTTTTCTTATATGAAGTTCCCCTGCTTCTATATTTTCTTTGAAGATATGTTTTAGTTTATTGTAATCACTGGTTGGGTGATGAACAAATCTGTGGTAATGGCAGTATTTGGGGTTTTCCATCTCGGCCTCAGTCGGTGGGCGTCTGGGAGATGGTAGTCTGATAAAATCATCTTGAATCCATACTTCTAAGAGATCTATCACATCCTCAATGGGAAATGGGAAATCCACATCATTTCCTTCAGCTTCGTGATGACGCATGGAAGCTTTAGCGGCATCCTTCCGTGGCAGAGTTGCTCGTCATGCTGGTGCTTCGCGTTTAGGTTGCTGGTCTACAACTGGGGCCTTCCTTTTTCCTCTCTCATTTACTATACTCACAGAGGAGGTACCAGCGTTGTATTGCTTGTTGATGAAACGTCTATTCCCGCGAGTTTTATGCACGTCTTCGGCTCTGGTTGGTCTAGATCTTTATAATAATATTGGTTCTGTCGTTTCTGATCGTCTGGCAGCTTCATGGAGCTCAGAGAAAGTCTGGAAACATAGGTTCTCTATCAAGGCATGGTAAATGAGAGCCATACCGTTGATGCATGAATTCACCATCTATTTCTCAATCACGTTTGGGTTATGACAGTCTAGTGCTTGAACCCTGAATCTCTTGACAAAATCATTTGGATATTCGTTGTCCCGTTGGTACATACTTCCTAGGTCCGAGAAGGTAACTTGTTCAGACACAAAGAAGTACTTCTTGTAAAATGCGGTAACCATACCACCCCAGTTGGGGATGCTGTTTGGCGCGATGTTGTTGTACCATGTGTATGCTCTTCCGGTAAGCGATTGTATTCATGTTCGCCTATGGATTCCAAGAATCGAGAGACATGATCACGTGCATTTCCGGTGCCATCATACAAGGTGAACTGAGGAGAGGAGTATCCTCTTGGAAGACAAATTCTTTTTATTTCAAGTGGGTAAGGAGGTTGAGGCTGATGCATGTCTATTTCATCATTCTTGATTCGATTCCGGAGAAGTTGCTCTAGATCCTCTCGTGTGACAAAATTGGATGGCTGATTTATTTCCAATGGGGTTCTGGCATGAATCTCCTCGTCCGCGGAGATGCGTTTAGCCGAGGTGCTGGCACCGGGGGTGTCGGAGGTGTTTCTCATCGGCTCTGGAGGGCGTCACTCCTGTGGCAACCAATCTGTCAGGGCTTTGAGAAAGACGAGTACTTCTTTATGTGTCAAGACCATGTCTATCTGGGCTATAGCGAGAACCTTCTATCGTTCTATCAAATCAGCGATGGTGATATAGAGTCGGCCTCCTCTGGTTCCTCCAGTTTCTCGTCCCTTTGGTGAGGTAAATGGAGTCTTAGTGGCGGTTGGAGACGCCATGCTTGACGAAACGTTAGGAGCGATGGAGGTAGCTCTAGCCCTGGTGATTGGTGGCGTAAGGCCTGAAGGAGCGCTTTCAGTACTACCAGGAAAATTAGAGGCGGCATCAGCTCTGGCCTTGGTGATCGGCGGTGTTACACCTGAAGGAGTGCTTTCGGTGTTGCTGGGGTCAGTAGGAGGTGTAGTGATGCCGTTGGAAGTAGCGTTAAAACTAGGGATAGACTTTGCATTAGTGTTCTCGACAGCTGATCTGGATCTGAGTTCCACCATGTTGGAGTTGGAGGTGAAAGGTGATATCGGAAATTTGGAAATTGATATTGCAACCGAGAGATTGATGTCCCACTGTGGTCGCCAATTGTTTGAGGGTGAAAACAGTTTCTGCTGATTTCGATAATTTCAGGTATGTGGGTGAGAAATGATTCTAAACCCTAAACAATATACTGCAAGGGAGTACTTTAGATTCAAGAGATAAATTTGTACAAATCCGGCCTAAACCAAGAAATAGCCGTTCCAGACTTGCTTCGGTCACAAAGAGGAGGAGAAAAGAGTGTGTTGAGACTAGAATAGTTGATTCTGGAAGAGTAGTTGTTTTGTGACTTGTATCATAAAGTGGGAAGCTAACATATGGGAAAGCTAGCAAACGTTTTCTGAGTGTTGTATGCTCCTGACTAGAACTTCTCGTTCGGTGGAAATAGGTAAGACCTATTTATACAAGTCGAAGTGAAACGTACTCTGGTCTCGTAAGAAAATGGAAAACGGGTGAGTAAATGGGATGAGGTGGTAACCGGTAACGCCTGGAATTGATGTTCCATAAAAGAAAGTGTTTCACCAGTACTCCTTGTATTTACTAACCGCCTCATCCTTATGACAATGTCTTATAACATGCATAGTATACGCCGAACGTTGTAAACCGCTAAACCAATACCTAATGAGCATTCCCCAGTTTTGTGACATGTGTTGATGTCTCGAGTGTTTTCGTGGAAAACATGTAGCATGTTGATGTTGTTCGGCAAGTTGAGATTTGGAGACTTGCTGGATCGGTGGTGACCTTCGACGGTCGAGATTTTGCATCTTGAGAGGAAGGGTAGTCGTTGATTATTGTAACCCTTCGTTTGGTAGACAGTGGCATGAAAGTATGGATGGCATGGATTTAATATGGCCTACTTTAGGTGCGGCCAAAAGTTAGGGTTATGGTTTTGTTTGGGCCTGACCAAACTAGGGCTTGGCGTCAGGCCAACGGTTGCCATGCGTTAGCTGGTAACCTTGGACAGCTAAGATCTGTATCTTAGATGGAAAAGTGGACTTCGATTGTTGCAGGTCTTCGTCTTGGCAGTCGTAAAGGGAAGGATGGCATGGTATGGCTTGGGCGCGGCAAGGTGGTTGGCACGACAATCCATTGGAACATGTGGCATGGACGGAATACCTTGGCGCGGTTTGGGCGTGGACAAAACTAGGTTTTTGGCGTTGGGCCAAAGGTTATCATGCATTGGATAGCGACCTTGGACGGCTAAGATTTGCATCTAAGATGGAAGGATAGCTGTTGATGGTCACAAGCCTTTGTTTTAGCAGCCGTGAAGGGAAGGCCAGCATGGTATGGCTTGGGCGCGGCAAGGAGGCTGGCACGGCATGCTATTAGCACATGTGCCATGGTCGGCATGCCTTGGCGCGGTTTGGGCGTGGCCAAAACTAGGGTTTTGGCGTTGTGCCAAAGGTTACCATGCATTGGTTGGCGACCTTGTACGGCTAAGATTTGCATCTAAGATGGAAGGATGGTTGTTGATAGTCGCAAGCCTTCGTTTTAGCAGCCGTGAATGGAAGGCCAGCATGGCATGGCATGGCTTAGGCGCGGCATGCCATTGGCACATGTGGCATGATCATCATGCCTTGGCGAGGTTTGGGCATGGCCAAAACTAGGGTTTTGGCATTGGGCCAAAGGTTACCATGCGTTGGTTAGCGACCTTGGACGGCTAAAATTTGCATCTAAGATGGAAGGATAGTCGTTGATGGTCGTAAGCCTTCATTTTAGCAGCCGTGAAGGGAAGTCCGGCATGGCATGGCTTAGGCGCGGCAAGGTGGCTGGCGCGGCATGCCACCGGCACATATTGCAATGTCAGCATGCCTTGGTGCGGTTTGGGCGTGGCCAAAACTAAGGTTTTGGCGTTGGGCCAAAGGTTACCATGCGTTGGTTGGCGACCTTGGACGACTAAGATTTGCATCTAAGATGGAAGGATGGCCGTTGATGGTCGCAAGCCTTCATTTTAGCAGCCGTGAAGGGAAGGACGGAATGGCATGGCTTAGGCGCCGCAAGGTGGGTGACGCAACATGCCATTGGCACATGTGGCATGGTCAGCATGCCTTGGCGCGGTTTGGGCTTGGCCAAAGGTTACCATGCGTTGGTTGGCGACCTTGGACGGCTAAGATTTGCATCTAAGAGGGAAGGATGGTCATTGATGGCCGCAATCCTTCGTTTTAGCAGCCGTGAAGGGAATTCCGGCATGGCATGGCATGGCTTAGGCGCGGCAAGGTGGATGGCGCGACATCCCATTCGCACATGTGGCATGGTCAGCATGCCTTGGCGCAGTTTGGGCATAGCCAAAGGTTACCATGCGTTGATTGGTGACCTTAGAAGGCTAAGATTTGCACCTTAGATGGAAATATGGCCGTTGATTGTTGCAGGCCTTCGTTTTGGCAGCCATAGGCATGTGGCGGGGACGATATGTCTTTGGCATGGAAACGTGGCTGGCATGGTGGTGCGGTTGGCATGGTTGGTATGCCTTGGCGCAGAGATGTGGATGGCATGGCTTGCCATTGGCACGGTGGTACAGCTGGCATGGTCAGCATGCCTCTGCGCAGAGATGTGACTGGCATGGTTTGTCATTGGCACGGTGGTGTGGCTGGCATGGTTTGCATGCCTTGGCTCGGAGATGTGGCTGTCATGGTTTTCCAGTGGAACGGTGGTGCGGATGGCATGGTTGGCATGCCTTGGTGCAGAGATGTGGCTGGCATGGTTTGCCATTGGCACGGTGGTGCGTCTGGCATGGTTGGCATGCCTTGGCGCGGAGATGTGGCTGGCATATTTTGCCATTGGCACGGTGGTGCAGCTAGCATGGTTGGCATGCTTTGGCGCGGATATGTGGTTGGCATGGCTTTCCATTGGAACAGTGGTGCGGCTGGCATGGTTGGAATGCCTTGGCACAGAGGCGTGGCTGGCATGGTTTTCCATTTGTACGGTGGTGCGGCTGGCATGGTTGGTATTCCTTGGAGCGGAGATGTGGCTGGAATGGCTTGCCATTTGAAAAAGCGGGGGTCTAACAACACCACCCAATAATTCGATTAGAAATCTGTATGGACTAAATCCAAAATACTTTGCTAGAGAATCAACTAGACAGTCAGACTCAATATAGATAAAAAGTATCTCAAGGAGTTAATATCTCACACTCTCGATTTAATCTTACTCAAGCAAACTGCAAGTCTCAATTAAAGAGAGATAACTTGGACGGTACCAATGTCAATATCAATCAACAACCAAAGGTTGGATTTCCAATTGATGATCTTAACGCATAACCTGTATTATTTCAATTGTATAACAAATATAATATAGAAAAAAATAAAACAGACACCAGAAGTTCTGTTAACGAGGAAACCGCAAATGCAGAAAAACTCCGGGACCTAGTCCAGATTGAATACACACTGTATTAAGCCGCTATAGATACTAGCCTACTACAAGATAACTTTGGTCTGGACTGTAGTTGAACCCCAATCAGTCTCCCACTAATTCAAGGTACAGTCGCACTCATACGCCTCTGATCCTTGCAGGATACTACATACTTGATTCCCTTAGCTGATCTCACCCACAACTAAGAGTTGCTACGACCCAAAATCGCAGGCTTAATAATAAACAAATATGTCCCACACAGACAAGTCTATCAAAGGAGGATAAATATGTCTCCCACAAATAAACCCTATAAGAGTTTGTTCCATCTTTTGATAATAATCAAGGTGAACAGGAACCAATTGATAATCCGGAGTTATATTCCCGAAGAACAACCTAGATTAATCAATCACCTTACAACAATCCCAATTGACTAGCGAAACAAGATGTCGTGAAATCATAAACAATGAGACGAAGGTGTTTGCGATTACTTTTTATATCTTGCCTATCAGAGAACTCTCACGATCTCAAGCCAATCAAAGATTGTACTCGTACGATAAAAGATGCAAGATCATATCACACAACTATGATAAAAGTAGTATTGGTCTGGCTTCATAATCCCAATGAAGTCTTTAAGTCGTTAACCTGATTTTAGAAAAGAAAATCAAAGGTTAATGGAGATCGACTCTAGCGAGCACACTAGTAGCACACAGACGTGTGGGGATTAGTTTTTCCCAATGCTGGATGTCTCATATATATAGTCTTCAAATCAGGGTTTTCCTTGGGTACAAAGAAATCCATATTCACCGTTAGATGAAAACCTGATTTAGATTCAAGATAATATTTCTCAACCGTTAGATCGAAAACTTAGCTTGGCACACACACTTGAGGTATACGTTTGCTGGGTTTGTGAAAACCGTGCCCAAACGTGTACTAGTGTATTGGTTCAACATAGTTACTAAATGGTTAACCATATGAGCATTTCATATTAACCTTGTTCTTCTTCACCATAACTACTTCAAATGACTTCAAGATGAACTAGTTAAAGAGTTGTTCAATTGCTATAAGATCTTATGTAACTACATAAGACACAATTGAAACAAAAATGATTTGATTCGATTGAATCGGCTCATGACCTTTATAGCCACGGTTTGCATGAAGCATTCTTTAGTAATTTAAGTTTCATGTTCAGAGCACATCTTTATATCATAACCACTTAAGCTCACAAACAAGTTCTCGGAATTAAGTAAATCGGTTGAGTTTTAAACTCAGAAGAAATTCTCGGAAATAGAACTTCCGCCAGTTCACGGACTAAGCAAACAAACGAGTTTTTGGAAATCCCAGCAGAAATTCTCGGTCGAGAACTTCCGTCAGTTCACGGACTTGGCAAAGCCAATTCCTCCGGTTTTTCTCAATCAACAAAGTTCGAAAACTTCGGATTAAGGAATACATGGTTATGTTGTCTAAACTCTAATTCCAACCATTGAGACATTCTCAGAGGACGTTATATAGTTTTTATTCACAGACCGTTTCACGTCAGAGCAATCATCAAAGTGATTGAAACTTTTCATGACTTTCGTCACTAGGTGAAGATAAACTTGATCAAAGCGAAACGCTTTACCAACACATGATTTCGAGATATAGATATGCGAGATATACTCAGCTCGAAATATCAAATGTGTATGATCCAGTCTATATAGCATACAACTTTTTATCTCATAAGAAGTAGGAGATAGAATAAATAAACTTTTGAGTGATAGATAAGTTCAAGTCTCCACATACCTTTTTGTTGATGAAGTTCCACGGTTCCTTGAGTAGATCTTCGTTGTTGTATGATGAATCGCCATGAAGTTCTTGAGCTCAACTACACTTTTATATCCTAGTCCAAGACTTAGCTATAATAGACTAGAAATCAAGACTTATAGTTTTGATCACTAACATTTATAAACATGCTTGATATAGAAATGCATGCGAGGTTGACCGATCTATGCTCTAACAATCTCCCCTTTTGTCAATTTTAGTGACAAAACTATTAATACATATGGAATACAAAAAAGATAAACTTTAGTGGCTCCTATTCCATAGTCTAATCTTCAACGTTCCTCGAAATCTTCGTCCTTCCAAGTACTCCAATGATCCCAAAGGTTGTAAGTTTAGCACCATCGTTGTTGAAGATCCGTAGCTATAACAATGAGAGATATCGATATTCTCGATCATTATTATACAGTGTCATAATATCATTATGTAATATCAAAGTCCAATTGTATCACGACTTTAACAATAATACTACGGTGATATGTATCACTCCCCCTTAGTCAATACTCCATCCCGATCATGGAAACCACTCCCCCTTACACAATGATCCGAAAACCATATGTATTTGTTGTGTGAACTATAATATTTCTATCCCTTTTTGTCAATAAAATTGGTAAAGGTAAAAGAACGGGATCATAATAAAACTTCCACATGAGACATTTCATAGACCAAAAGAATAAATACATACCAACTTAATTTAGATGAATCTTATAGCCAAAGCTAAGAGCATTCATCAAGGAGTTTTAATATACAAGATAACCCATATAAAATTCCATAGCCGCACACCCCGCAAGATATTACCATTAAGCACAAGTTCAAAATAACTCTCCCCCATTTGATGTCATTCCCGAAAGAACAACAAGAGCGACCTTAATTTCGAAATAAAAGAAGGATTTTAGGTTGGACACCAAAAACCATAGGAATGATTTTTTATATCCAAAACTCAACCAAATTAATGACAAGTAAACCCATGAATAAATTAATTGGAATATGCAACTAAATCAAACCACAAAAGTGATTAATTTAATTGATAGTGCTCAACATAAGTAAACTTACGGAGCTACGACTAAGTTAATCACACGGAGATGACTAACTTAACCGTTCATATACTCAACATAAGGAAAACCTTACGGAATATACGACTACATTAACCAATAGACATGATTAGTATAGCCATTCATATTCTTAACACAAGCACTTATGGAATATATGAAAACTCAACTAGATTAATTACAAGAGGACCTATAATTAATCTAATTGGAATACAAATAACCAAACTAATCACCGAAGAAAGCAATTTAATTATTTTTGGGCTCAACATAAGAGAACTTATGGAACCCCGACTAAGTTTATCATAGAACATGACAACCTTAACCGTACATGTACTCAACATAAGAAGGAATAATTATGGAGTACAAACTAAATAACCAAACTAGTTGATTAATTTAGTTTCTAATGCTCAACATATAACATCTCATGGAACAACCAACAAAGACAAAATAAATCGGCTTATTTGTATCGTGCTCAACATAAGACATACAATGAAGCCTTCACGGTAAACAAAGAATGGATCAATGAAGATCAAAACCGTGGATAACATACAAGGATATATTCTATCTTTCCATCACTATATGCATAATGACATAATAGACTTTATCCTTGTCAAACAAAAAATTTCATCCTATTTTGCCATCAAATACATGATTGCATAGTCATAACTTTTATATTTGTCAAAAGTCCATTCGTCCTTTCATCAATACGAATACCAATTCATGAACGACTTTACTTTTGACGATAATATGGGACAGTTCACGGACGCAAACAATACATATCCCATAACAATATTGCAATACTTCAAAATCAAACAGATTAATACTGCAATAACCATCATCCTCCAAATATTTTTAGAACTTTAAACCAAAAACCTAAAAAATAAACACAAGAAGATGAAACAAAAATAGCTATGTGTAGTCACAATCTTCGCTATTCAAAACACTAGTTATTCTTCCAACTAAACCAAAAAGAAGACATACTAGTTTTAACAACTAAAACCAAGATCTGACGAAAAACTAAATCCTTTCTGCAACCAGGGATTGAACATGAATGAGCTCCTTAGTTGCCTTCCTTAGTTCACCTTTTAGGTAATCAAGGTTCCTTGTTATAATACGGAGTTGCTCTCGTACAACCTCAAAATCTCCAAGAAGATTTCCTACCAGCTGTGAAGAAATCTAAACTGATAGTTGTATTTGTGTTCAGGATCAAAAGCATGAAAACTTGAGATAGAAATAGGACATAATTCAGCTTTATCAACCCTGTTGCTTCCTTCCATTGTGCACCAAAAAGACTAAAGTAGGTTTTTTTGTTCTTCTGGAACACATTAAACAGTAATGATGTCCATCAAAACCCTAAGGAACATGACATTCGTGTGGGTTGGTGTGTGTACTAAGGATCCAATCCATGCTAGGCTAAAGAATCCCAAGAAAAGTTGTTGAGGAGGAAATGGAGTAAAGAGACTCAACAAAAAAACACAGAACACAGTACGAGCCTGACAGCTTTCTCAGGAAAAGAGAATCCTGAGAATCATGAGCATCCCTTTTAAATATTCATAAAAAGATATGCAACATGACCATGTCAGGGTGTAATAAGATGAGCATTTTGCTCATAATTATTCACTTCTCCTTTTTCTTTTTCATCAGTATTTAACACATTACCTGATTTAGTTGAAGAAGTATTATCAAGAGAAGATTTAGAAGTACCTGGATTAACAACATTCCATGTTTTCTTGATATTCCGTATGAGTCTGTTTATGTTGATCTTCAGATCAGATACTTGATTGTTAATGTGCAAAAACTCTGAATTTGAGGTATTGGATCCATAGTCCTTTTTGAGAAGATTATAACTTGACACATTCTTCTTTCTCCTATTCTTTTTTCTCTTTTCATATTATTTTACAGGATCCGTCACACTTTTTCCATTCTTTCTTCTCCTGTTGTAGGTATCCTTCGAAAATACATGGTTAAAGAAAACTTTATCACATTTGACCCCTTGATAGTGAAACTCCTTAAATCTATCAATCTGTGATACAGGTTTAACAACTTTTTTAGACATCCATGTAAGAATGTTGTGAAGTTTTTCATTCCTTTTCCGAAGACGACAACTTTGCTCTGAGTGTCCCTTGTTTTCGCAGTAGTAACAGTTAAAGGACTTATTTTTTACTGTTTTCTTATGAGAAAATTCAGAAGAAGTAAAATCCTTGTTCTTGCAAGGTGACACAGGTTTTTCAAATGGAAAACTATTAACAGCTTTAACAAACGTAGTCTTACCAATGTTTGGAGTATTTGTTACTTTATATCCTAATCCATGTTTGTTATGATGTTCTTTACATGCTCCCAGCATAGAGGACAACTTTGCAGAGCAAGAACTGAATATATTCATATTTTTTTTCCAATGATTTTACCTTACTAAGAGCATCATTAAGTTTGGTTTCCAAGGATTTTTCTTTGGTAAGAAAGCTACGTTCTTTGTTGTCGAAGTATTTATGTTGTGATTCACATCTAGATTCAGTTTCGGTAAGTCTCTCTTTCAACATAAAGAGATTACGAAAAAGATTATCACATTCATATTTTTTTGAGTGAACCTCTTCTTCATGATCTTTAACGGTAGATTGTAAGAGTTTGTATCCACCATCATAACCTTTAAAGAGTTTTCTTAACTTCCTGTTTTCTTGACAGAGAGGACCCAAGAATTTCCTCAGACAGGCAGTTGACTTCGTTTATTTTAAAGCACGATTAATCTTCATGATATATTGAGAAACTTCCTCATCAATACTTTGTCCTTCTTCAGAATCACTATCGTCCGATAAATCATCCAATTGCTCATCAAGAGACCTTTCGGCTGAAGAAGATGATAAGGAGTTATCTTTAGTGGCTTCAGATCTTTGAAACTTATCTAAACAACCCTGAACAGATGTTGCGTTATCAGAGATAGTACTCTTTTCCATAGAGTCAGATTGCTACAAACACAGACTTCTTAGGTATTAAACGTGTTTGCCTTCTCTGATACTAATTGAAAAAGCGTGGGTCTAACAACACCACCCAATAATTCGATTAGCAATCTATATGGACTAACTCCGAAATACTTTACTAGAGAATCAAATAGACAGTCAGACTCAATCTAGATAAAAAGTATATCAAGGAGTTAATATCTCACACTCTCGATTTAATCTTACTCAAGCAAACTGCGAGTCTCAATTAAAGAGAGATAACTTGGATGGTACCAAAGACCAATGCCCAAGGATCAATCAATATCAATAAACAACCAAAGGTTGGATTTCCTATTGATGATCTTAACGCACAACCTGTATTATTTCTATTATATAACAAATATAATGCGGAAAAGAAATAACACAGACACCAGAGATTTTGTTAACGAGGAAACCGCAAATGCAGAAAAACCCCGGTACCTAGTCCAGATTGAATACACACTATATTAAGCCGCTACAGACACTAGATGATAGGTGTAGAATACATCGTATTTACTATCTAGAGTTTATACTTTCTTTGCTATTTTTCTTGTAAGTTATGTATTTTACGTGTGTTTTTGAGTTATTAGGTACTTTGGAGTCGCACGGACGAAAAGAAGGAGAAATCACCCAATTTGGGCAAAAAGGTCATTTCACAGGCAGACACTATCTGGATCCCGGTCAAGGTTAAGGGGCAATTCTTTTGGACGAGCATTAAAGACAGCCCGTCCAAGCATATGGGCTACCCTAAAATTATTGCTAAAGGAAGATGCTAAATTAATAAGGGCACCCAATCTGGGTGGTTCTAATGAGTGGGGTGTCATTATCCAGCTCCAACTCATAACCTACTCGAGAGATATCCTCTCAGTTATTTTGTTTATGGATATTAGAGGAAGAAAGCAGCAGATGCTGCTGAGATCAAGAGAGGAAGATTGAATCTGAAATTGTGAGAAGAATAATCTGATGTTATGGAAGAAACACAGGAGGAATTGAAGTTAGATATCGAAGCAGACATGAACTATTGGTTAATACACATAGAGGATAAAATGAGGGTTCTGTGGTGATTTGAAATACAAAATTAAGTTTGGGGTTTGATGGTGATTCGGTCTCTGCAATTGATAGAACAAGGAGATGATGAGGATAATCAATAAATTGGGTTGACTTCAGTTTTGGTTTTGCCGGAGTTCATGATGGATTGAATTATTAAGGTTTGAGTTGATGTTGTCGATTTGAGAAAATCAAACGAAGCTTGAATTTGAAATGAAAAGGGGATCTGAGGCTAATGTTCGTATGGGTTTTAGATGAAATTGATGAGACGAAGAAGAGAAATTGAACTTAGGGAGGCGGTTTAGCATTGATTTATTTGCTCTTTTAGGTATGTGGTTTGGTGTTGTTGTAAAGGTTGGGTTTGATGAGAAACTCAGGGAGAAAGAACAAAAAATGTTGCAGAATCAAAGTTGCAATTATAGGTGATGGTGTTGTTGTTGTTAAGGAAGGAATTGTGAATGGTGGTGGTATGCTGAGAATTACATAGAAGTTGTTGGATGGGTTTGTGGCTGGTTCTGCAACTAAAGAACAAAGTGAAGCTAGTTTATGAAGTCACTGCCATCAAAAGAAAGAGAGAAAATGGGTTTGTGCTGATATTTATGGGTTCTTGATAGATTTACAAGGAAGATGGTTTAGTATGAGATATGGATGAGTTGTTGATGTAGTGATGGAGAAGTGTTGTATTATTACAGGAGCATGGTGGTTGTGGTACTGAGCTATAGAAAATGTAGTTGTGTATTCAGTGGAACCGTCGCTGCTACCTGTGGATAAAGAGTTGATTCCCTGATCTTAGTGGTGAGAATAGAATGGTGTGTTGACTGATGTTGCAGTTGGTCGTATGTCAGAACAATGTTGCAGTGTGTGTGTGATGATGGTTCGAGTTGGATTCTGATGATGCGCAAAGGAGAGCAGTTGGAAATCATTGGTGATGTCTTGGTGCTATTTCTGTTGCTACAGGTAATGGCAGTAGTAATGCAAGATGATGCTGAGAAGACTAGAATATAAGGAGTAGTTATGTGGAGGTTTGAGTGAATGAATGGAAATAGTGATATTGTGATTCTGAGAATGGAGAAGCTACACAAGCTATAACATTGGAGATACATGGAAGCAAGAAAACTGAGTTGTTGTTTCCGTAGAATGAACTTGAGCTGCAAGGAATGATCTAAGTAATGTGTGAAACTGCAGGCTTAGATGTATGTTAGATGTTGCAGTTACAGATGGCAGCTAAATGGGTATGAAGCAGCTGCAATACAGGTAAGGTTACAGAGACCAGCCGTCATGGCTGGCAGTGAAGCACAATGATGGTGCAACACAAGACTAGGCTGAGCAGTATTGGCAATGGCCTTTGCAAGATGGTTTCGGCCTGATCCGACTCAACTCATTCAGCTGAGTTAGATAGATGACACATTACCCTGACTTGCTCTGACCGAGTTGACTTATTGACCTGGTCTGAGTTTGACCGACAACCTAAGGATGATTTTCGGTGCCGGATTCCGGTCAACTTCCTTCGAAAAACCCAGTTTTCCGACGAACTGTTTTGGACAGAGTTTTATTGTGTTATTTCCATACATGGGCTTGGTGGACCACTTGGAGATGGGTTTTGAGAAGACCTAATTTTGGAAGAAGTATCCTTTATGGAAATTGAGAAACATATAAAAGAGATGACTTTCTCTATCAAAACAATCATCATATTTCCACTTTGTTTTCTAGGGTTTACAAGATGAAAACTCTTTTCTTTATTCTTGTTATGAACTCCTATGATATGAGTACCTAGTTTTCTTTTGGTTATGGATTAGTTGGATTTCACATAATATGATTCCTTGTTTAATATATTAGTTTTGTCTCCATATTATCGATTATGATTCACTATTTATATTGTTGCATGATTTGAATGCCTGTTTGATCGAGTCGCGATCGGTTGTGTTTGTTTTCATCTCTATTGCTAGATTAGGGTTTGTTATACGCAAAAGTGATAGATTTATGATTACAAGTAGCATGAATATGGTTATAGCTTGTAGTGATGCATCCTTATGATCATATGTGAACCATAACCTTTGTTAAATCGGATTAGTGCGTTTTCCACGTTTGATTGCTTTGATTGGCCTTATTTCATATAAATTAATGCATCTAGGGAATTAAAATTGATTAGTGCTTTTACACTTTAAGTTGTTCTTTTAGATAAAATTCATATTCACATCTTTTAATGTGTTTGTTGACGACAAGAGGAAATTAGCGGGATATTCTTGCGATCAAGGTATTCTAGGGCCATTGATAAAAGAGAGATTAAATATCAATTCTAGTTATTATGACAGGAGCATGTTAGTGAATGAAAACGAAATCCTTAGCTAATGCTTTCACATCTTTGAATCTATTTGTTTACTTTTCTTTATTTGCTTTCATATTGTTTTACTTTATTAAAAATCAGAAAAATCCCCCGTGTTATTTATAAGAAACCGAAAATATATTGACAACCTAGTCCTCTCTTTGGGAACGATCCTTTCTTGCCCTTGCTATATTTATATTTTGAGTAGTGAGAAAGTATAATTTATTTTTGACGCCTACGACATCGATCAAATTTTGGCGCCGCTGCCGGGGAGGCAGTGGTTGTCACTTGTTTTTGGTTTCTTATTTTTTGTTTTTGTTTTAGTTTTACTTATTCTTTGGTTCTTAACCTTGTTTTGAGAACTCTTGTTTCAGGTACCAATTTCAATGGAAGGAGCATATTGGAGCAATGGATATGGTTTTCAACCTCCTCAACACTATGACAATTTCCCACCATCTTTGGGATACAATCAAGACCAATTTATTGGTTATGATGCATATCATAGAGAGCCTTATGGTGATTTTCATACATACCAACAACAACCTTGTAGTGGGTATGTAAGTCAAGCACTAAGGTGGGATAATTATACTTCTAATTGGCTTCATTCGAGTTGTATGCAGATTATGAATGGATTGCAAGATATGCAACAAAGGCTATACCAACTTGACCATGATATACAGAACGTCGCACAAACCAATTTATGCAACACTTTTTCTTACCCGACTCCGTATCGTAGTTATGATCATTCACCCATTCAAAGGGAAGAGTCATGAGAATGAGAACCTATTGTAGCTAATGGTGGTAAGCATGTGAACGTTAGAAAACTTGCACATAAATTATACAAATTGTAAGATGATGGAGCCTCGGAAGAGCTTGTCGATGAAATTAGTAGGACCATCCATATGGAACTCAAATGATGTCGTGATAAAGGTTGGGAAACCGATGACGATTCTTATTATGGTGAGTCTGAAAATGAAGACGAAGATGATTGCGTTGAAAAGGACCAACATTTGGAGATATTTGATGACGTTAGTGTAATTGACTCAACTCTTGATCTTTATAATGATCAAGCACCTATTCAAAAGGTACATGAGTATGATGAAACTAGTGTTTTACAAAACTTTGCAACAAGGTTTGAGTCTAATGAAGAGGAGTATGTTGAGAATGTAACCGTTATGAACAATATTGTGGAAGACCCAATTGAGCCTGCATATGTTTGTAATGATGATATTGATGTCGAGGTTTTGGTAAAGGCAGAAACGGACGAAGAATGGTTGCAAGGTTTGATATAGGAACATGACATAAAAGAGGTGAACAATTTACTTGAGTTTTTCAAGGATGAAGAGGATTCCGTAATACAAGAGATTGTGATAGGTTTGTCTAACCCTTTGCATATTGATTCTTCTACTTTACCTCTTATTGGTTTGAATGTATGTGCTTCGAGAATATTGATTAATGACTTTGTTTCTCGATATCCTCCATTATATATGCTTGATTCTCATACTATGCAGGTTTGTGAACAAGAAACCGTGGAAGTACCCGACTCCTATTGTAGGACCAGAATATCGCTACAACTTTTCTCCGCGAAGATTAACAACACTTCCCAGCGAGCATCACCGCAAGCTTCTCAACAACATTTCGTGAATGTTACAGAATAGTTTAAAGAATGACGTAATAGATGACGATTGAAGAAACACGGGAAAATCATGTTTGTCTCGCAATGGTTATAAATCTCGCGATGACAAACATTACAGCTATTGCGATAAGATCGCAGAGTAAATCCGAAACAAAAGGAAAGCTTAGCTGTCCTCCACTATATAATTTCCTATATAAAGGGTTCTAATAGATTGAGAGATGGATGATGTATTTTCTGTGAGTTGAGAAAGCTTTGAGGAGAGAGAAACTTGGAAAGAATAATTGTAATCCCGATTTCTGTAAACATTTCTGAGATTTGAATGAGATTTGAGTGATAAGTGTTGTTTTTAATCTTTAGTTATGAGTTGAATATTGCAGAATCTTAACAAGGGTGTAGTGTAGGAATTCCTGCAACTACATTTTGGCGCTTGAAACAGGGATGAGTTGATGATTACTTAAAGAAAAAGATAAAAATTTACATTGTGATTGAAAGGAATTTAGAACAACTAGTGAAAGATTTAACTCAATAATGGCTAGAAGAAGAAAAAACACATCGGAGCCACCAACAACTGTAAGGAGGAGTAAAATACTTGCAGGAGGAGGAACAAATGAAATGGTAGAATCTTCAAGAGTAAGAACGAGAAGAAATACAACAATAAATGAAGGTGAAAACCAAATTCAACAGCCGATTCAACAAATACCAATACAAGATAGAGTTGTGGATTATGATAGAGTGAGTGTGCATATTTGGAGATCGGATTCGATGGAAGAAGCATAAGATCGACAATTAAGAAATGAAAGAGGATAAAGAAGAAATCAAGAAGTAGTTGAGGGATCAACTCATGAAGAAGGTGCAAATGAAACATCAGATGATTTAAGACAAAGAATACAAGAGGAAAGAAGAGTAGAAGCGGAAGAACGTGCGAATTTAACAAGACAAAATCATGAGTTAAGAATGGAGAATTTAAGATTACAACGAAGAAGATCAAGGAGTACCTCTAGGTCAAGTTCAAGATCATTTAGAGAAGAACCAAGTCAAAATTCCCCTGTGAGAAATATTGGAGCAAATATTCAAGGAAGAATGCAAAATCCAAATGAAGAACCACATCATAGAGAAGAAGAGATAATTGATGATCGCCATATTTCACACGATGAAGTTGTGAATGGTAGACGAAATCAAGAGGATAGAAATAACCAAAATAGCGAGGAAAATCGAGAAGAAGGTAAAAGAATATTACATGAGCGAGAAGCCCTAAGAAATTAAAGAATCATCGAGGACGAAATTGAGAGACATTATGCTAAACAAGCATGTCTAGCTTGCGAGAGGGAAAGGTTAAGAGCAGAAGTGGAAGAACATGAATTTCAGGAGGAAATTCGTCAGAATAATCATGATAATCGCGAAAGGAGACGCGCGTAGAATCGCCACAATAATAGAATCAATGAAGATTACGATAGAATACAAGGAAGAATAGAAAGACAGCGAGGAAAAATGGATAGAAATGGAGAAAATCGCAGAAGAAGAGAAGCTGCATTGAAAAATCCAATGGAACAAAATTCAACTGGGAATGAACAAATTTTAAGAGAATTAGAAGAAATGAGAGAAATGATGAATAATAGAAGAGAAGGAGGTAGAAGACAACTTGATGAAGCAATTGAGGAAGCTGCAAGAACTCCATTTACTCAAGAAGTACAATTAAGAGGGATCCCCCCAAAATGAAACTTACCAGTATCTTCGATGGAACTACTTGTGTTGTTCAACATGTCAAGGCTTATGTTAGGTGTATGCTACAGTGGGAGAACCATGATGCTATATTATGCAAATATTTTGCGTCTAGCTTAACTGGTGAGGCTCTAAAATGGTTTGAGGGGTTGCCCAAAAATACCATAACCTCTTTTAATCATTTGCAAGCTACATTTCTGGGAGCTTACATAAGCAACAATTCATCACGGCCGGGTATCTAAGATGTATTTGGGTTAAAACAGAGAGTTGGCGAGAGTCTGAAACACCTAACCATAAGATGGAATACAATGTGCAGTGAAATGGCGAGAAGAGTGGATGAGAGATATCTCACTTTATCTTTCATCAATGCAATGTTCGCAACCAATCTGTTATACATACAAATTTTCAGAATCAAGAATACAATTACAATGACGGAGTTGCGAGAATTACAAGAGGAATATATTGCTTTGGAGGAGAAACAAAATGAGATGGAGTCATACCCAATCGCAAATACTAGCTCGGTAGCGGAAAATGGAAGTCTACTTCCTAAAATGATTAATAATGTGGCGAGCACCTCGCAGCCACAACAAGAGAAAGTGGAGATTGATAACCAGCAGAAGCTAGTAGCCATGGGAAGTCGAGATCAAGAAGAGTATGAAAGAGAGAATAATTATTACAATCGTGGTGGAAATATCAAGATCCAAAGGTTGGATCAACCACATGAAACTTATGGTGGACAGAGGCAAGACAATTTTAGAGGTCAAGGTAATCCAAAGATAATATGGGAAGAAATTAAGATGCCACCCCTGAATGTCAGCATAGAAATTTTTTGGGAATCTATCATTTTAATGGAAAATATACCACCACCCTGGAACATGGGAAAAGAACCACATCCAAATAATCGAAACCAAGCATTTTGTCCTTACCATCATTTTCATGGTCACTCAATAAACGATTGCAGGAATATAAAAAGGATAATCTTGAGGATGATTGATCAAGAAAAGCTAAATCACTTTTTAGGATATCCACAATCTCAGCAATTACCCCCAGCACCAGACATTCGCAGAGTGAATAATGTAAAAGGAGCAGAAACATTTGTATTAAAAGTGGGATCTAAGGCAAAGAATTTATCCTGTAATTCTATTATACATTCATTCAAGATAATAGAGGATTTTCACGACAATGTTTTAAGCAGAGTCTTCGCGAGAGATACCGATGGAAGAGAAATACTAAATATTGCGAGAGCCTCGCCGTTAAAGGAATGGCAAAAGCAAACTATTTCTTTCACTGCACAAGAAGTAGCAAACCCTGGAGAGATGCATGATCAGCCATTAGTCATAAGATTGGATATAAACCTAAAACAAAAAGGGGATGAAGATGAAAATGAAGATGATGAGAATGAAGATTCATGGGTAATTAATAGAGTGTTGATTGATACTGGCAGTTCTGTTGATATTTTATTTTATCACACTTATAAGACCATGGGAGGAAAAGACGAAGATTTAATACCGTCGACATACAATATATATGGTTTTAATGGCACTGTTAACAAACCCAAAGGGTAAGTTACAATGTGGATTCCATTAAAGGGGATATCTTCTGAAGTCTTATTTTGTGTTGTTAACATTGAATCACCGTATAATGCCTTGATTGGAAGGCCGTGGTTGCACGGAATCTTAGGTGTGGCATCGACTTATCATCAATGTATTAAATTTCCTCACCCAAGTGGTATTGGAATTATAAAGGGAGATTTGGTTGATGGGAAGAAGTGCTATGAAATCGACATGGAAACTTGCAAGGGAAGATCCGTGAGGAAAAAAAATTGGACGCAGAATATCAAATAGAAACAGAGAGAAGACAGACTAATGATTAATGCAATAGAGCGGCGAGAAGATGAAATGCTGCAAAGTCAAAAAATGCTAAAAACAGTTGGTGGCGAACATCTCTTTGAGGAAGAAAAGATAGTTAAACGCAACATAAAAGGTAGCAATGGAATATAGTAAGTAGAAAGGTAGTATGATGAAATTTAAGAAATTTATGAATGATTTGTTTGAAGAAAATGTAATTGACAGGGACTTGAAATTTTATCATACAAAAGGAAAGAAAATCAAAAAAATGAAATTTTCTCAGAGTTGCAATACTCACAAGAAACGCGAATAGAATTTCGCAGAGATTCAAAGAATGGGACAAACCTTTATGGCGTACACCCTAGTTCGCGGGTATAATCTCGCAAGAGGCAAATGTAAGACCTAAAGTACGTCATATGAGGGGGCATCTCTTTACTTCACTCAGGGATAAGGTTATACCACTACTGGAACCTGAGTCATGCATATGTTGGGGTTACAGAAAACCTATGTAGGAGAGGGATCTTGGATTTCCAATTATATAAGGTTATACCCTGGTTGGATGACTAAGGACCTCTTCTAATGAGTGCAAAGTATGACCAAGGCGCCGAGGTACACGGTTTAGCCAAGGGTGCCCGAGACGGATGAACCTACCCTGGCCATTCTTGGTAAGACTTGGCTATGATGCATTCGGCCCAAAGAAAACCCTACTTAGGGTGCAGTCTTGTAACTATAAGCCATATAGGCATAAAGGACAAGAGGCTGCGAAAACAACTGGTTGTTGGTAAATCTGGATGGGAGGATCTAGTCTTGTATGGCCGATGTTCCCTCCTTGAAGGTGCAGCCATGGGGAAGATAAGGGCGGCACCCTCCATTAGGGAGCTGATAAGTGTCTTAAGACGGCAATGTCATGGGGCTTTATGCATGCAAGAGCATTTTAGGCCTGTCATATTGTCGCGTGAGGAAAATTATGAAGAAAAAAAATATAAGATGAGATCAATGGATTTTTACATGAAAGTGTAAAGACGTCCTGCGATTTCATCGCAAGACGGCAATGTCATGAGATTTTTTTCTCGCAAGGGAACTTAGGCTTGTCATATTGTTGCAAAGAAATTAATACAGATAAGACAAGATCAATGGGTCAATACATGTAAGTGTAAAGATGTCCTGCGATTTTTTCGCAGAAAGAAAAATGTGTGGAAAAATAAGACCTTTAATTAGGAAGGCATGATAAGACCACAGTATTGAAATATGTGATTTTATGCATAAATCATAAATTTATGAAATTGTTGCTAGCGATAACATCGCCAATATTGAGGCAAATTTTATTTAATTTTCAGCTAATATCTAATTTCTACTTAATTTTTTCATACTGCAGATGAATAATAGAGGCAAGTATGGGAATGCACAGAATGAAAAAATTATTATTCATCATCATATGATAAAATTGCATAGATACTATTATATGACACATTTACGCATATAGTTAAGGAGTGATAAATACATTTATTTACTAATATTGCAAGAAAAGAATTATTTTCTGAGTTGTACAGATAGAAGCAAAAGAAATTTATACACCAAGAAAACTCGCAGCAAGTTGGAGAAACTCGCAGAAATATTATAAGAAGAGGGAAATAAGTGTATAAAAATTACAAGAAGGATAAAAAGAGGAAACAAAACTAATTAGATCCATCATCGTGATCTTCATCAAACTTTTCTTCCTCGCTAGATTTCTCTTCTTCACCCTTTTCATTAGTATCTTCGTCTTCATCAGATTCCTCGGCCTCACTATTAGAGATAACAAGGTTTGGAGTTTTTGCTGGAACTTCTTCTTCAAGATCAGGATATCTAGAATGAGGAATGTCATGATCATCGCAAACCAATCTAATGGAGGAATTGCGGACATCACCAAGAGAGCTACTAAAATTCGCAACTTTGATTTTTAATTGTTCTTTCAATCTGGAATACTTCTCGTTGCGAGCAGTAAGAGCACTTGCGAGTTGATTCTTATCAGCTTCAAGTTCTCAAATTCTTTCAAGATATCTCTTCTCAGCACCTGCGAGTATATAACAACAAATTAGAAATTTTGCAAGGGAGAACAATAAAAATAAAGAGTTAACAAGGAAAAAAGATTAACAAACTTCTCTTTCAGAAACCAGGTCTTTAATTAAAGCTGCTTGTTTAATGTGAAGACTAACATCTACAGCTAAATTAGTTCTGGCATTATCAAGAACCTTCGCATCCCAAGCAAACTCCTCATGATTATTAATAAGAAGGCGAGAACGAATTTGATTTTCTCTTTCAACAAAACCCTCTTTTTCGGGAAGAAGTCTATCTCTTTCAATTTGAACTTCAAGAAGGGTCTTTTGAAAGTTTGCTAAAGCTTCAGCTCCTTTCCTAGATATACGATCTTTGTCTTTTGAAAGATCTTTATTTCGGGCTTTTAAAGTTTTAATCTCTACTTTAGAATTGTGGTAAAGTTGTTTGAATCTGTGAGTTACATCTACACAAGACCTGTGATCAATTTCTAAGAGGCGAAACTTAGATCTGAGTTCATCTATGGAAAGAGAATTAATATCAGGAGGGTTATTCGAAGAATTGTTAAAAATCTCTAGAAGAGTATCATTATCTACTGGTTCGGGGAAAGAACGAATGATTAAAGATTCGTCAGTGAGACCATAAATGTCTGCGAGAATGACACGTCAAGTAAAAAGTGTAATAAAAAATAAAAGTATAAAAGAAAAGAAGAAACTTCTTATACCTAAGAGCTTCTTATTGGCATTATCAAGGCTGGATACTCTGAGCGAATGATTAGAAAGATTATTCTCTAATTCTTTATTTTTCTCACGAAAACTGGCAAGTTCAGATTCAAGCTTCGCATTCTTTTCGCGAAGATCAATGTTCTTCTGGTGAGAAAATGCACGTCTCTTATCTAAATCAGAGGCAACAACAAAGGAATCTCTTCCAACATGTGAGAGAATAATATAAATTAAGAATTGACGATGGAATAAATACATAAACGGGATGAAGAAATGAAAACATACCAGGGTGCCAAGAGAATTCAAGAGACTGGGGGTCAGCGATCTTGAGATCCCTTGGAGAGAATCATTATCTACCAATATGGGAGCATCGCAGACTTTGGCGAGAGCATGAGATGTCTTATTAAGATCTTCATCTCCATAATCATTAGCGATACCTTGAGTAATATCACCAAAAATCTTGGATAATTGAGCCATTGAAGACTCAGAAGAGGAAGAATATTTCACGAAAGGAATATCATTGTCATCATCATTATTATCCATATCAAAATCAATACTTAAATTTTCTGGAATAGATTGAGGAGTTGAATAAGAAGCTTGTTGGGTTTTTCTTCTCTTTAAGGGAGGAATGTCAGATTCTTCACCGCGAGGGGCAGTAGATTTTTCCTTTGAAGATTTCGTAGATTTCACCTTTGTTCTTTTGGATTTTATTGGTTCTAATTCTTCGATTTCCTGCGAGCACAGATGAAGATAAGAAATAGGGTCAACAATATATTGTTAAAATTTATGAAGAGATATTTCTTACTTCATCTGTGAAAGATTTAAGAGCTAAGAAAGTGTTGGGCTTCCTAAAATTATGATAACTGAGCTTCATCCTGTTAATCTAGAAAAGATCAAAGTCATTTAGCGAGAGTATGAAAACATAAAGAAAATGATGGACAATAATTATGCAAAAATTGGAGAGAATATACCTCTTTAGTTCTCTCAGGCCAGTAGAAGACCCAGGGTTGATACTTTGTAGCACTCGCATGCAGTGCATGTGTGCCAGAAATATACGGACCCTCTAAAATTAAAGGAAAAATGAACCACTTGTCATCGCTAGAATGGCGAGGGCCTTGATTATTATTTGTATGCCAATCTATATCTAGCATAAGAACTTTATCATCATCGATCTTCTCTTTCTTCTGCAAATGAACACCCCAGCAAGTGCTATCTCTCTTCATAGGAATTGTCTTGTAATTTTCAAAGAAGTTCTCCACGGTATAATTTGCAGGGACAATTGGAACCTCTTTAAATTGAGGATTCTTCGCAGATTCAGGGTAGCGAGATCCTTTATTAGCACCGCGAGAAGCATATTCAAGCAGCAATCGAATAAAATCTCCATCCAACTGAAATACTGCTCGCGAGAACTTCTCGTGAGAGATTATTTGATAGAATAATGGAAGTTCTGGGTCATAGAGGGGAATGGGGAGACCCGCTTCAAGTTGTCCTAGCGATACTATAATTTTCTCGCGAGAGCATTGATAATCAGTAAATAGTTTGAGAGAAAGTTCGGATCTAGGATCTTGATTTGGAATAGTGGACAAAGTAAAACCTTTACTTTTTAGTTTTTCTTGCATCTCACCAAAAGCAGCCAAATTTTTAGCACCAGCAATAACCATTTTTTTTTTAAGTATGGGAATGAAGAAGAAGGTTGAAAAATAATAAATAAATCACAGCGATGATAGATGCGCAATTTACGAAAGAACAGTAAACTTGCAGAGAAGTTGCGGAAAGAAAGAAGCAGAAAATAAAAGGGGAAAAGAAAAGAATGAAGGAAGTATTTATAGAAGAAATTTCCCGAAGAAGATGAATGCAATAAATGCAGAGAGAAGACATGAGTGGTCAGATCGCAGCGGTTAGAAAGGACGTGTCAAAAATTTATTAGAAGAGAGAATATGTAAAAACAGCTGGCGAAGGATACAGAAACGTGTCATAACAGAGAAGTCTAAAAAGATAAGTGGTTGTGGCATTCTAAAAGTTCTCATGACCTTCTCTTCTTCGTAGAAAAGACATGAGAAGAGGCAAGATGTAGGACCAGAATATCGCTACAATGTTTCTCCGCGAAGATTAACAACACTTCCCAGCGAGCATCACCGCAAGCTTCTCAATAACATTTCACGAATGTTACAGAATAGTTTAAAGAATGACGTAATAGCTGACGATTGAAGAAACACGGGAAAAGCATATATGTCTCGTGATGGTTATAAAGCTCGCGATGACAAACATTACAGCTATTGCGATAAGATCGCAGAGTAAATCCGAAACAAAATGAAAGCTTAGCTGTCCTCCACTATGTAATTTCCTATATAAAGGGTTCTAATAGATTGAGAGAGGGATGATGTATTTTTTGTGAGTTGAGAAAGCTTTGAGGAGAGAGAAACTTGGAGAGAATAATTGTAATCTCGATTTCTGTAAGCATTTCTGAGATTTGAATGAGATTTGAGTGATAAGTGTTGTTTTTAATCTTTATTTATGAGTTGAATATTGCAGAATCTTAACAAGGGTGTAGTGTAGGAATTCCTGCAACTACACCTATATTTTTTACCCACTTCCAAGTGTGGAAAAGAATAAGTGTGGGGGAAACTTTTATCGGTTAATAGCTTCATTTCTGTTTTATATTACTAATATTTGTATGGAGCTATTGTTTGCAAACCAGGTGCTATGGGTGGATCCCCAAATTTTTCGGTTGTTAGTATATGGGGAATGAATCTTACAAGAAGCTAAGTCGAGTCGTCGACTTTAAAATAAGCGCTAAGTGGGAGGCAACCCACCGGTTTTGTATTTCTTATCCTTTTGTTTTTATGTTCTTTGTGTTTCGTTTATTTATTTTTCTTGTTCCATATCATATTAGGATTTCCCACCTTGACTTTACTAGGAGGATTCAATTACATTGAGGACAATGTAAGGTTTAAGTGTGGGGGAGTGTTTGGATGTTTTGCATATAGAGTTTTTAGCCTTTTTGAGTCGATTTTTCAAAAATTTTGCATAAAACCTCTAATTTGTAGAGATTTTAGAGTCACTGGCATCCTTCTAGGTATGTTTACATAGAGAATTCTGACCGACATAACTGAACTTGGAAGTGTTAGGGAACTACATTCGGATTTCTTACGAATTGGAGTGTTAAATAATGGATTTAATCATACCGGTGATGCAAATTAGGTGCATGGAGAAATGCAGTATTAGAGTCGCTGATCAATCATTAGCGGAGACTACCTATTTTCATATCAACCAAGGCACAGACCAAATATTTTTTGTAGCTGACTAAAGAGCTTTCTTTTGAGTGTGTGTCACCGTACGCTAATTCCGGGTAGAATGGTGAGCTACCCAACTTCACACCAATTTCAGCACTATTTTTGATCTCTTGAGTGCTAATTTTTGTCAATCATGAGGGTGACGTCTATGGATGAAAGCCTCCTTCTTGTAGTTCGATTTGCAGTTAACACCATTCTCTCTCTCAACAACAACGGGTCCATAGAAACACCACAATTATCAACAAGGAGTGACATCAAAATTTACAAGGAAAGTTGAAGACGTTTGAGGTTTACAAGCAACGGAACAAGAAAAGAGCAAATTTCATATTCAAGTAAAGCAACATACAATGAGCAGATTTTTACATATATGTTGAAGACTTACAATACAATGAGCATAATTATATATCCAAGTGGAAGACTTATTTACAAGAGCTAAAAAATCAAAAGGTGAGAATTGAAGTTTATGATTTCAAGGCGATACAAGTTGTGAAGAATCAAGCGGTAAAGTACTTTTCCACTGCCATGGTTTATTTTATTTTTCACTTTATTTTGTATTTTGTTTCTCTTGATTTCTTGAAAAAAAAAATGAAAAAAAAAATTGAAAAAAAAAAGATACAAGAAAAATTTATTTATTTATTTTGTTTTTATTTTTATTTATTTAATACGCCATGGGGAAGGAAAATCTATAAGGAAGTTTCAAGCGACAAGGATTTTAAGGAAAAAGGTTACAAATTGTCAAGGATCTACGAAGTTCAAGAGTTTATCACCAATAGTTGAAACCGAATACGAAGACCAAGAAGATGAAGACGAGGAGCGGAAGACATTTCTATTGGATTCCGTGAGAGTGGTTTTATCATAATTAGCAATCGGATGTGAAGGTAAGTAAGTAATCTCATCCTCGATAATAGTGATTGATTTCCTTTCTTAGAGATCGTCAGAAAAATGGTTTTTCAAAATGTTAAAAGATGTGGGTTTTTAAAATATTTCGGAAGTTGTCCTTCCCACCATTCAACGTGTTGCAGGAATTCTCTCTTCATTCCTACCTGCGCACATGTGAGGCCCATAAAAAAGCCGTCTTTTTGAGTGAAATTTCATAAAATCCTTTTAAGTGAGGCAGAAGTCGAGGCAAAATGCTTATTGATCGTTCTCAAACACGCGTTCTCTCATTATGGTGTGGTTATTTCTCGCTTAAGATTTAAGAATGAATATGTTCTTTGGTATTTCTAACTTCTTATTACTAGCACGAAGAAACTCTATGTCCTCATAGATCTTTGGATGTTTTGGAACCTGGAACGTTTTGAAGTTGGAGTAGGTTTTGTGAGTATATCTCTAGTAAGCCCTCACGAGACTATAACTCGTCCACTAGGGACACCTAGGGGTTCAAAGGCTTGATTTGCTCGAGGACTAGCAAAGTCTAAGTGTGGGGGAATTTGATAGGTGTAGAATACACCGTATTTACTATCTAGAGTTTATGCTTTCTTTGCTATTTTTCTTGTAAATTATGTATTTTACGTGTGTTTTTGAGTTATTAGGTACTCTGGAGTCGCACAGACGAAAAGAAGGAGAAATCACCCAATTTGGGCAAAAAGGTCATTCACAGGCAAATACTATTTGGATCCCGGTAAAGGTTAAGGGGCAATTCTTTTGGACGAGCATTAAAGACAGCCTGGCCAAGCATATGGGCTACCCTAAAATTATTGCTAAAGGAAGACGCTAAATTAATAAGGGCACCCAATCTGGGGTGGTTCTAATGAGTTGGGTGTCATTATCCATCTCCAACTCATAACCTACTCGAGAGATATCCTCTCAGTTATTTTGTTTATGGAAATTAGAGGAAGAAAACAACAGCTGCTGCTGAGATCAAGAGAGGCAGATTGAATCTGAAATTGAGAGAAGAATAATCTGATGTTATGGAAGAAACTCAGGAGGAATTGAAGATAGATATCGAAGCAGACACAAACTATTGGTTCATACATAGAGAGGATGAAATGAGGGTTCTGTGGTGATTTGAAATACGAAATTGAGTTTAGGGTTTGATGGTGATTCGGTCTCTGCAATTGATAGAACAAGGGGATGATGAGGATAATCAAGAAATTGGGTTGACTTCAGTTTTGGTTTTGCCGGAGTTCATGGTGAATTGAATTATTAGGGTTTGAGTTGATGCTGTCGATTTGAGAAATCAAACGAAGCTTAAATCTGAGATGAAAAGGAGATCTGAGGCTAATGTTCGTATGGGTTTTAGATGAAATTGATGAGATAAAGAAGAGAAATTGAACTTAGGGAGGTGGTTTAGCATTGATGTATTTGCTCTTTTAGGTTTGTGGTTTGGTGTTGCTGTAAAGGTTGGGTTTGATGAGAGACTCAGAGAGAAAGAACAAGAAATGTTGCAGAATCAAAGTTGCAATTGCAGGTGATGGTTTTGTTGTTGTTAAGGAAGGAATTATGAATGGTGGTGGTATGCTGAGAATTACATAGAAGTTGTTGGATGGGTTTGTGGATGGTTCAGCAATTGAAGAACAAAGTGAAGCTAGTTTATGAAGTCACTGCCATCAAAAGAAAGAGAGAAAATGGGTTTGTGCTGATGTTTATGGGTTCTTGAGAGATTTACAGGGAAGATGGTTTAGTATGACATCTGGATAAGTTGTTGATGCAGTGATGGAAAAGTGATGCATTATTACAGGGGCATGGTGGTTGTGGTACTGAGATGGAGAAAATGTAGTTGTGTATGCAGTGAAAACGCAGCTGCGATCTGTGGATGAAGAGTTGATGCCATGATCTTGGTGGTGAGAATGGAATAGTGTGTTGACTGATGCTGCAGTTGGTCATATGTCAGAGCAATATTGATGTGTGTGTGATGATGATGGTTTTAGTTGGATTCTGATAATGCGCAATGGAGAGCAGCTGGAAAGAAGCAGTGGTGATGTCTTGGTGTTGTTTCTGTTGCTACAGGTGATGGCATTAGTAATACAAGATGATGCTGAGAAGACTAGAATATGAGGAGTAGTTATGTGGAGGTTTGAGTGAATGAATGGAAATAATGATATGGTGATTCTGAGAATGGAGAAGCTATACAAGCTACAACATTGAAGATACAGGGAAGCATGAAAACTGAGTTGTTGTTGCCGTAGAATAAACTTGAGCTGCAAGGAATGAGCTGAGAAATGTGTGAAACTACAGGCTTAGATGTATGTTAGATGTTGTAGTTGCAGATGGAAGCTAAATGGGTATGAAGCAGCTGCAATACAGGGAAGGTTACAGAGACCAGCCATCATGGCTAGCAGTGAAGCACAATGATGGTGCAACACAAGACTAAGATGAGCAGCATTGGCAATGTCCTTTGCAAGATGGTTTCGACCTGATCCGACTCAGCTAATTCAGCTGAGTTAGGTAGATGACACATTACCCTGACTCGCTCTGACCGGGTTGACTTATTGACATGGTCTGAGTTTGACCGTCAAACTGAGGATGATTTTTGGTGCCGAATTTCGGTCAACTTCCGGTGAAAAACCCAGTTTTCCGGCGATGGGTTTTCGATAGATTTTTGTTGGGTTATTTACACACATGGGCTTGGTGGACCACTTGGAGATGGGTTTTGAGAAGACCTAATTTTGGAAGGTGTATCCTTTATGGAAATTGAGAAACATATAAAAGAGATGACTTTTCTCTACCAAAACAATCATCATATTTCCACTTTGTTTTCTAGGGTTTACAAGATGAAAACTCTTCTCTTTATTCTTGTTATGAACTCCTATGATATGAGTACCTAGTTTTCTTTTGGTTATGGATTAGTTGGATTTCACATAATATGATTCCTTGTTTAAGATATTAGTTTTGTCTCTATATTATCGATTATGATTCACTATTTATATTGTCGCATGATTTGAATGCTTGTTTGATCGAGTCGCGAATCGGTTGAGTTTGTTTTCATCTCTATTGCTAGATTAGGGTTTGTTATACGCAAAAGTGATAGATTCCTGATTACAAGTAGCATGAATATGGTTATAGCTTGTACTGATGCATCTGTATGATCATATGTGAACCATAACCTTTGTTAAATCGGATTAGTGCATTTTCCACGTTCGATTGCTTTGATTGGCCTTATTTCATAGAACTTAATGCATCTAGGTAATTAAACTTGATTTGTGCTTTTACACGTTAGGTTGTTCTTTTAGATAGAATTGGTATTCGCATCTTTTAATGTGTTTGTTGATGACAAGAAGAAATTATCGGGATATTCTTGCGATCAAGGTATTCTAGGGCCATTGATAAAAGATAGATTAAATATCAATTCTAGTTATTATGACAAGAGCATGTTAGTGAATGAAAACGAAATCCTTAGCCAATGCTTTCACATCTTTGAATCTATTTGTTTACTTTTCTTTATTGGCTTTCATATAGTTTTACTTTATTAAAAATCAGAAAAATCCCCCGTGTTATTTATAGGAAACCGAAAATATATTGACAACCTAGTCCTCTCTGTGGGAACGATCCTTTCTTTCCCTTGATATATTTATATTTTGTGTAGTGAGAAAGTGTAATTTATTTTTTACGCCTACGACAACGATCAAATTTTGGCGCCGCTGCCGGGGAGGCAGCGGTTGTCACTTGTATTTGGTTTCTTATTTTTTGTTTTTGTTTTAGTTTTTCTTATTCTTTGGTTCTTAACCTTGTTTTGAGAACTCTTGTTTCAGGTACCAATTTCAATGGAAGGAGAATATTGGAGAAATGGATACGGTTTTCAACCTCCTCAACACTATGACAATTTCCCACCATCTTTGGGATACAATCAAGACAAATTTATTGGTTATGATGTATATCCTAGAGAGCCTTATGGTGATTTTCATACATACCAACGACAACCTTGTAGTGGGTATGTAAGTCAAGCACCAAGGTGGGACAATTATACTTCTAATTGGCTTCATTCGAGTTGTATGTAGATTATGAATGGATTACAAGATATGTAACAAAGGCTAGACCAACTTGACCATGATAGAAAGAACGTCGCATAAACCAATTTATGCAACACTTTTTCTTACCTGACTCCGGATCGTAGTTATGATCATTCACCCATTTAAAGAGAAGAGTCATGGGAATGAGATCCTATTGTAGCTAATGGTGGTAAGCGTTTGAACGTTAGAAAACTTGCACATAAATTATACAAGTTGGAAGATGATGGAGCCTCGGAAGAGCTTGTCGATGAAATTAGTAGTAACATCCATATGGAACTCAAATGACATCGTGATAAAGGTTGGGAAACCGACGACGATTCTTATTATGGTGAGTCTGAAAATGAAGACGAAGATGATTGTGTTGAAAAGGACCAACCTTTGGAGATATTTGATGACGTAAGTGTAGTTGACTCAACTTTTGATCTTTATAATGATCAATCACGTATTCAAAAGGTACATGAGTATGATGAAACTAGTGTTTTACAAAACTTTGCAATAAGGTTTGAGTCTAATGAAGAGGAGTATGTTGAGAATGTAACCGTTATGAACAATATTTTGGAAGACCCAATTGAGCCTGCATATGTTTGTAATGATGATGTTGATGTCGAGGTTTTGGTTAAGGCAGAAATGGACGAAGAATGGTTGCAAGGTTTGATAGAGGACCATGATATAAAAGAGGTGAACAATTCACTTGAGTTTTTCAAGGATGAAGAGGATTCCGTAATACAAGAGATTGTGATAGGTTTGTCTAACCCTTTGCATATTGATTCTTCTACTTTACCTCTTATTGGTTTGAATGTATGTGCTTCGAGAATATTGATTAATGACTTTGTTTCTCGATATCCTCCATTATAGATGCTTGATTCTCATACTATGCAGGTTTGTGAACAAGAAACCGTAGAAGTACCCGACTCCTATATTCTTTACCCACTTCCAAGTGTGGAAAAGAATAAGTTTGGGGGAAACTTTTATCGGTTAATAGCTTCATTTCTATTTTATATTACTAATATTTGTATGGATCTATTGTTTGAAAAACAGGTGCTATGGGTGGATCCCCAAATTTTTCGGTTGTTAGTATATGGGGAATGAATCTTACAAGAAGCTAAGTCGAGTCGTCAACTTTAAAATAAGCGCTAAGTGGGAGGAAACCCACCGGTTTTGTATTTCTTATTCTTTTGTTTTTATGTTCTTTGTGTTTCGTTTATTTATTTTTCTTTTTCCATATCATATTAGGATTTCCCACCTTGACTTTACTAGGAGGATTCAATTACATTGAGGACAATGTAAGGTTTAAGTGTGGGGGAGTGTTTGGATGTTTTGCATATAGAGTTTTTAGCCTTTTTGAGTCAATTTTTCAAAATTTTTGCATAAAACCTCTAATTTGTAGAGATTTTAGAGTCACTGGCATCCTTCTAGGTATGTTTACATAGAGAATTCTGACCGACATAACTGAACTTGTAAGTGTTAGGGAACTACGTTCGGATTTCTTACGAATTGGAGTGTTAAATAATGGATTTAATCATACTGGTGATGCAAATTAGGTGCATGGAGTAATGCATTATTAAAGTTGCTGATCAATCATTAGTGGAGACTACCTATTTACATATCAACCAAGGCACAGACCAAATATTTTTTGTAGCTGACTAAAGAGCTTTCTTTTGAGTGTGTGTCACCGTACGCTAATTCCGGGTAGAATGGTGAGCTACCCAACTTCACACCAATTTCAGCACTATTTTTGATCTCTTGAGTGCTAATTTTTGTCAATCATGAGGGTGACGTCTATGGATTAAAGCCTCCTTCTTTTAGTTCGATTTGCAGTTAGCACCATTCTCACTCTCAACAACAACGGGTCCATAGAAACACCACAATTATCAACAAGGAGCGACATCAAAATTTACAAGGAAAGTTGAATACGTTTGAGGTTTACAAGCAACGGAACAAGAAAAGAGAAAATTTCATATTCAAGTAAAGCAACATACAATGAGCAGATTTTTACATATATGTTGAAGACTTACAATACAATGGGCATAATTGTAGGACCAGAATACCGCTATGGTATTATTTTTGAGGTATTAACAACACCCTTGCGAGATTGACAGCGACAACTTTGCGAGCTCTTCAACAACACTTCGTAAGAGTCACGGAATAATTAAAAGAATGACGTAATAGCTGACAAATGAAGAAACACGGGAAAAGCGTGATTGTCCTGCGATGGACACAACACCTGCGAGAGTTAGCATTACAACTACCGCGAGAATACCTCGAGCCAGATCCGAAATTAAAGGACAGTTTAGCTATCATCCACTATGTAATTACCATATATAAAGAGACCCAGTAGGTACAGAAAAGAGGAGGGTATTTTTTGAATGTCGAGAAAGTCTTAAGGATAGAGAAAATTCAAGAGAACAGTTGTATTCTTGATCTTCTTCCATTACCTGTAAATATTTTTGAAAATCAAATAATAAAGTGTTGTTTTAATCATCAAATATGTGTTAATTACTGTAAGATCTTATCAAGGGTGTAGTGTAGGATTTCCTGCAAGTACATTTTGGCGCCCGAAACAGGGACTGAAAGTTGAAAATTATAGGGAAAAAACAAGATAAAAGATCAATATTCGAGTTAAGAAGATGATTGAACAAATTGGAGAAGCAGTTGAAGAAAAAATTGAAGCAAAAGAGGATTACAGAAAGTTGGAGTGCAATACGATAACAAAAACAATGATTAACCAATTCCATGAAAATATTAGGGGAAAGATTCATAAACGAGATTTTGAAGGAAAAAGAATTATGACAGTGGAGAAAATATCACCTCGGAAAGATTGGGAAAAGCAAGAAATCACATTCACAGCAGCAGAAATACCAAAAGAAAATTTGGATCATATATTTCCATTGGTAATCACGGTATCTACTATGTGAGTGAAGAAGAAGAAATCAACAAGATCTGCAGAAGAATGGGCTGTGAATAGAAATTTGGTGGACATAAGAAGTTCTGTAGATATTATATTCTATCATACATTTAAGAAGATGGGATATAAGGATGAAGAGATGTCTTGTTCAAATTATCACATTCATGGTTTCGGAAAATCTTTAACAAAACCTAAAGGAGAAATAATGGTACGCATTCCTCTAGGAGAGATTGAAACACAAGTAACATTATGTGTGGTGGATATGGAGGCACCATATAACATGATATTGGGGAGACCATGGATACATGCAATCAAAGCTGTAGCATCAACATTACATCAATGCATCAAATTTCCTATGCCTGATGGAATTGGAGAAATTAGAGGAGATACCGATATTGCGAAGCTGTGTTATCAAACTGAAGTGAAAATTATAAAGAGCGACCAAAACTGCGAAAATATCGCAGAAAAATAGCGAGAGAAACAAAGAAGGAAGAAGAATTTAAAGTTTACATGATAAAAGAAAAAAAAGGAAAAGGAATATCCAGCGAAATCTCGCAAGAAGGAGATGAACTCGCGAGACTAATGAAAACACCCACACCAATGGGGGAACCTGAAGCCAGTTACACTGCAGCAGAACCAACAAAAGCAGTAAATATTGGGAGTGAAGAAGAGCCTAAAATGCTGAAAATTGGGACTAAAATGGAGGCAGATGAGGAAGAACGAACTATAAATCTCTTGCGAGAATATAAAGACATCTTTGCGTGGAGCATGGATGAGATGCCAGGAATAGATCCATCAATAGCATGTCATAAATTAGAACTCAACAAAGATGTAAGACCATTTAAGCAAAGAAAAAGAAAAATCGCAACAACATATCATTCCCAAATAGAAGAAGAATTACAGAAGATGCTCGATGAAGGAATTATAAGGAAAGCGAAATATCCAGAATGGATTGCGAATATGGTGGTGGTCCCAAAGAAGAACAAGGGGATAAGAATTTGCATAGACTTTACTGATTTAAACAAAGCTTGTCCTAATGATAGTTTTCCATTGCCAGATATCCCACAAATGGTTGAATTAGCAGCGGGAAATGCTAGAATATCTTCATTGGATGGATACAAAGGATATAATCAAATTCCTCTCGCAGAAGAAGACCAAGAACACACTGCATTTTTTGCTCCAAGAGGGTTATATTGTTATACAAAAATTCCCTTTGGTTTGCGAAATGCTGGTGCAACATATCAAAGAATGGTGGAGAAGGTATTTGCGAAATGGATCCATAAAACATTAGAGGTGTATGTAGATGATATGCTAATCAAAATTAAAGAAGATGAGAACCATGTACAAGATTTGTAGGAGGTTTTCGATCAAATGCGTAATTTTAACATCAAAGTGAATCCCGACAAGTGTACTTTTGGGGTAACTTATGGAATTTTTTTAGGTTATATCGTATCAAAAGAAGGAATTCAAGTTGATCTAGAGAAAGTATAGGCAATTCGCGATATGCCAACGCTAGCAATAGTAAAAGATGTACATAATTTGAATGGGCTCTTATCATCGCTAGGAAGATTTATCTCGTGATCTTCAGATAAATGCAAGCATTTTTTCAATATACTCAAGAAGGGTACAAAATTCAAGTGGACAGATGAATGTGAGAAGGCTTTTCAAGGAGTTAAAGAATATCTAATGAACATATCTATTTTACAGAAAGCGGAACCGGGAGAAGAATTATTGATTTATCTTGCGACAACATCGCACGCCTTAAGCGCAGTGTTATTGCGAATAGATGTAGGGGTAGAAAAACCAATTTAATACATCAGCAAAACGTTTAATTCTGCAGAGAAAAACTATTCAAAAATTGAGAAGCTAATTCTGGCATTGGTTTATGCAACCTTTAAACTTCGAATATATTTTCAAGCACATAAAATAAAGGTGTTAACAAAGGTTCCCATTGAATCAGTAATGAAGAACTCAAAAAGATCAGGCAGAGTTGAGAGATGGAATGCACAAGTAGGGAACTTTAAAATCAAATATGAAGTCCTATCCTCACCAAAATCACAAGTTGTGGCAGATTTTTTAGCAGAATTCCCTTTAGAAGATGATGAAGTTGTGGAAGAAATGATGGACATAGAAGAAGAACATGAAGATCCAAAAGATCTATTAAAGGAACTGAACATGTGGGAAATATTGGTGGATGGATCATCTAATGGAGAAGGAAATGGAATTGGAGTGGCCTTTATCGCGCCAGAAGGAGAAAAAATGGCTTTCTCATTTCGTTTGGAGTTCACATCCACTAATAATGAGACAGAATATGAAGCTGCGGTGCATGCTCTAAAGTTCGCTGTAGAGATGAAGTTGGAGAACGCAAGGATTACCAGTGACTCGCAATTGGTTATTCGCCAGATAAAAGGAGAATACACAACGAATGAACCATCTTTGAAGAAATACAAGAAACTTGTTGAAGAATTGTCTGCGAGAATTCCAAAAATAAAATGGAGACATATATCAAGAAAACATAATAGACTTGCAGATGCTTTTCGTTTATATCAAGTATGATGACAAACCCAGCTGCGAGATGCATAATAATTCAGACACTTGTATTACCTTCAATTAATAAATAAGAAGAATAAAAGGAGGATGTAATGATAATATAAAATGACACAGAAGAATCAGGCAACGACATTATCGCAGATTGGAGAACATAACTTCACGCATACTTGGCGACAGGAGAAACACCAAGAAATAGATTGGAGGCACACAAATTAAAAATCCGTGCAACAAATTATGAATTAAGGGATGGGGTATTGTATCGAAAATCTTTTAATGGGCCATTACTTAGATGTTTGACACGGGAATAAGGAGAACAAATATTAAAAATATTGCATAGCAGTGATGCTGGTAATCATAGCGGAGGAAGATCTTTGGCTTATAGAACAAAAATGCAAGGCTATTATTGGCCATATATGCATGAAGATGCAAAACAATTATCAAAACGTTGTGAAGATTGCCAGCGATATGGAAAGAGGATACATGTACCAGGGGCACCGTTATCATCTTCAAAAAGTGTGTGGCCTTTTGGAAAATGGGGCCTAGATATTGTGGGACCCTTTATGCCAGGTTCAGGGCTGAAGAGATACTTAATTGTCGCGACAGATTACTTCACAAAATGGGCAGAGGTAAAAGCAGTACAACATATTCGCTATAAAGATATATTTACATTCATCTTTGAAAATATCATCTGCAGATTTGGAATTCCAGCACAGTTGGTTTCTGATAATGGAAAACAATTTGAAGGACAAAATATAGAATTGCTACTCAATGCATTTAAGATAAGATGTGGAAAATCTACTCATTTATACCCACAAGCTAATGGTCAGGCTGAAACAACTAAAAAGACAATCGCAGACATCATAAAAAAGAAATTAGAAGGGTACCATAAAGCATGGTATGAACAGGTACATAATGCAGTCTGGGCTTATAACACAACCAGAAGAGAGGCAACTGGAATGTCACCTTTTTGTTTAACATATGGTGTTGAAGCAGTACTACCAACAAAAGTTGCTATTACTACAACAAAAAGAGAGGTTTGGGAGAAGAATCTTAATGCTAGTATGATTATAAGAGAACTTGATGAATTAGAAGAGAAGAGAGAAAAATAATTACAACATATGGAAAATTATCAGCGAAGGTTGGCTCGCGAATATAATAAGAGAGTCAAGAAACGTGAGTTTCAACCAGGCGATTTAGTTTTACGAGAAACACCCGAGTACCAGCGAGAACGTGGTGTAAAGTTGGCGATAAAATGGGATGGACTGTATATCATTAAGGAGATAGTTGGAATAGGGGCATATAGGCTGGTAGACCCAGAGGGCAGAGATGTAGGTCAAAGACTTGGTAGGCCATGGAACCGATTATTTTTAAAAAGATATTATCAGTAACAAGTTTTTAATAAAAAAAAAATGGGCAAAACAAATTTTTAAAGCTACGAGTTTATTCGCAAGATTATTCAAGATTACATAAAGAATGAAAGATTGCGATATACACAAAAGAAACAAAGAACGGGACGAACCCTTATGGCGTACACCCTAGTTCGCGAATACAATTTCGCAAGAGGCAAATGTAAGACCTAAAGTACGTCATATTAGGGGGTATCTCTTTGCGTGGCTTAGGGATAAGGTTATACCATTGCTGGAACCTGAGCCATGAATATGTTGGGGTTAAAGAAAACCTATCCGGGAAAGGTACCTTGGATTTCCAACTATATAAGGTTATACCCTGGTTGGATGACCAAGGGTCTTTTCTAAGGAGTGCAGAGTATGACCAATGCGCCGAGGTACACGGTTGAGCCAAGGATGCCCGGGACGGATGAACCTACCATGGCTATTCTTGGTAAGTCTTGGTTATGATGCACTCGGCCCAAAACAAAACCCACTTAGGGTGCAGTCTTGTAACTATAAGCCATATATGCATAAAGGACAAGAGGCTGCGAAAATAACTGGTTGTTGGTAAATCCGGATGGGAGGAGCTAGTCTTGTATGGCCGATGTTCCCTCCTTGAAGGGGCAACCAGAGGGAAGATAAGGGCGGCACCCTCCATTAGGGAGCTGATAAGTGTCTAAAGACGGCAATGTCATGGGGCTTTACGCTCGCAAGAGCATTTAGGCCTGTCATATTATCGCGTGACAAATATTATACAGAGGCAACAATCCATAAGAGAAAGTTAAGATAAGATCAATGGGTTTTTACATGAAAGTGTAAAGATGTCCTGCGATTTCATCGCAAGAAGGCAATGTCATATGGCTTCGTTTTCGCAAGAAAACTTAGACTTGTCATATTGTCGCAGAGAAATTGACAAAATACAGATAAGGCAAGATCAATGGGTTTTTACATACAAATGTAAAGACGTCATGCGATTTTGTCGCAAAAATAAAAAGTTGGAAAAATAAGACCTTTAACTAGGAAGGCAGAGTAAGACCAACAGAATAATCCCAAACATTAACTATTTTCTTTTAAGAATGCAGGAAAGATTTATTCATCGTAGGAGAAATGATGAAAAACAAGAATCCTTCAGATTTCTTCATAAATATTATTAACAGTCACACGACATGATTATTCATAATTTCGTAGTGGTATTCAAAACATCACAGTACTATTCATAAATATCGCAATAAAGTTCGCAAGAAGAAAATACGGGAAATAGTTGACTATTCTAAGAAAGATAATGAGGGGAAATTATGGGAATTAATAAATAAGATATCATTATCTTCCTTGATAGTATTCAAAATAACAGAAGAAGAAAGAGTTGAATTTCAAAGTTGCATAAGGTTACATTGCTCGCAAGAAAGAAGAAGAAGAAAAAGAAAACAAAAATAAAACTCAAGCTTTAGTATTAGTCTCGCCAGATTATTTATCTTTGTTAGTATTACCAACTTCACCAACATTCTTATCGCCATGATTAACTCGAGCTCCTTCTTCTTCTTCTAATTCTTCACCAACAACTGTTTCACCACCAGTAGTCACTTCTTTAGGAGGATTTTCTTCTTCTTCTATTGGGTCTTCTTGAGAGATACTTTCATCACCACTTGTATAGATTAGATCATCATCCATTGGAAGAGGAATTTCATCATCATCTACTTCTAAAGGAGGGACAGTTATAGGGGGAAAAGACTGGGATATCAGAATATCATTCACAAGAACTTCTGCACTGAGATGAACTTTGCGAAGGAAGCCTCTGTCGCGATTTGTAATCTCCATATTCTTGAGGTATTCAAGATAGTCATATATTTTCTATGCTCGATCGCGAGATTTTACAAGGTTAGAAGTTAGAATCCCATTTTCTTTGCGAACTTTAGCCAATTTATCAGTCAAATCAGAAATGGTAAGATGGAGCTTTTCTCAGTTTCTGCGAGAGAAATAAAAGTTATTCAGGAAAAGAAAATCATGCAAGAAACATAACACAGAAAATTAACAGAGAGATCAACAATTGAGGCAGTCAAATGACTACCTTCTTTTTGCGAAGTTAAATTTTGAATTAATAAGCAACAATCATCCCATTGATTCATAGCTTCATCAAATTTGTCCCCAACTATGCCCTACAGGCGAGATTTTATATTTTCTTCTTTGGAGAGGAGATACGAGTTTTTTTTTATAGTAAATAATAAGATTCTTCTAATTGTAAATATTGATCTTGAAGCTTGATGGCCTTTAAACTAAGAGTTAACCTACCCTTGATAAGTTTATCCTTCTCAGCGACAGATGATTCAGTTACTTCCTTGAATTCATCCGTAAGAGAACGAAGAGATTGCTCTTGATTGTCACATATTCTTTGAAGATTACTCAACTGTTGCGAGGAAATCACCATCAATCTTGAAAAATTATGTTTTTCTTGAGTTAAAGTTCTATTTTCATCTGATAAAGATTCCATCGCCAAATTAGCCTTGATTAACAAATATGAGAGGCGAGTAACCTCGCTACTTAATAAATTTTGGCTTTGCGATAATTGATTATTCTCATTAGTAAGATTATATATTTGGTCTATCGAATATGTGTAGAGATTATCTAATCTATTATACTGGTCCATCCAAGATTCTTTTTTAGCACGAGCTTCTTCAACGATGGACTAAAATTTAAGTCTCTCCATGAATCGATTCTGATTTAAAACTAAATATACGAACCAAGAATTTAAGAAGGAAGTTTGGGTACAGAGAAAATGAAAATTTGTTAGAACAGAAAAACCAAAGACAAAGGCAGGAAAATTATACCTTTTAGCTCATTATTCTTGCTACGAAGGTTCTCGCAATCAAGTGAAGAATTGCGAAGCTTTTGATAGAGAATGTCACATTCTGAAATCTTGGCTTGGAGATTTATTTTAAGCGATTCAACTTTATTCTCTAAAGCTGCTTGTGAAGCCATTTGGTTAGAACCAAAATACTTACATAAAACCTCGCAGATGTCATGCTTGACATGGTCATTAGAATACCTCTTAGCCTCATCCAAAACATTATATAAGACTTTAAAAGCAACATCCACTCCTATCGAAGTTTCCTTAGAAAAAGAATAAGGTGCAGATGGTGAAATAATGAAAGTAGAAAGCTGGAGGTTTTGATTGTTCGCAATGATTGCATCGTCATAAGGAGGAGTGTTTGGAAAGGTAACAGTTGAAGGTAATAAAGGGATAGAAGGAGTTTCATTGACAACATCATTGGGAATATTAGTGGCGATAGTCTCGCAAATAGAAGAAGGAGGTTCCATTTGCAAGGTTGTGGGAATAATTCTCGCAGATGTTATTTTGGGAATAGTAATGTTGGCTTCAAGAGTTTTAACTTGGCGAGATCTTTTACGAGGATTAGCAATACTTTCATCATCCTGCGAATAATAACTTAGATAAGAAACAGAGGCAACAATATTGTTATTAAGAAGAAGTAAATATTTCTTACTACCTTATGATTCGCAGGATTCCTTCTCTTGTGAGCTAATTTTTTGAGAAGATTGGGGTTTTGGGTTGCAGGCTGGGTGTTAGGGGTAGTTCCGCTGAAGAGAACATATAGTAGGGGAATTATGAAGAGTCAAATAGAAAATATTAATAAAATATGAGTAAGCATGATTCAAGTAAGCAAAACGGAATTTAGTAACATCAGAAAAGCATATACCTTGAATATTTCATTAAAGCAGTAGCAGGTAGATATGAAGAAGACGAAGAGAATAAAAAGTTGCAGATCGAAAAGAAAATTTTGCAGAGAATAAATAGACGAAGAAGATAAAAAAATAAAAGAAGAAAATTAGTTCTGTAACCAAATTCTACCTTTTATAGGCAAAAGGAGATGACTTGTTGAGGAGAGACGTGCCAATAAAAAGAAGAATTTACGACACCTGTAGGCGGTTAAGCTAAATTCATGGAGTTTTGTCGAGGAGAAAACATGGCAAGATAGGAAGCTGCGAGCATTATGAAGAGATGAAAATTCTCATATCCTCTCCACTTCGCGGTGAAGACATGAGAAGAGGCAAGATGGAGGACCGGAATACCGCTATGGTATTATTTTTGAGGTATTAACAACACCCTTGCGAGATTGACATCGACAACTTTGCGAGCTCTTCAACAACACTTCGTAAGAGTCACGGAATAATTAAAAGAATGACATAATAGATGACAAATGAAGAAACACGGGAAAAGCATGATTGTACTGCGATGGACACAACACTTGCGAGAGTTAGCATTACAACTACCGCGAGAATACCGCGAGCCAGATCCGAAATTAAAGGACAGTTTAGCTATCATCCACTATGTAATTACCCTATATAAAGAGACCCATTATGTTCAGAAAAGATGAGGGTATTTTTTGAATGTTGAGAAAGTCTTAAGGATAGAGAAAATTCAAGAGAACAGTTGTATTCTTGATCTTCTTCCATTACCTGTAAACATTTCTGAAAATCAAATAATAAAATGTTATTTTAATCATCAAATATGTGTTAATTACTGTAAGATCTTATCAAGGGTGTAGTGTAGGATTTCCTGCAACTACAATAATTATATATCCAAGTGGAAGACTTATTTACAAGAGCGAAGAAAATCAAAAGGTGAGAATTGAAGTTTATGATTTCAAGGCGATACAAGTTGTGAAGAATCAAGCGGTAAAGTACTTTTCCACGGCCATGGTTTATTTTATTTTTCACTTTGTTTTGTATTTTGTTTCTCTTGATTTCTTAAAAAAAAAATGTTTTTATTTTTATTTATTTAATACGCCGTGGGGAAGGAAAATCTATAAGGAAGATTCAAGCGACAAGGATTTTAAGGAAAAAGGTTACAAATTGTCAAGGATCTACAAAGTTCAAGAGTTTATCACCAATAGTTGAAACCGAATATGAAGAAGAGGAGCGGAAGACGTTTCTATTGGATGCCGTGAGAGTGGTGCTATCATAATTAGCAATCGGATGTGAAGGTGAGTAAGTAATCTCATCCTCGATAATAATGATTGATTTCCTTTCTTAGAGATCGTCAGATAAATGGTTTTTCAAATTGTTAAAATATGTGGGTTTTTAAAATATTTCGGAAGTTGTCCTTCCCACCATTCAACGTGTTACAGGAATTCTCTCTTCATTCCTACCTGCGCACATGTGAGACCCATAAAAAAGCCGTCTTTTTGAGTGCAATTTCATAAAATCCTTTTAAGTGAGGCATAAGTCGAGGCGAAATGCTTATTGATCGTTCTAAAACACGCGTTCTCTCATTATGATGTGGTTATTTATCACTCAAGATTTAAGAATGAATATGTTCTTTGGTATTTCTAACTTCTTATTACTAGGACGCAGAAACTCTATGTCCTCATAGCTCTTTGGATGTTAGGGACACTGGAACGCTTTGAAGTTGGAGTAGGTTTTGTGGGTATATCTCTAGTAAGCCCTCACGAGACTATAACTCGTCCACTAGGGACACCTAGGGGTTCAAAGGCTTGTTATTTATGCTAAAAGTGACTGTAGCCTCGACGACACGGAGTTGTATGTAATATAATTATTTTGTTTGATTTGCTCGAGGACTAGCAAAGTCTAAGTGTGGGGGAATTTGATAGGTGTAGAATAAACCGTATTTACTATCTAGAGTTTATGCTTTCTTTGCTATTTTTCTTGTAAATTATGTATTTTACGTGTTTTTGAGTTATTAGGTACTCTGGAGTCGCATGGACGAAAAGAAGGAGAAATCACCTAATTTGGGCAAAAAGGTCATTTCACATGCAGACACTATCTGGATCCCGGTCAAGGTTAAGGGGAGATTCTTTTGGACGAGCATTAAAGAAAGGCTGGACAAGCATATGGGCTACCCTAAAATTTTTGATAAAGGAAGACGCTAAATTAATAAGGGCACCCAATATGGGGTTGTTCTAATGAGTGGGGTGTCATTATCCAGCTCCAACTCATAACCTACTCGAGAGATATACTCTCAGTCATTTTTTTTATGGAAATTAGAGGAAGAAAACAGCAGCTGCTGCTGAGATCAAGAGAGGCAGATTGAATCTGAAATTGAGAGAAGAATAATCTGCTGTTATGGAAGAAACTCAGGAGGAATTGAAGTTAGATATCGAAGCATACACGAACTATTGGTTGATGCACAGAGAGGATGAAATGAGGTTTTTGTGGTGATTTGAAATACAGAATTGAGTTTGGGGTTTGATGGTGATTCGGTCTTTGCAATTGATAGAACAAGGGGATGATGAGGCTAATCAAGAAATTGGGTTGACTTCAGTTTTGGTTTTGCCGGAGTTCATGATGGATTGAATTATTAAGGTTTGAGTTGATGTTATTGATTTGAGAAATCAAACGAAGCTTGAATCTGAGATGAAAAGGGAATCCGAGGCTAATGTTCGTATGGGTTTTAGATGAAATTGATGAGACGAAGAAGAGAAATTAAACTTAGGGAGGCGGTTTAGCATTGATGTATTTGCTCTTTTAGGTCTGTGGTTTGGTGTTGTTGTAAAGGTTGGGTTTGATGAGAGACTCAGGGAGAAAAATTAAGAAATGTTGCAAAATCAAAGTTGTAATTGCAGGTGATGGTGGTGTTGTTGTTAAGGAAGGAATTGTGAATGGTGGTGGTATGCTGAGAATTACATAGAAGTTGTTGGATGGGTTTGTGGCTGGTTCTGCAACTGGAGAACAAAGTGAAGCTAGTTTATGAAGTCACTGCCATTAAAATAAAGAGAGAAAATGGGTTTGTGCTGATGTTTAGGGGTTCTTGAGAGATTTACAGTGAAGATGGTTTAATATGAGATCTGGATGAGTTGTTGATGTAGTGATGGAGAAGTGATGCATTATTACAGTAACATGGTGGTTATGGTACTGAGCTGGAGAAAATGCAGTTATGTATGCAGTGGAACCGCAGCTGCGATTTGTGGATGAAGAGTTGATGCCCTGATCTTGGTGGTGAGAATGGAATGGTGTGTTAACTGATGCTGCAGTTGGTCGTATATCAGAGCAATGTTGTTGTGTGTGTGTGATGATGGTTTGAGTTGGATTCTGATGATGTGCAAAGGAGAGCAGCTGGAAAGCAGTGGTGATGTCTTGGTGTTGTTTCTGTTGCTACAGGTGATGGCAGTAGTAATGCAAGATGATGCTGAGAAGACTAGAATATGAGGAGTAGTTATGTGGAGGTTTGAGTGAATGAATGGAAATGGTGATATGGTGATTCTGAGAATGGAGAAGCTACACAAGCTACAACATTGGAGATACAGGGAAGCAAGAAAACTGAGTTGCTGTTGTCGTAGAATGAACTTGAGATGCAAGGAATGAGCTGAGAAATGTGTGAAACTGCAGGCTTAGATGTATGTTAGATGTTGCAGTTGCAGATGGCAGCTAAATGTGTAGTTTCAGGAATTCCCACACTACACCCCATATAAGAATTCACCACAATCAACATATAATTGAAGATTAAGAACAACACTTTTATTGATTAATTCTTAGAAATGTTACAAGAGATGGAGGAAATCAAGAATACAACCGCTCACAAGAACTTTCTCTCTCCTCAAGACTTTCTTAACACTTTAAAATTGATCTCTCCCTTCTGAGTCTATTAGTCCTCTTTATATAGGATAAGCACATAGTGGATGACAGCTAAGTTATCCTTTAATTTTGGATCTGGCTCGCGGTGCTCTCGCGGCAGTTGTAAGGCTAATTCTCCCAGATGTTGTAATCTTCGCAGGATCTTCATGCTCTTTCCGTGTCTCTGCTACCGTCATCTGTTACGTCATTCTTTGAGCCATTCTGCGACGCTCGCAGTATGTTGTTGAGAAGCTCGCAGAAACGTTATTTATTTCGCAGGAGCATTGCTTTGGCGATATTCTGATCCTACATTTTGCCTCTTCTCATGTCTTCTTCGTGAAGTGGAGAGGATTATGAGAATCTCCATCTCTTCAGAATGCCGCAGTTTCCTATCTTCTCGACAAAGCCCCGTAAATTTAGTGTAACCGTTTACACGTGTCAATTATTTTTCTTTTTACTGGGACGTCTTTCCTTTAAAGGTCACCTTTTTTTGCCTATAAAAGGTAGAATCTGGTACAGGAGAAATCTTCTTCTTCTATATCTTCCTCGTCTTTCGTCTGCAGCTTTCTTCTTTCAAATTTTCATATGCTACTGCTTTTATGGATTCATTAAGGTATTTGTTCCTCTAATCTAAACTCGATCTTACTTATTTAAACTATGTTTATCAAAATTTATTTGATATGTTTTTATTTGATTTTACATAATTCCCATACTGTGTTTTATTTTCAGTGGAGTCACCTCTAACACTAGAATTATAATCCAAAACCCTAATCCTTCCAGAAACTCAGAGCAACAACCCACTGAAAAGAAAAGGAAGTCTACGAATCATAAGGTAGTAAGAAACATTTGTTTTTCTAATAACAATATTGTTGCCTCTGTTTCTTATCTAGATTGTTATTCACAGGCTGATGAGAAGACTAGTGCTCCTCGCAAGTAATCTCGCCGAGCTAAAATTGTTGATTTTGTTGTTCCTACTCCCGAATTGATTCCTGCCAGTGCTATACTTACGCCTTCGCAAGCTGAACCTGTAATTTCCGTCTGCGAGAATCTTGCCAGAAATATTCCTGCCTCAACTGATTCTTTTATAAATAACTTTCCTGAAATTACCGTGGATGAAGTCTCTTCCCTTTTTACTGTAGTTACCTCTCAAGTTAACTCTACTTCAGTCCCCTTTGTTATTTTCCCTGATACTTCATCCTCAGATGATGTATTAGGTGCGAATGATTCAAATCTCCAACTATCTATTGTTACTACTTCGCCATCTGCATCTCCCCCTTCTTCTAAAGAAACTTCAGTAGGGTAGATGTTGCTTTTAAAGTTTTATTTGGCATTTTAGATGATGCTAAGAAATCTTCTACCGATCCTATCAAGCATAGTGTTTGCGAGATTTTAAGCAAATATTTTGGTTTTGATCGAATGTCTTCGCAAACATCTCTAGAACATGAGGTTGAAGCTTTAAAGGGGGCTCTCCAAGCCAAGACTTTAGAATGTGAAACTCTTCATCATAAACTTAACAACTCTTCACTGAATTGCGAGAATCTTCGCAAGAAAATTGATGAACTAAAAGGTATAACTTTTTATCTTTCTGTCTTTGATTTTCCTTTGTTGATTTTGTTTCTTCTTCCCTACTCCCTTTTCTTAAAATCCTTTGTTCGCATATTAAGCCTTAAATCAGAACCGATTAATGGGGATATTCAAAGATGAATCCATTGCTGAAGAGATTCGTGTTGATAGAGATTCTTGGATGGACCAATTTAACCGACTATATAATCTTTACACATATTCTCTTGATCAAATAGAGAATCTTACCAATTAGAATACACAATTAACACAAAAACAAGATCTAATGAATGGCGAGGTATCCCGCATCTCTTATTTGTTAACCAAGGATAACTGAGCGACATAAACTTTATCAGATGAAAACAAGATTTTATCTCAAGAGAGGCGAGATCTTTCAAATAAGGTGGCGAACGTCTCACAAAAATTAAGTACTCTTCAAAGAATGTATGATAACCAAGAACAATCCCTTCATTCGCTAAAAGATGAGCTTAGAGAAGTAACTAGATCATCTATTACTGAGAGAAATACACTTATCCAAGGTAGAATAAATTTAAGTATAAAGGTAAGCCAACTTAAAGAGGAATATTCCAAATTAGAGGAGTCCAATTCCGCTCTTGCGAAGGAAAATTCTTTTCTCCTATCCAAAGAAAAGAATTTAAAATCTCGCCTAAAAGGTTTAGTTGGAGATAAATTTGATGATGCTATGAGCCATTGGGAAAATACTTGCTTGGCACTAATTCAAAACTTAATTTCGCAAAGAGAAGGTAGTCTTTTTGACTGCCTTGTTGATTTTTCTTTTGTTGACTTTTCTTCAAAAATCTTTAGTGAAACAATCTTTAATTTTATTATTGTTATTCACAGCATCTGAGGAAAAGCTTCATTCTACCATTTCTGATTTGAGTGCTGATCTGGCTAAGGTTCGCAAATAACATGGTGTTCTTACTGCTCGTCTTGTTTACTCTCGCGATCTAGCAGAAAGGAAATATGACTATCTTGAATATTTTAAGAATATGGAGATTAGAAACCGTGATAAATCTCATCTTCGTCAAGTTCATCTGGCTGCTCAAGTTCTAGTAAATGATGTCTTGTTGTCCAACTCTCTTCCTCCTATGTCAATTAAGCCTATGGAAGTAGGTGAAGATGAGGTTCCCCGTGCTGGTGATAGTGATTTTGATTGTGAAGATGGCGAAGAAGACCCTTCTCAAGAAGACCAGGTAGACAATGAAGAAATCCCTCCAGAAAAAGTTGTTACCAATGATAGAACAACTGCTGGTGAAGAAGCTAGAACTAATCATAATGAGAAGAATCTTGGCGAAGACAAGGATGACAACTCTGGTGAAGACAAAGGAGCTGATGAAGTTAACATTGAGTGATGAATTTTATTTTCTCGAGTTATCTCATAAACTTTCTTGCGAGTGATGTACTTTATACTATTTCTTGAATTCAGTTGTTCTTGCGAGATGGATAATACTATTCTTGCAAGAAGAATAATGATGTTCTTGTGAGAGAGATAATAATGATGTTCTGTTTATTAATTCCCATACTTGACTCTTAGTATCTTTCTTGCAATGAACAAAGTTTATCTGCATTTGAACACATTGGTTAATGTTTATGATTATTCTGTTGGCGGAAAAATCGCAGGACGTCCTTACACTCGCATGCAAAGACCCATTGATCTTGCCTTATCCATGCATTCCTAATTTCTCTGCGATAATATGATAGGCATAAGTTCCCTTGCGAAAACAAAGCCCCATGACATTGTCGTCATGCGATGAAATCGCAGGACGTCTTTAAACTTTCATGTAAAAACCCATTGATCTCACCTTATCTTTTTCTCTTGGCTTTTTGCCTTTGTATAATATTTTTCACGCGATAATATGACATGCTTAAATGTTCTTACGAACATAAAGCCCCATGAAATTGCCGTCTTTAGACACTCAGCTCCCTAATTGAGGGTGCCTCCCTTATCTTCCCCCTGGTTGCCCCTTAAAGGAGGTGTACATCGGCCATACAAGACTAGCTCATCCCATCTGGTTTTACCAACAACCAGTTGTTTTCGCAGCCTATTATCCTTTATGCCTATATGGATTATAGTTACAAGACTGCACCCGTAGTGGGGTTTTCTTCGGGCCGAGTGCATCATAGCCAAGACTTGCCAAGAATGGCTAGGGTAGTTTTGTATGCCCTGGGCACTCTTAGCTCAACCTTGTACCTCGGCGCCTTGGTCATACTCTGCACTCCTTAGGAGAGACCCTCGGTCGTCCAACCAGGGTATAACCTTATATAGTTGGAAATCCAAGGTACCTCTCCTGGATAGGTATCTCTCATGGAGATGGACCCCAGCTCTCCATGGCTCAGGTTCCAGCAGCGGTATAACCTTATCCCTGAGCCATGCAAACAAATACCCCCTTATATGACGTACTTTAGGTCTTACATTTTCCTCTTGCGAAATTTTACCTGCGAACTTGGGTGTACGCCATAAAGGTTCGTCCCATTCTTATATATTTCTTGCGAATATCGCTAGTTCTTGAATTTTTGTTATATTCTTCACGAATAATTTCACAACTCTGATAAAAATTTATTTTATTCATTTCTTCTCTGTTTCATCATATATTATATCATCATCTAGCTTTTCTCAGAATTTGTTAGTGGTAATATCTTTTTAGATACAGTCTGTTCCATGGTCTACTAAGTCTTTGACCCACATCTCTACCCTCTGGATCCATCAGTTTATATGCCCCTGTTCCAACTATCTCTTTAATGATATAAGGTCCATCCCATTTTCTCGCCAATTTACCACCATTTTCTCGCTGATAATCTGGTGTCTCTCGCAGCACTAAATCTCCTGGTTGGATTTCACATTTTTTGACACGTTTTTTATACTCGCGAGCTAATCTTCGCTGATAATTTTCCATATGTTGTAAAGCCTTTTCTCTCTTCTCTTCTAATTTATCAAGTTTATTTAGAATCATTCCAGCACTAAGATTCTTCTCCCATGCTTCTCTTTTTGTTGTAGGAATAGCAACATCTGTTGGTAATACTGCTTCAAAACCATATGTTAGGCAAAAAGGTGACATTCCCATTGCTTCTCTTCTAGTTGTATTGTAATCCCAGACTGCATTATGGATATGTTCACATCATGCTCTATGGTATCCTTCTAGCTTCTTTTTTAAGATGTCTGTGATGGTCTTATTAGTTGCCTCAGCCTGACCATTAGCTTGTGGGTATAAAGGAGTAGATTTTCCACATCTTATCTTAAATGCATTGAGTAGCAATTCTATGTTCTGCCCTTCAAACTGCTTTCCATTATCAGACACCAACTGTGCTGGAATTCCAAATCTGCAAATAATATTTTCAAATATGAACGTAAATATATCTTTGTCGCGGATATGTTGTACTGCTTTTACTTCTGCCCATTTAGTGAAGTAATCTGTTGCGACAATTAAGTATCTCTTTTTCCCTGAACCTAGTACAAATGGTCCCACAATATCCAAGCCCCATTTTCCAAAAGGCCACACACTTGTTGAATATGATAATTGGGCCCCTGGTGCATGTATCTTCTTTCCGTATCGCTGACAATCTTCACAACGCCTTGATAATTGTTTCGCATCTTCATGCATATATATGGCCAGTAATAGTCTTGCATTTTTGTTCTGTATGTCAAAGATCTTCCTCCACTGTGATTACTAGCATCCCCACTATTCAACATTTTTAATATCTTTTCTCATTCTTCTCTTATCAAGCATCTAAGTGATGGCTCATTAAAAGATTTGCGATATAATACTCCATCTCTTAATTCATAATTTGTTGCACGACTTTTAAACTTGTGTGCTTCTAACCTGTTTCTTGGTGTTTATCCTCTCGCCAAGTATGCGTGGAGCTATGTTCGCCAATCTGCCATATTTCCTCTTGGTTCTTCTTCGCCACTTTCTATTATCATTACATCTGCTTTTTCTTCTTCTTTTTTGATTGAAGGTGATATAAGTGTCTGAATTTTTATGCATCTCGCAGATGGATTTGTCATCATGCTGGATATGAAGGAAAAGGCATCTGCGAGTCTATTATATTTTCTTGAGATATGTTTCCATTTTATTTTTGGAATTTTTTTGATAGTTCTTCAACCAGTTTCTTATATTTTTTTAAGGATGGTTCATTTGTTGTGTATTCTCCTTTGATTTGGCGAATAACCAACTGCGAGTCACTGGTAATTCTAACATTCTCCAACTTCATTTCTATTGCGAATTTCAGAGCATGTATCACAGCTTCATACTCTGTTTCATTATTAGTAGATGCGAATTCCAATCTAAATGAAAAAGTTATTTTTCTCCTTCTGGCGAGATAAAGAAAACTCCAACTCCGTTACCTTCTCCATTTGATGATCCATCCACTAATATTTCCCATCTGTTGGGTTCTGTTAACATATCTCTTGGATCTCCATGTTCTTCCTCTATATCCATCATCTCCTCCATAGCTTCGTCATCTTCTAAAGGAAATTCAGATAAGAAATTTTCTATAACTTGTGATTTTGGCGAAGATAAAATGTCATACTTGATATCAAAGTGCCCTACTTGTGCATTCCATCTCTCAACTCTGCCTGACCTTTTTGAATTCTTCATTACTGACTCAATTGGTACCTTTGTTAATACTTTTATTTTATGTGCTTGAAAATAGATGCGAAGCTTAAAGGTTGCATAAACCAATGCCAGAATTAACTTTTCAATCTTTGAATAGTTTTCCTCTGCAGAATTAAATCTTTTGTTGATGTAATAAATTGGCTTTTCTATCCCTGCATCTACTCTCAGTAACACTGCGCTTAACGCATATGAGGTTGTCGCAAGATAGATCAATAATTCTTCTCCTGGATCCGCTTTCTGTAAGATAGATATGTTCACTTAATATTCCTTAATTCCTTGTAAATCCCTTTCACATTCATTCGTCCACTTAAATTGTGTGCCCTTCTTGAGTATACTGAAGAAATATTTACAATTGTCTCATAATCGTGAGACGAATCTTCCTAGCGAAGCTAAAAGTCCATTCAATTTCTGCACATCTTTTATTGTTGCTGGCGTTGGCATATCGCAAATTGCTTGTAATTTCTATGGATCAACTTGTATTCCTTCTTTTGACACAATGTGTCCTAAAAATTTCCCTGATGCCACTCCAAATATGAACTTTTCAGGATTCACCTTGATGTTGAAATGTCCCATTTGATCGAAGATCTCCTTCAAGTCTTGCACATGGTTTTTAGCTTCTTTACTTTTGATCAACATGTCATTAACATACACCTCTAATGTCTTGTGGATCCACTTTGCAAACACATTCTCCACCATCCTATGATATGTTGCACCAGCATTTCTCAAACCAAAGGGCATCTTTGTATAGTAGTATAATCCTCTTGGAGCAAAGAATGCAGTGTGTTCTTGATCTTCTTTAGCGAGAGGAATCGGATTATACCCTTTATACCCATCCAATGAAGATATTCTTGCATTTCCCGCTGCTGATTCAACCATTTGAGGAATATCTGGTAATGGAAAACTATCTTTTGGACAAGCTTTATTTAAATCAGTAAAGTCTATGCAAATTCTTATTCCCTTGTTTTTCTTTGGAACCACCACCATGTTTGCAATCCATTCCGGGTATTTTGCTTGCCTTATAATTCATGCGTCGAGCATTTTCTGTAATTCTTCTTCTATTTGAGAATGGTAAGTTGTTGCAATTTTTCTTATCCTTTGCTTAAATGGTCTTACATCTTTGTTAATTTCTAATTTATGACATGCTACCGATGGATCTATTCCCGGAATCTCATCCATACTCCACGCAAAGATATCTTTATATTCTCGCAAGAGATTTATGGTTCGCTCTTCTTCATCTGCATCCATTTTAGTTCCAATTTTCAGCATCTTAGGTTCTTCTTTACTCCCAACATTTACTTCCTTTGTTGGTTCTGCTGCAGTGTAGCTGGCTTCAGGTTCTCCCATTGGTGTTGGTGTTTTCATAGCTCTCACAGGTTTATCCCCTTCTTGCGAGATTTCGCTGGGTATTCCTTTTCCTTCTTTTGCTCTTATCATGTAAACTTTAAATTCTTCTTCTTTCTTTGTCTTTTTTACCATTTGTCTCTTCATAATTTTTCACTTCAATTTGATAACATAATTTCGCAGGATCAGTATCTCCTCTAATTTATCCAATTCCACTAGGCATAGGAAATTTGATACATTGATGCTACAGCCTTGATTGCGTGTATCCATGGTATCCCCAATAATATGTTATATGGTGACTCCATATCTACCACACATAACTTTACTTGTGTTTCAATTTCTCCTAGCGGAATTCGCACCACTATCTCGCCTTTAGGTTTTGTTAAAGATTTTCCAAAGCCATGGATATGATATGTTGAACAAGACATCTCTTCATCCTTGTATCCCATTTTCTTAAATGTATGATAAAATATTATATCTATAGAACTTCATGTGTCCACCAAAGTTCTATTCACAGCCCATTCTTCCGCATATTTTGTTGATTTTTCCTTGTTTATTCGTATAAGGGATGCCGTGATTACCAAAGGTGATGTATGATCCAAATTTTCTCTTGGTATTTCTGCTGCTGTGAATGTGATTTTCTGTTTTTCCCAATCCTTCAAAGGTGATACCTTATCCACCGTCATAAGCTTCTTTCCTTCAAAATCTCGTTTATGAATCCTTCCTTTGATATTTTAATGGAATCGGTTAATCATTGTTTTTGTTATCGTGTTACACTCCAACTTCCTATAATTCTTCTTATCTTTAATTATTTTTTCTTCAATTATTTCACCAACCTATTCGATCATCATCTTAACTTGAATATTGATCTTTTACCTTGCTTCTTTTACGATTTTCAATCTTCAATCCCTGTTTCGGGCGACAAAAATGTAGTTGCAGGAATTCCCACACTATACCCCATATAAGAATTCACCACAATCAACACATAATTGAATATTAAGAACAATACTTTTATTGATTAATTCTTAGAAATGTTACAAGAGATGGAGGAAATCAAGAATACAACCGCTCATAAGAACTTTCTCTCTCCTCAAGACTTTCTTAACACCCTAAAATTGATCTCTCCCTTCTGAGTCTATTAGACCTCTTTATATAGGATAAGCACATAGTGGATGACAGCTAATTTATCCTTTAATTTCGGATCTGGCTCACGGTGCTCTCGTGGCAGTTGTAAGGCTAATCCTCGCAGATGTTGTAATCTTCGCAGGATCGTCATGCTCTTTCCGTGTCTCTGCTACCATCATCCGTTACGTCATTTTTTGAGCCATTCTGCGACGCTCGCAGTGTGTTGTTGAGAAGCTCGCATAAACGTTATTTATTTCGCAAGAGCATTGTTGTGGCAATATTCTGATCCTACAGAATGGGTATGAAGCAGCTGCAATACAGGGAAGGTTACAAAGACCAGCCGTCATGGCTGGCAGTGAAGCACAATGATGGTGCAACACAAGACTAGGCTGAGAAGTATTGGCAATGTCCTTTGCAAGATGGTTTCGGCCTGATCCGACTCAGCTCATTCAGCTGAGTTAGATAGATGACAAATTACCCTGACTTGCTCTGACCGATTTGACTTATTGAACTGGTCTGAGTTTGACCAGAAACCTGAGGATGATTTCCGGTGCCGGATTCCGGTCAACTTCCGGCGAAAAACCCAGTTTTCCGGCGACGGGTTTTGGACAGAGTTTTGTTGGGTTATTTCCACACATGGGCTTAGTGGACCACTTGGAGATGGGTTTTGAGAAGACCTAATTTTGGAAGGAGTATCCTTTATGGAAATTGAGAAACATATAAAAGAGATGACTTTTCTCTATCAAAACAATCATCATATTTACACTTTGTTTTCTAGGGTTTACAAGATGAAAACTCTTCTCTTTATTCTTGTTATGAACTCATATGATATGAGTACCTAGTTTTCTTTTGGTTATGGATTAGTTGGATTTCACATAATATGATTCCTTGTTTAATATATTAGTTTTGTCTCCATATTATCGATTATGATTCACTATTTATATTGTTGCATGATTTGAATGCTTGTTTGATCGAGTCGCGAATAGGTTGAGTTTGTTTTCATCTCTATCGCTAGATTAGGGTTTGTTATATGCAAAAGTGATAGATTCCTAATTACAAGTAGCATGAATATGGTTATAGCTTGTAGTGATGCATCCTTATGATCATATGTGAACCATAACCTTTGTTAAATCGGGTTAGTGCGTTTTCCACGTCCGATTGCTTTGATGGGCCTTATTTCATAGAACTTAATGCATCTAGGGAATTAAACTTGATTAGTGCTTTTACACGTTAGGTTGTTCTTTTAGATAGAATTCATATTCGCATCTTTTAATGTATTTGTTGATGACAAGAGGAAATTAGCGGGATATTCTTGCGATCAAGGTATTATAGGGCCATTGATAAAAGAGAGATTAAATATCAATTCTAGTTATTATGACAAGAGCATGTTAGTGAATGAAAACGAAATCCTTAGCCAATGCTTTTACATCTTTGAATCTATTTGTTTACTTTTCTTTATTTGCTTTCATATTGTTTTACTTTATTAAAAATTAGAAAAATCCCCCGTGTTATTTATAGGAAACCGGAAATATATTGACAACCTAGTCCTTTCTTTGGGAACGATCATTTCTTGCCCTTGCTATATTTATATTTTGAGTAGTGAGAAAGTGTAATTTATTTTTGACGCCTACGACAGTGATCACTAGCCTACTACAAGCTAACTTCAGACTGGACCATAGTTGAACCCCAATCAGTATCCCACTAATTCAAGGTATAGTTGCACTCTTATGCCTCTGACCCCAGCAGGATACTACGTACATGATTTCCTTAGATTATCTCACCCACAACTAAGAGTTGCTACGACCCAGAATCACAGGCTTAATAATAAAAAAATCTGTCTCACACAAACAAGTCTATCAAAGGATAAATCTGTCTCCCACAGATAAACCCTAAAAGAGTTTGTTCCGTCTTTTGATAATAATCAAGGTGACTAGGAATCAATTGATAATCTAGAGTTATATTCCCCGAAGAGCAGCCTAGATTAATCAATCACCTCACAATAATCCCAATCGACTAGCGAAACAAGATGTCGTGGAATCGCAAACAATGAGAGGAAGGTGTTTGCAATTACTTTTTATATCTTGCCTATCGGAGAACTCTCACGATCTCAAGCCAATCAAAGATTAAACTCGTATGATATAAGATGCAAGATATGATCACACAACTACGATAAAAGTAGTATCGATCTGGCTTCACAATCCCAATGAAGTCTTTAAGTCGTTAACCTGATTTTAGAAAAGAAAATCAAAGGTTAATGGAGATTGAATCTAGCGAGTACACTAGTAGCACACAAACATGTGAGGATTAGTTTTGCCCAATGCTAGATGTCTCATATGTATAGTCTTCAAATCAGGGTTTTTCCGTTACAAAGCAATCCATATTCACCGTTAGATGAAAACCTGATTTAGATTCAAGCTAATATTTCTCAACACTTGAGGTATACGTTTACTGGGTTTGTGAAAACCGTGCCCAAACGTGTACTAGTGTATTGGTTCAACATAGTAACCAAATGGTTAACCATATGAGAATTTCATATTAATCTTGTTCTTCTTCACCATAACTAGTTCAAATGACTTCAAGATGAACTAGTTAAAGAGTTGTTCAATTGCTATGAGATATTATGTAACTACACAAGACACAATTGAAACAAAGATGATTCTATTTGATTGAATCGGCTCATGAACTTTATAGCCACTGTTTGCAAGAAGCATTCCTTAGTAATTTAAGTTTCATGTTTAGAGCACATCTTTAGATCATAACCACTTAAACTCACAAACAAGTTTGCGGGCTTAAGTAAACCGGTTGAGTTTTCCAAACTCAGCATAAATTGTCGGCAAGAGAACTTCCGCCAGTTCGCGGACTAAGAACACAAACGAGTTTTGGAAATCCCAGTAGAAATTCTCGATCGAGAACTTCTGTCAGTTCGCAGACTGGGCAAAGCCAATTTCTCTGGTTTCTCTCAATCAAAAAAGTTCGAAAACTTTGGATTAAGGAATACATGGTTATGTTATCTAAACTCTAATTCCAAACATTGAGACATTCTACGAGGGCGTTATATAGTCGTTATTCACAGACCGTTTTGGGTCAGAGCAATTCTAAAAGTGATTGAAACTTTTCATGGCTTTCGTCACTAGGTGAAGATAAACTTGATCAAAGCGAAACGATTTACCAACACATGATTTCGAGATATAGATATACGAGATATACTCATCTCGAAGTATCAAATGTGTATGATCCAATCTATATAGCATACAACGTTTTGTCTTATAAGAAGTAGGAGATAGAATAGATAGACTTTTGAGTGATGGATAAGTTCAAGTATCCACATAACTTTTTGTTGATGAGGTTCCTTGAGTAGATCTTTGTCGTTGTATGATGAATCGCCATGAAGTTCTTGAGCTCAACTACACTTTTATATCCTAGTCCGAGACTTGGCTATAATTGACTAGAAATCAAGACTTATAGTTTTGATCACTAACATTGACAAACATGCTTGATATAGCAACGAATGCGAGGTTGACCGAGCTATGTTCTAACACCATTAGCAAAGTGGTGCGGCTGGCATGGTTGGCATGCCTTGTCCCGAAGGCATGGATGTCATGGTATGCCATTGGCACGGTGGTGCGGCTGGCATGTTGGCATGCCTTGGCGCGGTAGCATGAGAATTAGGGTTGGCATAGATGATGGCGGTCAATGTTAAGAGTTCTGCTGTGGAACATGATCCATATATATATAAAAAGGTACCCCGGTAATTCTTACGTAGGCATGCTGATTGATTCAATAAATGTGCTACTGGTCATAATGACGTCATGTCAGATATACAGTTTTATGATCTTAACCCTAAGCTAAAAACCATCATCAATAGAAGAAAACAGGTTAGTTTACACCGAGCATCCCCCAGTTTGTGACATGTTTAATGTCTCGAGTGTTTTCGTGGAAAATATGTAGCATATTTCTATGCGTGGCAAGTCAATGTCAAGAGATTTTCCATAGGATAATAACATGTGATGCTATTAGGCTTGTCTTGGATGGTCGCCTAAGACTTGCCACATGCCTGTCTGTGGAGAATTTGGACGGCTGAGATTGTAACTCATGAGAAAGGGTGGCCATTGATTATGGCCACACTCTATTGGCGCTGGTATAGTACTGCAGTGGCGCCCGCCTAAATTAGGGTTTGGCATGCCGCAACCCTAATTAGTGCGTGTGACATGTGGTCGTGGCACAATGACGTTTTTTGTGTAGATGGTGCCATGGCCACATCAAAGAAATTATAGCAGGGCTATAATGTGGAAACGACCACAGGCGCAAGGATAGCCATTGCAGTGGCGGGGTTTAGAGCGACCTGATTGGTCGATAGAAAGAGGGCCGACAAGAACTATGGACACGGCCTCATCCCAAATGCATGTGGCGCATTTAGAACGACCTTATTGGTCGATAGAAAGAGGGTCGACAAGCACTATGGGTGCGACCTCATCCAAAATACGTGTGGAGCATTTAGAGCGACCTGATTGGTCGATGAAAATAGGGTCGGCAAGCACTATGGGTGCGGCCTCATCCCAAATACATGTGGCGTATTTAGAGCGACCTGATTGGTCGATGAAAAGAGGGCCGACAAGAACAATGGACGCGGCCACATCTCAAATGCGTGTGGTGCATTTAGAGCGACTTGATTGGTCGATGGAAAGAGGGCCGGAAAGCACTATGGGCGCGACCTCATCCCAAATGCGTGTGGCGCATTTAGAGCGACCTGATTGGTCGATGAAAATAGGGCCGGAAAGCACTGTGGGCGCGACCTCATCCCAAATACGTGTGGAGCATTTAGAGTAACCTGACTGGTCGATGAAAAGAGGGCCGACAAGCACTATGGGCGCGTCCTCATTCCAAATGCGTATGACGCATTTAGAGCGACCTGATTGGTCGATGGAAAGAGGGCCGACAAGCACTATGGGCGCGGCCTCTTTCCAAATGTGTGTAGAGGATTTAAGGTGACCTGATTGGTCGATGGGAAATAGGGTCCGGTCAGGCAACATGGGATGTGGCCACTTGCAAGTGGCGCCGGCTGGCCTATGGCATGGCCACACCTCCCTTTGTTGCTGCTCCTATTTCGCAGCTCCTTTTATTTCTTGTTTTCTGATTGTGGGTAGCATTTCACAACTACTAATCCATGGAGGATTAATTGCCTAGTTCGCATAAGCTTAATTTCGACCGTGGGGTCTAATATACTGTGCAAGGATCAAAACCCTAATTTTTACAAATTAGTCAGGGTAATATCTAAATATTGTGAATTATCACAAAATTGATTGAATTTCATGTGCTGGCACAGAGTTCTTTAAGTTTATTGCCAGAGAGCGGTATGCTTTCTTATTGAGTAATTTTATGCAAGGACCTTAACCTTATACTTATAAATTTGTGCTACTCTGCTGCGAGTGAACACAAATTGTCATGCCATATCAATATTAAGGGTTCAACTAGGGAACATAGCATAGGATAAATACTCGGAAGGCTCCGACATTAGTGAGTAATACAACTAGGAACAATTCATCTAGGAGCTTGAGTTTCAATATAATATGAAGAGACACATAGGCACTCATCGGATTTTGATATATTCTACGAATTCCCTGCGGAATATAGACATATCAATGTCTACTACATCTGATGCCGGGTCAGGTAGATAGACTTTTACAGTTTTCGCCCTATACTAAAAACCACCATCAACATTAAGTCCCATGATTAGCACGTAACAGTGGAATTGTTGATGGGTAAGCATGAGATGGTGACAGATGAGGATAAAAACTCAAAAGGGAAAGACATGAAGAGATTGCCAGGAAAAATTCGACTGACCTTTGGCAAGAGGCATGAGCGGCCGGTGATATTTGTACTAGCACACTTCTAGCTTGGCTACGGAGCATTACGCGGCTGGCTTGGACATGGAGCGTTACATGTTGAGCGGCTGGCTTGGATACGAAGTGTTGCAGGTTGAGCGTATGATGTTCCTCGTGCTGGCGCGTTGCTAGTTCGGTCATGGAGGTTGGTGCCATGGAGGGTTGGTGTTGTGGGCCCAACTGTCTTCTTCTGTACATGGTCCAAAAGGAAAATCTTCCTCTAATCGGATTCCAAAAGCGATATGCATATAAAAGGGCGTGCTAACTTCCTCCCCTTTTACCATTATCTCATCTGCTTCTTGTGTTCATTTGCAGTATCTCGATCATAGGCGTTCCAATCGTCTTCATATTTTATCTATGAGTGTAATATCCATGAGTAGTTGATCAAACTTGGACATTTAGCTCAATGTGAATGATGTTCTTTGTCAGCAGCGACATAGTAAGCATCAACAGCAACAAAGAAATCTCCAATAGTTATAATCAGTAGCAAGGCGAGCCAGGAGAACTCAAGGTATGTGATCTTTTCTCTTTTTCACATACATCCTCCCAACAATATCATCGATCTTCTCCAGAATGTTTAATAAGGTTCTGTCTCCAGAAGAATGAGTTTCTAACCTGTCCAGTAGATTTCAAAATTTACCAAACTCCATTGCACTCATGGAATGGTTGGATGAAATATATGCTAGGCAATGATCATGTCAGGGCTAATCTTGGAGAGTGTAGCTGCGTTGTTGATACATTTTTGACTTTAAGTTATTTGGTGTCTGGACTGCTGAGCTGGTGTCTGGAAGGCTTATTCTTGCCTTTTTGATTGCGGTGATGACATGTTGTGGATGCTTGTATAGTAGAAATTTTCTGGAATCGGTGGGTGAAGTAGACGAGCTGAGAGGCGTTCCGTTGCCGACATGCTGCTATCAAGTCTCCAAGGACTTCATTCCAGGCGACATCCTTTGAAACATCTTATGAATCTTGGACTATTGTATCAAATAGGATGTGATAAACAGTCCCCAGTTACCCTTTTGTATGGTTATAGATACGATGGCGTGGCCGGATATGTGAATATCTCTGTGGCGTGATTTTGGAGTCTTTGATGCACGTACACTGCTTCATGTTGATAAATTCATGCGGCTCATAAATCTTTGAAAGTGACAATGATGCTGACATAAGAAATAACATAGTAGAGGGATGTGAGGACATCCTGTGCTGGCAGTCCCCTGTTGTAATTATCCTGAGCCTATTTTCTATTGAAAGACATACTTCCATTGCATTTGCGGGTAAGGTGGTTGACGAATTGATGAAGGCGGTAATCTTTTGGATTCGTCATTTGTTGATCATTGGGCATGAGTCGCACTTGATAGCTCTGCATTATACCCAACTTCTGGCAGCCCATGCACCCCTTCCATAGGAAATTGGAAATCCAGAAATACCGAATTTGGCCTTGTCGGCGATGCGCGTCTTCATGCAGGCCTTGGTTATGCGGTACTGAGTTCTGAGTAGGTGATGCGGAAAACATGGTGTAGTTGGTATACGTAGCTTGATGAGGCATGATTTTCCTTTTTGATTCTTCACTAACAACAATGCTTATGAATGGCTGAGCCAAATAGTGCTTGTTGGTCAGGCGCCTTCCAGACAAGGAGGTGGTGATATACTTGCACTATATCTTTGAAGAGTGGTGACCTTGTCACGTTCATGATTTCTTGGTTGGTTGTCCCTTCTGAGTTGGAAGGTTCTCGGCAGTTAAGGGATTCCGTGTGTTGAGCCTCATTCCCCAAGTGTGGTTTTCGTGGTAATATCTTGTATGGTCGGTGGGTTAACCGTGATAAAGATGTCACCATCTTTCCTCCATATTGGTGGCTTCATTACTTCCTCTAAGGGAAACTAAAATATGCACAAGTTCGAATTACCTTTGTATATAGTGGTTCTTTGTGACAGACCGGAAAATTACGCCTTCGGCGCATCGCCCCGCAGGCTACAACTCCCCCGGTGCGCCACTAATGAAGCTACGATCCGGGCCTCATCCCAAGGCAAATGCACGCTCACTTGCCCTTGCGAGCATGATTCAGCTATTTAAGCTTCCACACCTTTCCAACTTACCCTTGTTCTGCAAAAGGGTTCAAGGCCATAAGGACAATGCCAACGCACTTCACATGCATATCTGGCTTTGCTTCAGCGTAGGGAATTCATCACTGAATTTCCTAGCTAGATGAGCAACTGTCATACCGCCGTGTCTTGTCCAGACTTAAGGCATAATCCGTGGACTTAGGCATAGGCCGCACCAAGCCCTTGCCATTTCCTATGTCACCTCGCTTACCAACTCTTTGTAGCTTGATATGAAGTATGAGCATCCACTTATTGGCATGCAACTTAGCCTCATCAAGTATGGACACAATCATCTCTTGCTTCGAGCTACCGAGCTTAGATGATATGAGGGGCCAACGTGCTGGACCGGAAATGCTGCAACTCCTTGCGACTGCCTACGTATCCTTCCCTACTCTAAAGGAATCAAGCACAGACCGTAGTTCATCCTCGAAGGGACAAGCAACTTATTCCAACTCGTTTGCTAGGTCGTGGCCAAGCAATAATGGTAATGGCCTAGTCCGTATAGGCCGTTCCGTCAAATACATCCAGGTGATGCATCATCGAGTCCGTGGAATGGCATAGTGATGCCTAAGCATAAAATGCCCTCTCTCAAGGATAAGCAACTATAAATGAGCCTTAGGCATCATTTATACCCTTCCGGCTAAGTTATGAAGCTTACTTGGTGCATAGTCCGCATATGCACCTTCAACCAACTACCCTTCCCTATATATGTTTATTTGACATTTTTAGAACTCTGATTGGGGGCGATAAAATCCTTCATCAACTCCCCATTTTACTATTCATGGCCGTTGCCATGTATTTTCCTGAATAACCGGCCAAGGTGGTTGTACATTCAGTTCTGGCTCACATGCCAGTTCCTATGCTCGGCCAGGATGGTTGAACATTTCCCGAGCCAAACCCGATGAAGGGATGTGATGGCTATATTTCTGACTTTGGCCCATAGGACACACCAATGTCCAGCTATGATGGATGTACATTCTTAAGGCCATCTACCCAATTGGCCTGAAGCACTCTTGGTGCGAGATTGGCTCTTGGCCAATGTAACTTCCAACTAAGGTCATATTGGCCTTAGCCAATATGCATACACGATGTACCTTACCTGGCACCCAATATTGACCCTTGGTCAATTGCCCAACGCAATGCGCCATTTTGGCGTGATATTGGCCTTAAGCCAATCTACCTCTTACCAACCAACGAAAGCTTTGGATGAAGCTTCGTCTCAGTCCATGGCGCATCTTTCAGCATGCGCCATGCTAAAAATACGGGGTGTTACACTCTTCACCCCTTAAAAGAATTTCATCCTCGAAATTCCAAATAAAAACTATTGTGGACAATCTCTTCGGTTTGGATTTCCTGAGAAAAAGTCCCACACCAGATGTTCAGAAATCACGGATTTCTTCAAGTTGTCATGAACAACAATTTAGACCTTCTGAGCACATGTCCCATACCACCTGCCCAGGAATCCAAAAAGTGCCCACAACGATACCAAGAATCTCAATTGGCCAATGCCAAGAGGATAACTCGACCAAGTATCCTGAATAGTATCCCATACTACCGCCCAGGAATCCCTAAGGTTCACAAGTTGAAAGATGTCATCTGAATGACAAGATTTCAGCACTGTATAGTGTGGAACAGTTTTCCAATTTCCCACCATCCCTGACGGTCATCCAGGTTGCCACTCGTAAGTGGGATGCTAGCCGGGCCTAACAACGCACACCCTTGGACAATTTCCAACGTGTGGGGATGATCAGTCCCATTGTCTATCCACCGTATCAGACGGTCTTCCGGATACTCGTAAGCGGCGTGCCACAGAGGCCTGGTAAACTCACAGTACTTTACAAGCTCAACTAGTTTTCAAAGTAACTAGCTCAGCAGTTACAAACTCTTTCCCACACAGAAGTTGGCCTACTTTCCAACTTTAAGTTTTCCATTAAGGAAAATAGTTGTGGACAAGTCCACTCCACACAAGTCCCTAGTGTTTTCTCGGAACTTGCTCTGATACCATCTGTGACGGACCGGAAAATTATGCCTTCGGCACGTCGCCCCGCAGGCCGCAACTCCCCCGGTGCGCCGCGATGAAGCTACGATCCGGGCCTCATCCCAAGGAAAATGCATGCTCACTTGCCCTTGCGAGCATGCTCGTGGAGAATGATTCAGATATTTAAGCTTCCACACCTTTCCAACTTACCCTTGTTCTGCAAAAGGGTTCAAGGCCATAAGGCCAATGCCAACGCACTTCACATGCATCTATGGCTTTTCCTCAGCATAGGGAATTCATCACTTAATTTCCTAGCTAGCTGAGAAACCGTCATACCGCCGTGTCTTGTCCAGACTCAATGCATAAGCCGTGTACTTAGGCATAGGCCGCACCAAGCCCTTGGCATTTCCTATGTCACCTCGCTTACCAACTCTTTGTAGATTGATAGGAAGTATGAGCATCCACTTATTGGCATGAAACTTAGCCTCATCAAGTATGGCCACAATCATCTCTTGCTTCGTGCTACCGAGCTTAGATGATATGAGGGGCCAACGTGCTGGACCGACAATGCTGCAACTCATTGTGGCTGCCTACGTATCCTTCCCTACTTTAAAGGAATCAAGCACAGACCGTAGTTCATCCTCGAAGGGACAAACAACTTATTCCAACTCGTTTGCTAGGTCGTGGCCAAGCAATAATGGTAATGGCCTAGTCCGTATAGGCCGTTCCGTCAAATACATCCAGGTGATGCGTCATCGAGTCCGTGGAATGGCATAGTGATGCCTAAGCATAAAATGCCCTCTCTCAAGGCTAAGCAACTATAAATGAGCCTTATGCATCATTTATACCCTTTCGGCTAAGCTATGAAGCTTACTTGGTGCATAGTCTGCATATGCATCTTCAACCAACTACCCTTCCCTATATATTTTTATTTGACATTTTTAGAACTCTGATTGGGGGCGATAAAATCCTTCATCAACTCCCCGTTTTACTATTCATGGACATTGCCATGTATTTTCCTGAATAACCGGCCAAGGTGGCTGTACATTCAGTTCTGGCTCACATGCCAGTTCCTATGCTCGGCCAGGATGGCTGAACATTTCCCGAGCCAAACACGATAAAGGGTCGTGATGGATATATTTCCGACTTTGGCCCATAGGCCACACCAATGTCCAGCTGTGATGTTTGTACATTCTTAATGCCATCTACCCAATTTTCCTAAAGCACTCTTGGTGCGAGATTGGCTCTTGGCCAATGTAACTTCCAACTAAGGTCATATTGGCCTTAGCCAATATGCATACACGATGTACCTTACCTGGCACCCAATATTGACCCTTGGTCAATTGCCCAACGCAATGCGCCATTTTGGCGTGATATTGGCCTTAAGCCAATCTACCTCTTACCAACTAAAGGAAGCTTTGGATGAAGCTTCATCTCAGTCCATGGCGCATCTTTCAACATGCGTCATGCGAAAAATATGGGGTGTTACACTCTTCACCCCTTAAAAGAATTTCGTCCTCGAAATTCCAAATAAAAACTATTGTATACAATCTCTTCGGTTTGGATTTCTTGAGCAAAAGTCCCATTCCAGATGCTCAAAAATCATGGGTTTCTTCAAGTTGTCATGAACAACAATTTAGACCTTCTGAGCACATGTCCCATACCACCTGCCCAGGAATACAAAAAGTGCCCACAACGTTAACAATAATCGCAATCGGCCAATGCCAAAAGGATAACTCGACAAGGTATCCTAGATAGCATCCCATACTACCACCCAGGAATACCTAAGGTTCACAAGTTGAAAGATGTCATCAAAATGACAAGGAAAAACTCAATGCAACACTGTGAGGACCAATCTCTAATGCCAGTACATTGGGATGCAAGACACCGTCCTTGACGGATTTACCGGGTTGCCACTCGTAAGTGGGATGCTAGCCGGGCCTGACAATGCACACGCTTGGCCAGTGCCAACATGTGGGGATGATCAATCCCATTGTCTACCCACCGTCCCAGACGGTCTTCCGGATGCTCGTAAGCGGGGTGCCACAAAGGCCTGTCAAACTCACAGTACTCATACAAGCTCAACTCGATTTGCAAAGTAACTGATCTAGCAGTTACAAACTATTTCCCGCGCATAATTTGGCCTACTCTCCAACTTAAAGTATTCTGTTAAGGAAAATAATTGTGGACAAGTCCACTCCGCACAAGTCCCTAGTGTTTTCTCGGAACTTGCTCTGATACCATCTGTGACGGACCGGAAAATTACGCCTTCGGCGCGTCGCCCCGCAGGCCGCAACTCCCCCTGTGCGCCACTGATGAAGCTACGATCCGAGCCTCATCCCATGGCAAATGAATGCTCACTTGCCCTTGCGAGCATGCTCGTGGAGCATGATGCAGCTAACTTAGCTTCCACACCTTTCCAGCTTACCCTTGTTCTGCAAAGGGTTTATGGCCATAAGGCTAATGCCAATGCACTTCGCATGCATCTCTGGATTTTCCTCAGCGTAAGGAATTCATTATTGAATTTCCTAGCTAGCTGAGAAAACGTCGTACCGTCGGGTCTGGTCCAGGCATAAGCCCTGGACATCGCGTAGGCCGCACCAAGCCCTTGCCCTTTCCTACGTTGCCTTACTTACCAACTCTTTATAACTTGATAGGAAGTATGAGCATCCCCTTACTGGCATGCAACTTAGCCTCATCAAGTCTGGCCACAATCATCTCTTGCTTCGAGCTACCGAGCTTAGATGATATGAGGGGCCAACGTGCTGGACCGGCAATGCTGAAACTCATTGCGGCTGCCTACGTATCCTTCCCTACTCTAAAGGAATCAAGCACAGACCTTAGTTCATCCTCGAAGGGACAAGCAAATTATTCCAACTCGTTTGCTAGGCCGTGGCCAAGCAATAATGGTAATGGCCTAGTCCGTATAGGCCGTTCCGTCAAATACATCCAAGTGATGCATCATCGAGTCCGTGGAATGGCATAGTGATGCCTTAGCATCATATGCCCTCTCTCAAGGCTAAGCAACTATAAATGAGCCTTAGGCATCATTTATACCCTTACGGCTAAGCTATGAAGCTTACTTGGTGCATAGTCCGCATATGCACCTTCAACCAACTACCCTTCCTTATATATGTTTATTTGACATTTTTAGAACTCTGATTGGGGGTGATAAAATCCTTCATCAACTCCCCATTTTACTATTCATGGCCGTTGCCATGTATTTTCCTGAATAACCGGCCAAGGTGGCTGTACATTCAGTTCTGGCTCACATGCCAGTTCCTATGCTCGGCCAGGATGGATGAACATTTCCCGAGCCAAACCCAATGAAGGGCCGTGATGGCTATATTTCTGACTTTGGCCCATATGCCACACCAATGTCCAACTGTGATGGATGTACATTCTTAAGGCCATCTACCCAATTGGCATGAAGCACTCTTGGTGCGAGATTGGATCTTGGCCAATGTAACTTCCAACTAAGATCATATTGGCCTTAGCCAATATGCATACGCGATGTGCCTTACCTGGTACCCAATATTGACCCTTGGTCAATTTCCCAACGCAATGCGCCATTTTGGCGTGATATTGGCCTTAAGCCAATCTAACTCTTACCAACCAAAGGAAGCTTTGGATGAAGCTTCATCTCAGGCCATGGCACATCTTTCAGCATGCGCCATGCGAAAAATACGGGGTGTTACAGTAAGGGCGTTTGGCTTGGCATGATGTGACTAGCATGGCTAGGGCCAAGGCAAAGTGAGTTTGGCATGACGCGGCTAGATTGGGCTAGTTTTGGTTTGGCTTGGCATGTGGGGGCCAAGGGTTTTCCATAGGCGCATGACGTGGCTAGGGCCAAGGCAAGGGCATTTGGCTTGGCATGATGTGACTAGCATGGCTAGGGACAAGGCAGAGTGCGTTTGGCATGGTGCGGATAGATTGGGATAGTTTTGGTTTGGCTTGGCATGTGGGGCCAAGAGTTTTCCATAGGCGCATGGCGTGGCTAGGGACAACTCAAGGGCGTTTGGCTTGGCATGATGTGACTAGCGTAGCTAGGGCCAAGGCAGAGTGTATTTGGCATGACGCGGCTAGCTTGGGCTAGGTTTGGTTTGGCTTGGCATGTGGGGCCAAGGGTTTTCCATGGGCATATGGCGTGGTTAACTTGGGCTAGGTGACGGACCAAGCTAGGGTTTTGGGGTCAAAGGTCGTTTGGTAACCTTAGACGGTTAGGATTTTCTCCTGGGATTGAAGGGCAACCGTTGATTGTTGCATGCCTTCGTTTTGATATCCGCGTAGTGAAGGCCAGTATGGTGGCGTGGCATGGGGACATGGCGAGGTGCATTTGGCATGGTATGGTAGGTGTGGATGACATGATTTTCCATTGGCACTGGGGTGCGGCTATCATGGATGGCATTCTTTGGCACAATCGGTGTGTCTGGCATGGTTTGCCATTGGCACAGAGGTGCGGCTAGCATGGTTGGCATGCTTTGGCGCGGTCGGTATCGCTGGCATGATTTTCCATTGGCATAGAGGTGTGGCTAGCATGGTTGGCATGCTTTGGCACGGTCGGTGTGGCTGGCATGATTTGATATTGGCACAGAGGTGCGGCTAGCATGGCTGACATGCTTTGGCGCGGTCGGTATGGCTGGCATGATTTGACATTGGCACAGAGGTGAGTCTAGCATGGTTGGCATGCTTTGGCGCGATCAGTGTGGCTGGCATAATTGGCCATTGGCACAGAGGTGCGGCTAGCATGGTTGGCATGCTTTGGCGCGGTCGGTGTGGATGGAATGATTTGCCAATGGCACAGAGGTGCGGCTAGCATGGTTGGCATGCTTTGGCGCGGTCGGTGTGGCTGGCATGATTTTCCATTGGCACAGAGGTGCGGCTAGCATGGTTGGCATGCTTTGGCACGGTCGGTGTGGCTGGCATGATTTGCCATTGGCATAGAGGTGCGACTAGCATGGTTGGCATGCTTTGGTGCGGTCGGTGTGGCTGGCATGATTTTCCATTGGCACAGAGGTGCGGCTAGCATGGTTGGCATGCTTTGGCGTGGTCGGTGTGGCTAGCATTATTTGCCATTGGCACAGAGGTGCGGCTAGCATGGTTGGCATGCTTTGGCGCGGTCGGTATGGCTCGCATGAATTGTCATTGGCACAGAGGTGCGGCTAGCATGGTTGGCATGCTTTGGCGTGGTTGGTGTGGCTGGCATGATTTTCCATTTGCACACGTGGGAATTAGGGTTTGGGTTGTCGTAACCCTAATTTGAAAAAGATACCCCGATAATTATTTAGGAACACATTAAAGGTTTCAGTAAATGTGCCTAGTAAATGCTCGTTACTTTAAATGTTGTGACATCACTGTCTGCTAGGGTTTAATGTTTTACGATTTTAACCCTAAGCTAAAAACCACCATCAACATTAAGTCCCTTGATTAGCTCTGAATATGTGCCTTGTTGCGAGGTAAGCATATGATGGTGACAGACAAGGAGGGAATCGAGGTGTAAATTATTGCAAAGATGGTTAGGAGAATCCGACTAACATCTTTGAGTGGTAAAGAGAGTTTTGGCTTCCCGTGTTGGCGGCCCTACGTAAGTTGTACGGGAATGCAGACCTTGGAGTGGTGAGACGAAAGTTACCGGCTTGGTCTGGTCGTACATCTCCAAGGAAAAAGGGGCGCGGTCTTGGAAGGTGATGCAAGTGGACAGCTTGGCTCTAGGGGCCAAGAGGTGGCATGGTCTTGGTAAGGCAAACGCGCGTGGATGATAAGGTCGTGTCAGTGGAGCGACGACTTGGCATAGTGTTGCCTTGACAAGATGAGACGTACTCGGACGGCTAGGCATAGTAGGGCCGCGGAAATGTATTGAATGGATTGGCAGGGGGGTATGCGGCAATGGAATAGTGGAACGTGCAAGGTCGTCTAGGCGTGGTGGGACCGCGATAATGGCATGAGCGGTCTTGGGCATGGGAATTGGTCTTTGCGGGACCGGTTTCCTCTTTTCTTTTCTTGGCTCAAAATAGGAAATCCTTTCTTTGTTCAAACTCCCACGTACCATGTATATATAAAAGGAGGGTCGACTTCTCTTTTTGCTTCAGGCCTATTTATTCCTCCCAGTCGTGTGACAACAATAAAGCAGAGCGGACGATAAAATCCCAGGTATGCCTTCCAACACTTCTCTTTAACTCATTTTTTTTTGCTGGTGTAAACCCTAGTTATAGGCGTACCTTTTTTGTAGGTATTTTTTGCCCTAGATTTTCGTAACACTTAGGCATGAATACCATAGTAATGTTGACCGCCCCTGCTCACTGTGAAAGGTAGGTACGTGATAGTAATCTGCCATCCTTTTCCCACGAAAACCTAGTTTTTAGGGTTTACTCCTTGTTTTGGTGTGGACGTGTGTGTGGTTCCCCTGGTGGGTCACTCCTCCTCGGTTGGACAAGAATTTTATGCCGTAGGGCACATCCTTGAAACAGACTGGCTTGCATCTGTGGTGAAAATAATTTTCGTGCGCTTTCTGTAATAATTTCTCTTTGCATTGTTCCATTGTAGTTGTTTGAGAAAATATTCGTTATGATGTCACTTGAGGAGAGTTCTGCTGTACAAAAAGATGTTTGAAATTCCAAACCAAACGTAGATGATGAATTCTTCACTATATCGGCCACGGTTAGGAGGAACCATCCCAACCGTGTGTCTATGTAACACCCCGTATTTTTAGCATGGCACATGCTGAAAGATGCGCCATGGACTGAGATGAAGCTTCATCCAAAGCTTTCGTTGGTTGGTAAGAGGTAGATTGGCTTAAGGCCAATATCACGCCAAAATGGCGCATTACGTTGGGCAATTGACCAAGGGTCAATATTGGGTGCCAGGTAAGGCACATCGTGTATGCATATTATTTAAGGCCAATATGACCTTAGTTGGAAGTTACATTGTCCAAGAGCCAATCTCGCACCAAGAGTGCTTCAGGCCAATTGGGTAGATGGCCTTAAGAATGTACTACCATCACAGCTGGACATTGGTGTGTCCTATGGGCCAAAGTCGGAAATATAGCCATCACGGCCCTTCATCGGGTTTGGCTCGGGAAATGTTTAGCCATCCTGGTTGAGCATAGGAACTGGAATGTGAGACAGAACTGAATGTACATCCACCTTGGCAGGTTATTCAGGAAAATACATGGCAATGGCCATGAATAGTAAAATAGGGAGTTGATGAAGGATTTTATCGCCCCCAATCAGAGTTCTAAAAATGTCAAATAAACATATATAGGGAAGGGTAGTTGGTTGAAGGTGCATATGAGGACTATGCACCAAGTAAGCTTCATAGCTTAGCCGGAAGGGTATAAATGATGCCTAAGGCTCCTTTATAGTTGCTTAGCCTTGAGAGAGGGCATATGATGCTAAGGCATCACTATGCCATTCCACGGACTCGATGATGCATCACTTGGATGTATTTGATGGAACGGCCTATACGGACTAGGCCACTACCATTATTGCTTGACCACGGACTAGCAAACGAGTTGGAATAAGTTGCTTGTCCCTTAGAGGATAAACTACGGTCTGTGCTTGATTCCTTTAGAGTAGGGAAGGATACGTAGGCAGCCGCAATGAGTTGCAGCATTGCCGGTCCAGCACGTTGTCCCCTCATATCATCTAAGCTCGGTAGCTCGACGCAAGAGATGATTGTGTCCAGACTTGATGAGGCTAAGTTGCATGCCAGTAAGGGGATGCTCATACTTCCTATCAAGTTACAAAGAGTTGGTAAGTGAAGCGGAGTAGGAAAGGGCAAGGGCTTGGTGCGGCCTATGCCTAAGTCCATGGATTATGTCTTGAGTCTGGACAAGACCCGACGGTATGACGGTTGCTCAGCTAGCTAGGAAATTCAGTGATGAATTGCCTACACTGAGGCAAAGCCATAGATGCATGCGAAGTGCATTGGCATTGGCCTTATGGCCTTGAACCCATTTGCAGAACAAGGGTAAGTTGGAAAGGTGTGGAAGCTTAAATAGCTGAATCATGCTCCACGAGCATGCTTGCAAGGGCAAGTGAGCGTACATCTTCCTGGGGATAAGGCCCGGATCGTAGCTTCATCAGTGGCGCGACGGGGGAGTTGCGGCCTGCGGGGTGACTCGCCGAAGGCGTAATTTGCCGGTCCGTCACAGATGGTATCAGAGAAAATTCCGAGAAAACACTAGGGACTTGTGCGGAGTGGACTTGTCCACAACTATTTTCCTTAAGGGAAAACATAAAGTTGGAGAGTAGGCCAACTTCTGCGCAGGAAAGAGTTGTAACTGCTTCTCCAGTTACTGTGCAAATCAAATTGAGCTTTTCCATGTAATGTGAGTTTGCCTGGCCCAAGTGGCACACCACTTACGAGTGGATATCCGGAAGACCGTTAGGGAAGGTGGGTAGACAATGGGACTGATCATCTCCACACGTTGGAAACTGTCCAAGGGTGTGCGTTATCAGGCCCGGCTAGCATCCCACTTACGAGTGGCAACCTGGATGACCGTCAGGGACGGTGGGCAATTGGAAAACTGTTCCACACAGTACAGTGCTGAAATCTTGTCATTCAGATGACATCTTTCAACTTTTGAACCTTAGGGATTCCTGGGTGGTAGTATGGGATACTATTCAGGATACCTTGTCGAGTTATCCTCTTGGCATTGGCCAATTGCGATTCTTGGTATCGTTGTGGGCACTTTTTGGATTCCTGGGAAGGTGGTATGGGACATGTGCTCAGAAGGTCTAAATTGTTGTTCATGACAACTTGAAGAAATCCGTGATTTCTGAGCATCTGGTATGGGACTTTTGCTCGGGAAATCCAAACTGAAGAGATTGTCCACAATATTTTTTATTTGGAATTTCGATGACGAAATTGTTTTTAAAGGGTGAAGAATGTAACACCCCGTATTTTTAGCATGGCGCATGCTGAAAGATGCGCCATGGACTGAGATGAAGCTTCATCCAAAGCTTCCGTTGTTTGGTAAGAGGTAGATTGGCTTAAGGCCAATATCACGCCAAAATGGCGCATTACGTTGGGCAATTGACCAAGGGTCAATATTGGGTGCCAGGTAAGGCACATCGTGTATGCATATTGGCTAAGGCCAATATGACCTTAGTTGGAAGTTACATTGGCCAATAGCCAATCTCGCACCAAGAGTGCTTCAGGCCAATTGGGTAGATGGCCTTAATAATGTACAGCCATCACAGCTGGACATTGGTGTGGCCTATGAGACAAAGTCGGAAATATAGCCATCACGTACCTTCATCGGGTTTGGCTCGGGAAATGTTCAGCCATCCTGGTCGAGCATATGAACTGGCATGTGAGCCAGAACTGAATGTACAGCCACCTTGGCCGGTTATTCAGGAAAATGCATGGAAACGGCCATGAATAGTAAAACGGGGAGTTGATGAAGGATTTTATCGCCCCCAATCAGAGTTCTAAAAATGTAAAATAAACATATATAGGGAAGGGTAGTTGGTTGAAGGTGCATATGCGGACTATGCACCAAGTAAGCTTCATAGCTTAGCCGGAAGGGTATAAATGATGCCTAAGGCTCATTTATAGTTGCTTAGCCTTGAGAGAGGGAATATGACGCTAAGGCATCACTATGCCATTCCACGGACTCGATGATGCATCACTTGGATGCATTTGACGGAACGGCCTACGGACTAGGCCATTACCATTATTGCTTAGCCACGACCTAGTAAACGAGTTGGAATAAGTTGCTTGTCCCTTAGAGGATAAACTATGGTCTGTGCTTGATTCCTTTAGAATAGGGAAGGATACGTAGGCAGCCGCAATGAGTTGCAGCATTGCCGGTCCAGCACGTTGGCCCCTCATATCATCTAAGCTCGGTAGCTCGACGCAAGAGATGATTGTGTCCATACTTGATGAGCCTAAGTTGCATGACAGTAAGTGGATGCTCATACTTCCTATCAAGTTATAAAGAGTTGGTAAGCAAGGCAACGTAGGAAAGGGCGAGGGCTTGGTGCGGCCTACGCCATGTCTAGGGATTATGCCTGGACCAGACCCGACGGTACGACGTTTGCTCAGCTAGATAGGAAATTCAGTAATGAATTCCTTACGCTGAGGAAAATCCAGAGATGCATGCGAAGTGCATTGGCATTGGCCTTATGGCCATAAACCTTTTGCAGAACAAGATTAAGCTGGAAAGGTGTGGAAGCTAAGTTATCTGCATCATGCTCCACGAGCATGCTCGCAAGGGAAAGTGAGCGTGCATTGCCAGGGGATGATGCCCGGATCGTAGCTTCATCAGTGGCGCACCGGGGGAGTTGCGGCCTACGGGGCGATGCGCCGAAGGTGTAATTTTATGGTCCGTCACAGTTTATTCTTCTGACCGGCTCGGAAAGCGAAGGGAGAAGGCCGGTCGGCTCGGACAGGAAACATAGTAAGGTTTTTCCTTCAGAGGAGAGAATATCATGCCTCTCATATTGACTTTAAATCTCTGTGAGTCTATTGCGTCCCTTCGAGAAATGGATGCGGTTCATGATAGGCCAGGAGCATGTAAGAACCAACTTAAACAAGGCGCATATCGTTGATGCTGTTTCAGCTTCTGAAGTGCTTCAGATTAGGAAAGATATTCCAGGCTTGGTTGCTTTTGTTGCCAGATGGTGTCCGGACACCCACACGGCCGTATATAGATGGGGTGTAATGACCATTTCCTTAGAGAGTGTGGCTGTACTGCTGAACCTTCCCGTAGTTGGAAACCTTGATGTTAAGTTGTCCGCTGATGAAGAAGAAATGCATGCTGCCCTAGTTGCGAAATCAAAAGGGTTCGCTCGGAAATAAAATGAGACTAAGTGTTTCTATGAGTGGTGGGTGTCCCAGTGGTTTCCTGATGCGTTAGAGTCGAACCAGAAGAACAGTACTCTTCATGTTGCATCATTCTTGGCTCTTTGGCTATCCAGATATTTTTTTGATGACGGCTCGGGCAAGAAAGAGATAAGACATGGACTTATCAAGTTTGCCATAAAATTAGCAAAAGGTGTTGTTCTCCCCCTTGGTGGTTTATTTATTGGTTCTCTGTATGCACACCTGGACTAGCTGGTTTCGGACATGCGCGCCTCGAACGGTCATATGAAAGTGGATTCGTATGTTCATGCCGCCTTTTTCTAGGCATGGTTGTGGGAGCATTTCGAGAAGTATGCCCCGAAACCATTGACTATACTTCCAAAGTCTTGGGGTGGCTCCAGAATACTGCGTTGGTCGAACAGGGACCGAAAAACTGGTCTGAAATTGATCAGGTTCCTTAACAACTCGTATGCGGTTAATTTTCATCCATGGGCTCCGGTGCATGCGTCCATAACTCAGATTAGTACCTTTGCTTCTGCTCCAAACATGTATTTGCTTTCTGATGGAGGGAATCTGGGCGTCGGTGAGATTGTATTCATGCGAAGTTGCACATCTGGATATATACCTTCTTTATTTAGAGGATCGTGTTAGGAAGTCTCTTATAATATTGAGCGAGCAGCTCTACATATGGGTTTCGACCAAGGGGTCCCTCTCGTTCGTCAGATTGCAGCTCTAGAGGATCCATTATCATACATTCTTGATGCTAGTGTTCTTGCGCTGGGAAGAAGCCTCCCTTTATTGCTTTCGGAACGAAATCCGTCAACTACCTCCAAGTATAACGCATTCTTGCAGTAAATTCCTCGTCATCCATGAATTTGTGAAAGTCGTAGTGGAGAACACTCGTGGTAGGCCTTCTACCAAGATTTTAGCAAAATATCCATTATTGAGGGATACTTCTTTAACCAAAAGGAAATATGTCGGTCTGGACTGGACAGTCCCCAAGTGAAGGAGCGAAGGTCTAAGAATCGTGCTGGCGGTTTCCAGTCAGATTCCACGGATCTACCGACTTTTAGTTCATCCAACATGAGGGTACGTGTGATTTCTTTCTTGACTTCAGCTGGATCACGTATATCCTTGTTTCTTTTCTGAGAATACGTCCTTATATCTCGTCCAGGGTTTCAGCAGCACGCACGCGTTTTCTAAACTTGCATGTAGTCAGAAAGCATCATTTTTCAAGATAGAGGGTGGCGGTGCCGAGCTCATCCATGGTGATGGGGATTCCGAAAAGGATGAAAGTTCAGAGTCCAGCGATGGAGAGAGTAGTTCTTCCGATAACAGTGCTGAATCTTCCTCTAGTCAGTCTGAAACCGAATCGGTGAGTCCCCTTCATGTTTTTATTCTTTCCCCATTTTTTTATTCTTTTCAGTAAAACTAAATTTTGATTTTTAAGAGGAAATCGTTCATGGGTATGATCTTGAAGTGGAAGGCCACCAGAGCAAAGACGTAACCGTACTTCCCACTGCGGAAACTATGCCAGATAGCAATTTGGACATAGAGGTCATCGTCCCGAGGGCGCTGCCGTAACTCAGGTGGAGGAGAGCACTTCGGGGGGTGAAATTTTAGTTAGGGATCCCCTGCCAGTTGATGATTCAGTTACAGGTGCCACCTTTAATCCTCCGTATCTGGCCTCTTTTCCAAGTCATGTGTTGATTGGTGGATTTAGCGTGCCATCTAAACATGCGATATTGTACACCAAGATTTAGGAAAGCTACGGTCACATTACCACGACTAAGAAGATCACCAGTAGACATGTGTTGGTCAAGCGTATGGAGGAAGCCTTGTCTTCGATTGATTAAATGTGCAGCATGACTGGTCATACAGTTTCTGAGGATGTAATCTCGAGCTGGAAGTTCCATCGTGACATGTGCATGGGCTTCGAATTCAACGTTCCTTGGTTCGTTGAAGGTCTTTCTGATGTTGAAAGGTCGTTGGCCGGAGCAGTTGAAGGTCCTTCCACAGACATGATGAAGAAGCAGGAAGCGGAATTCAAGAAGTTGTGCAAGAAGCTGAAACTTAAGAGGGCGGCTCTCCAAAGCACGAGGGAGGCCTTTACCAAAAGGAGCAAGACGTTGTTGGAAAACTTTCTTTGAATATATATCTGTCTTTTGGACCTCTTATCCTTGGGTTTTTTTTTAAAGGCAAATGAGATGCCTGGTTTTTGGTTTTTGACTTTCTGATTTTCTCGGGTTAATAGATAAATGCTACCTTGACGATTTTGGATTATATATTTTTTTTGAATGAAGTGTTTAGAATGGAATTATCTTTGGCTATGAATGAAGTGACGCAGACATCCCAGGAATACCATGGAACCGTGTGTTGGTAGATGACATGGGATGAAACATGGCTATAGGTTTTATCAGAACTTGAAAAAGCAGACCACGTATTTTTGTCTAGATAAGACTTACTCGGTTTCTCAGGTCTTCTGATGAGAATAAACTTTCCAGGCGTAGGATCAAGTTTTTTTTTCTTCGAGAAACATGGTCATGGGAAGTCCCAAGTCTTCCAAGTCGTTGCTGAGTTGTCTGATAACTACGCCATTAATCCCTGGGCGGATCATTTTGCTCCTAGCCTCTGAGAAGTCCCCAGTCATCCCTTGTCGTGTCATGACTGATAATCGAGCCGTCGAGTAACTGAGTCGGAGTGGATCTCCTTCCTCTACCATCTTGACGTCTTGGTCGAAGAATGAGATCGCTAGTTGAAAGTTGACATTGTAACCGAAAGATTGAACCTCCCGTTGTGGTCGCCAATTGTTTGTAGGTGAAAATGGTTTCGACTGATTTTGGTAATTGTGTGTGTGAAAGTGAGAAACAATTTAAACCCTAAACAATGTACTACAGGGGAGTACTTTAGATTCGAGAGATCAATCTGTACAAGTCCGGCCTAAACCAAGAAATGGCCGTTCCAGACTTGCTTCGGTCACAAAGTGGAGGAGAAGGGTTGGTTTAGGGAGGGAAGCGAAGAAAATGCTGGGGCCAGAATAATTCTGGAAGAGTAGTATTTGACTTGTATCAGAAGGTGAAAGCTTCGAGAAAGCTAGCAAGAGTTTTCTTTTTGAGTGTGGTATTTTTCCCTGACCAAAAACTTGTTATCTCTGGTGGAAATAGGTAAGCCTATTTATACAAGTCTAAAAATAAACGTACTCTGGCCTCATAAGAAAAGAAAACGGATGAGTTAAATGGGAAGAAGTGGTAACGCCTGGTATTGATGGAATTTGATGGAATTGATGTTCCATAATGAAAGAGCGTTTCACCGTTGCTTCCTGCATTTACTAACCGTCTTATTCTTATTACACTATCTTGAAATGGGCATTTGTGTATGCCGCACGCTATATACCACCAAACCAATACCCTAATGAGCATCCCCAGTTTGTGTTGATGTCTCGAATGTTTTTGGAAAACATGTAGCACGTTGTTGTTGCTTGGAAAGTCAATCTCGGGAAACTTGCTAGCCTGGTGACCTTTGACGGTCGAGATTTTGCATCTTGAGAGGAGGGGCAACCGTTGATCATTGCACACCTTTGTTTTGGTAGCCGCGTAGTGAAGGCCAATGTAGTGGCGCGACTATGTTGGCATGGCATGGTTTGGCATGGCCAAACTTAGGTTTTCGAGCCAAAGGTTACCATGTGTCATCTGGTAACCTTGGATGGCTAGGATTTGCTCCTGGGATTGAAGGGCAACCGTTGATTGTTGCACGCCTTCTTTTGGTGGCCATGTAGGGAAGGCCAACACGGTGGTGTGGATAGGTTAGGCTTGGAATATGGGGCCAACGGTTCGCCTTGGGCGTGGCTAGCTTTGGCTAGGTGCGATTTTGGCTTGGGATGTGGGGCCAAGGGTTTTCCTTGGGCGTGGCTAGCTTTGGCTAGGTGCGATTTGGCTTGGCATGTGGGGCCAAGGGTTTTCCATGGGCGTATGGCGTGGTTAGGGCTAAGGCAAAGTGCGTTTGGCATGGCGAAGCTAGCGTGGGCTAGGTTTGGTTTGGCTTGGCATGTGGGGGCCAAGGGTTTTCCATAGGCGCATGGCCTGGCTAGGGCCAAGGAAAGGGCGTTTGGCTTGTCATGATGTGACTAGCATGGATAGGACCAAGGCAGAGTGCGTTTGGCATGGCGCGACTAGCTTGGGCAAGGTTTGGTTTGTCTTGGAATGTGGGGGCCAAGGGTTTTCCATAGGCGCATGGCGTGGCTAGGGCCAAGGAAAGGGCGTTTGGCTTGGCATGATGTGACTAGCATGGCTAGGACCAAGGCAGAGTGCGTTTGGCTTGGCATGATGTGACTAGCATGGATAGGACCAAGGCAGAGTGCGTTTGGCATGGCGCGGCTAGCTTGGGCTAGGTTTGGTTTGGCTTGGCATATGGGGCCAATAGTTTTCCATAGGCACATGGCGTGGCTAGGGCCAATGCAAGGGCGTTTGGCTTAGCATGATGTGACTAGCGTAGCTAGGGCCAAGGCAGAGTGCGTTTGGCATGGCGCGGCTAGCTTGGGCTAGGTTTGGCTTGGCATGTGGGGCCAAGGGTTTTCCATGGGCGTATGGTATGGTTAGCTTGGGCTAGGCGCATGACCAAGCTATGGTTTTGGGGGCAAAGGTCATTTGGTACCTTAGACGGCCAGGATTTTCTCATGGGATTGAAGGGAAACCGTTGATTGTTGCATGCCTTCGTTTTGATAGCCGCGTAGTGAAGGCCAGTATAGTGGCGCGGCATGGGGTCATGGCGAGGTGTGTTTGTCATGGTGCGGTAGGTATAGCTGGCATGATTTTCCATTGGCACGGAGGTTCGGCTAGCATGGTTGGCATGCTTTGGCACGGTCGGTGTGGCTGTCATGGTTTGACATTGGCACAGAGGTGCGGCTAGCATGGTTGGCATGATTTGGCGCGGTCGGTGTGGCTGGAATGATTTGTCATTGGCACAGAGGTACGGCTAGCATGGTTGGCATGCTTTGGCGCGGTCGGTGTGGATGGCATGATTTGCCATTGGCACAGAGGTGTGGCTATCATGGTTGACATGCTTTGGGGCGGTCGGTGTGGCTGGCATGATTTTCCATTGGCACAGAGGTGCGGCTAGCATGGTTGGCATGCTTTGGCGCGGTCGGTGTGGCTGGCATGATTTTCCATTTGCACAGAGGTGTGGCTAGCATGGTTTACATGCTTTGGGGCGGTCGGTGTGGCTGACATGATTTTCCATTGGCACAGAGGTGCGGCTAGCATGGTTGGCATGCTTTGGCGTGGTCGGTGTGGATGGCATGATTTTCCATTGGCACAGAGGTGCGTCTAGCATGGTTGGCATGATTTGGCGCGATTGGTGTGGCTGGCATGATTTTCCATTGGCACAGAGGTGCGGCTAGCATGGTTGGCATGCTTTGGCGCGGTCGGTGTGGCTGGAATGATTTTCCATTGGCACAAAGGTGCGGCTAGCATGGTTGGCATGCTTTTGCGCGGTCGGTGTGGCTGGCATGATTTTCTATTGGCACAGAGGTGCGGCTAGCATGGTTGGCATGCTTTAGCGCAGTCGGTGTGGCTGGCATGATTTTCCATTGGCACAGAGGTGCGGCTAGCATGGTTGGCATGCTTTAGCGCGGTTGGTGTGGCTGGCATGATTTGCCATTATCACACGTGGGAATTAGGGTTTGGCTTGTCGTAACCCTAATTTGAAAAAGATACCCCGATAATTATTTAGGGACACATTAAAGGTTTCAGTAAATGTGCCTAATAAATGCTCGTTACTTTAAATGTTGTGACATCACTGTCGGCTAGGGTTTAGTGTTTTATGATTTTAACCCTAAGCTAAAAACCACCATCAACAACTGCGCATGGTGCAAAACCCTAATTTTTACAAATTAGTCATGGTAATATCTGAATCCTGTTAATTATCACAAAATTGATTGAATTTCATGTGCTGGCACAGAGTTCTTTAAGTATATTTCCAAATAGCAGTATGCTTTCTGATTGAGTACTTTTATGTAAGGATCTTAACCTTGATACTTGGAAATTCGTGCTACTCTGCTACGAGTAACACAAATTGTCATGCCACATTAATATTAAAGTTTCAACTAGGGAACATAGCATAGGAAAAATACACGGCAGGCTCCGACATTAGTGAGTAATACATCTAGGAGATTATATACTCATTAGGCTCTATACTAGTGAACAATTCATCTAGGAGCTTTGAGTTTCAATATAATATGAAGAGAGACATAGGCACTCATCATATTTTGATATATTCTCCGAATTCCCTGCAGAATATAGATATATCAATGTCTACTACATCTGATGCCGTGTCAGGTAGATAGACTTATAAAGTTTTCTCCCTATACTAAAAACCACCATCAACAGATTCATAAACAAGTTTACGAACTTACTTCCTTAAAACACATGTAGAATATTGTTTCCTATGATGAAATCCTCACCTCATACCCATACATAATAACAATAGCATTTAAACGATTATGTCGATGTCTTATCTACAAAGTTTAATGGTTAAGCAATAAACCTCGTATTGTATTCCTTAACTATGTCTTTCTAGAGTGTTCATGCTTCGCAGTTTTGTTTTCAATATGTACGACTTGAAAGATACATTAGGAAATAAAACAGTTCAAGTCAAATATCACTAACCTCAAGTGGAAGGATGATGTTTTCGTTGTAGCTTCTTACTTCTTCACTTATTCAAGTCTTCACAATACTTATAATGTCTCATATCCTAATAATTTCAAGCTAACCTATACGAAGTTGACTCTAGTACATAATCAAGCAACTCTTAAAAATTATTAACACAATTTTTCATGTACAATAAATAAGGGTATTTGTGAGAAAATTCATCTTGAAAATAGGACTCCGCCTATCTAGTGGTACAAAGAAAATTCAAAATTCCTCCTATATAATAGGTACGGAGGGAGTAAAAAATAAACCCTGATATTTTGAGAAAATGCCAACTTTGAATTTTCAGGACTTTAATGTTCTTTTACATGCCCATTTCCACTAAGATCATTATTTAGCAAAACTAAGTTGAGTCATTTATATATGAGTAAATTTTGAACACAAATGAATGGTGATGTGTTCCAGCTATGACTCGCTTCTGTTAGAATACGGGCATCCAACTCAAAATCAATTAGCAATGAGTGGAGAGGCCCTAAGGATCATAAACCGCAAGATATTAGGTTGCCCAAATAATGTGGGACTAATAATCTCAACACATCCCCTCACATGTAGCCTCGTTGGGTCTAACACGTGGACAATTAAATCGGGTGACACGGAGTAAAGGCGCGGTCAAATGACTCGTCGCAAATAGCCTGCTCTGATACCATGTTAGAATACGGGCATCCAACTCAAAACCAATTGGAAATGAGTGGATAGGCCGTAACGATTATAAACCGCAGGATCATAATTCTGCGGTTTATGATTCTCGTCGTTATCCAACTTCGTTTGTTCATAATTCTCGCCATTATGTCCTAAATAATCTTTATCATGTTCCGTCGATTACTACAAACTTATTGTCTGTTTTCCAGTTCTCTAAATACAATAATGTATTTTTTGAATTTCACCCAACTTATTTTGTTATCAAGGATGAGCGTATGGGAAATGTTTTGCTCCACGAAAAGAATAAAGATGGTCTCTATCAATTTGAACCGCTACGAGAGATTGTACCGGTGGCTCTTCATTCTATTTCTCTTCCTCTTTGGCATCAGCGTTTAGGCCACCCTATGTTATGTACTATTAGTCGTGTCGTGTCTCTTCACTCTCTGCCAGTTGATTGCATTTCAGTTTCTTTTTGTCATTCGTGTCATGTTAGCAAAAGTCATAAATTGCCTTTTCGGCGCAGTACAACTATTATTAGTGAACCTTTGGGACTTATTGTTTCTGATTTATGGGGTGCGGCTCCTGTTTTCTCTAATAAAGGTTATCGCTATTATTTGCTACTCATGGATGTCTTTACTCACTTTACTAGGATTTTTCTATTAACTCGCAAAAGTGATGCTCTTTTGGTGTTTATAGCGTTTAAACTCAAAATTGAAAAAAATTTGGGTAAGAAAATTAAGGTTTTTCAATCCGACAACGGTGGTGAATTTAAGAAATTCACTCCTTATCTCAATTCTCAAGGTGTATTTCATAGTTTTAGTTGTCCACACACCTCTGCACAAAATGGTATTGAGCATCGACATCGTCATATTATCGAATCTGGTTTAGCTCTCCTTAATCATGCCAATGTGCCTTTATATTTTTGGGTTGAGGCCTTCACTACCAGTTGTTTTCTTATCAACTGCTTACCTCGTGATCGCTCCTAATCCATATCTCCATTTGAACTTTTATTTGGCAGTGTTCCGGATTTTCTATCTCTTCATGTTTTCGGTTGTTTGTGCTATCTGATGAGAACGAAAGTGCAATGCTTTTTCACCCATAATTAAAATTTCCCAGTCCCAATAGTATCCCCATATTATGTTGTTTACACACTTCCTTGTGTTGTAAAAACTTTGTTTGGAGGTAAGTCTCAGTTTTTGATAGTTTTAGTGTCTCCGCATAGTTATAACATAGGTGTGAAGCTGTCATTTGTAAATGTTGTATTTTGGGTTGATCCCCAAATTTTCAGGTTGTTAGTTTATGGGGATCCTTTATGTACATTCCAGTAGGTATATTTATTTACTTTTGTTTATTTTTGTTTACTTTTTTTGAATTTCTCATGTTAATTTTTACATCGGATGACTCAATTACATTGAGGACAATGTAATGTTTAAGTGTGGGGGAGCGGTTAACTTCTTACTTTTTTTTTCAGGAACCAGCTGTTGAGTAGGTCAATTTTTTTTATAATTGTTAGGCTTATGACCATCTGTGTAGCGGGTCTATTTTCATGTATTTTCTTATTATGACCGGCTGTGTAGCGGGTCTTAAAAAATGATCAGCTGTGTAGCGGGTCTATAAAAAAAAATATATATTATGATTATTAGAGTTATGACCAGCTGTGTAGCGGGTCTAAAATTAATTAAAAAAAATGATATGACCAGCTATGTAGCGGGTCTTCTTCTGTTTTGCTCGAGGACTAGAAAAATGTAAGTGTGGGGAAATTTGATAAGCACAAAAGTGCAATGCTTTTTCACCCATAATTACAATAGCTAGGACTCATTATTTCTCTAATAAACTTGTTTTAGACGTTTTTGGAAGAATAAGCTCTTGTGGAGAATTGGCTCGAAAAAAGTGTTATTTGCACCCGGAGGACACATGTTATTCGGACTCTCGGTTTTGGATAAGGGGCACCCACCTGATTTTCGCACCCAAGCAGCTGGTTAAGGGGAACCTTCATCTTATTCATTTGAATTTCCTGTTTTGGCGGGTAAAATGGCAGCAGAATTAGGGTTTCGATTTTGGAGGTGTTTGATTGAGACTAAATGGCTAAAATCATGCTCTATGATTATGTTAAGTTGGGCTGGATAATCACGGATTGATGAAAACAGAAAGAACAGAAATTGGAGGGAAAATCTTATTCTAAATTTCAGCACCTGCGTATATTTCTAGGTAAATATTTCACGAGTTTTGGTTAGAGTTTTTCACTGGATTTGGTTGATATTAGCATGTTCGACTAAAACATGGATGGTAAAAGAGTTAAAATTGGAAAGAGGAGAAGATTTCAGGTGATTTTGATAAACATGGAAAGTGATAAAGAATCGTTATTCTGTTTAATTTTCTTGAGTGAATTGGCAAGAAATTTTGGAGAGTTTTGCATGGGAATGAATTGGCATTACTCTGTTTGACTAAAACATGAACGGTAGCATCTTTAGATTCGGATAAAAAGGAAAAATATCCATTTATTATTGACAAAACAGGAATGGGAAGTTACGGATATTTTGTGTTTATTATGGGAGATACGTGAGCTGTAAAAGAAGATTTTATTCTATTGATTGAATGAGATTTCTTTGACAACTCAGAGACGTGTAGAAGTGTAGAACATAGAAGAAGTTATATCGGGAATTCTTGTTGGCTTTGGAAGATTATAGGAAAGAAAATATCCCGAGATTATTTTCTTTAACTGCCGAGTTATGGAGAGATTATCTGGAGAAATTATGAGTTATTGGAGGCCCTGTTGCGTATAAATATGATGCTAAGGAAGCTGAGAAGAGTTATCGAGAGTAGGGAGATGCTACAGAGAAGAATAAGTAGCTGCATAGCATATTTCTCTGCTGCTACAGAGAAATAGAAGCTGAGGAACAATAAACTGATAAGAACTGTCGTTCTTGACTGTCACATATTCATCCTATAAATGACAACTCTTCTGCGACACCATATAACAATAGTTCTTCGCAACAGTTGTAGCAGTGAGTTGTAACGACCATTAAGCGTTGAAAACTTCTTGTTTATATTATTTTCCTTTATTTTCTTCTTTGTAAACACCATTTGAGCTATAAAAATATATTTTGAGCGTGTTTTCACTATGTGGAGCTAAACCTTTCTCTGGGACGACGGAGGAAAATCAAAATTAATCATGTGGTAAATTCATTTAATTCTTTATATGACTAAATGCATTAAATTAAAATTAGAAAAATATTTTTCTTAATTAATTGTCATTTCGTTTGATGGTTTATGCTTATGATTAATTCTTTTCTTATGCCATGCTTAAGATTTACAATTAATAGTTTAAGAATCTACCTTAGGGGAAAAGAAATAGAGTCAAAATTCTTATTGAATGAGCTATAATGGTTTAGAATAAATAGGTGAATCGCATGAATTTGAATATTTGGTGGAATCCTAGTACCAATAACTCTCGCTTTTGTTTATTATTTTCATTACACCTTTAAATTTAATCTCAACAAAGTCCGAGTGAACGACAACCTATTTACTACAACAACAAATTAAAAATATCATCATTTTTGGCGCCGCCGACGCGGACTTGTTTTTAGATTAATTTTTAGGTTTATTTTTATTTTGTACAACATTTTCATTTCATTTTAGATTTTCGTTTTTCCTTTTTATCCGCTTCTTTTTGTATTTCTTTTCAGGGACTTTTTGAGGATGATGACTTCTTCCGAGGAGACTTCATCTAAGATGATATTAGCGGAATATAAGCGTAGAAATTCAATTTATTAGGCAACCTCATCTGAGATGACGCTTGGTGAATATAAGCATAGGCAACGGTATGGAGTTTTTGCTCCACAAATGGTAAGTGAAGAATCACCTCAAACTATATGTGATAAGTATTACAAACACAGACCACCTAGTTTGGAACAAAGATTGAGAATTCTAGAATTCCAAAGATTATATGCTGATGATGATGATGAATCATGTAGTGACTCTTTGTCCCAGACTGAACATATAGATGACCCTGTGGATGATTGTGTGGATAATTTTCCTAATTCCATAGATGAATCTATCTCACAAGATCATTCACCCGACTTACAGGTTGTGTCTACACCCTTAGACTTCCAAAAGTTACCTAATTTAGGGTTAGAATTGTGTGCTTCTAAAATTTTGTTGGATTACTTTGCATCTAAGTACCCAAAGGATTTGCCTATTTCTAATACCGTGCATGAGCCAATTGAGAATTTCCCAGTCCCAATAGTATCCCCATATTATGTTCTTTACACACTTCCTTGTGTTGTAAAAACTTGGTTTGGAGGTAAGTCTCAGTTTTTGATAGTTTCAGTGTCTCCGCATCGTTATAACATAGGTGTGAAGCTGTCATTTGTAAATGTTGTATTTTGGGTCGATCCCCAAATTTTCAGGTTGTTAGTTTATGGGGATCCTTCATGTACATTTCAGTAGGTATATTTATTTACTTTGTTTATTTTTGTTTACTTTTTTTGAATTTCTCATCTTAATTTTTACGTCGGATGACTCAATTACATTGAGGACAATGTAATGTTTAAGTGTGGGGGAGTGGTTAACTTCTTACTTTTTTTTTCAGGAACCAGCTGTTGAGCAGGTCAATTTTTTTTTATATAATTGTTAGGCTTATGACCATCTGTGTAGCGGGTCTATTTTCATGTATTTTATTATTATGACCGGCTGTGTAGCGGGTCTTAAAAAATGATCAGCTATGTAGCGGGTCTATAAAAAAATATATATATTATGATTATTATAGTTATGACCAGCTATGTAGCGGGTCTAAAATTAATTAAAAAAAATGATATGACCAGCTATGTAGCGGGTCTTCTTCTGTTTTGCTCGAGGACTAGCAAAATGTAAGTGTGGGGAAATTTGATAAGCAAGAAAGTACAATGCTTTTTCACCCATAATTACAATAGCTAGGACTCATTATTTCTCTAATAAACTTGTTTTAGATGTTTTTGGAAGAATAAGCTCTTGTGGATAATCGGCTCGAAAAAAGTGTTATTTGCACCCGGAGGACACATGTTATTCGGACTCTCGGTTTTGGATAAGGGGCACCCACCTGATTTTCGCACCCAAGCAGCTGGTTAAGGGGAACCTTCATCTTATTCATTTGAATTTCCTGTTTTGGCGGGTAAAATGGAAGCATAATTAGGGTTTCGATTTTGGAGGTGTTTGATTGAGATTAAATGGCTAAAATCAAATGGGTTTGTTCCTAGAACCTAAACACAGATGGTAATGCTCTATGATTATGTTAAGTTGGGCTGGATAATCACGGATTGATGAAAACAGAAAGAACAGAAATTGGAGGGAAAATCTTATTCTAAATTTCAGCACCTGCGTATATTTCTGGGTAAAATTTTCACGAGTTTTGGTTAGAGTTTTTCACTGGATTTGGTTGATATTAGCATGTTCGACTAAAAAAGGGATGGTAATAGAGTTAAAATAGGAAATAGAAGAAGATTTCCGGTGATTTTGATAAACATGGAAAGTGATAAAGACTCGTTATTCTGTTTAATTTTCTTGAGTGAATTGGCAAGAATTTTTGGAGAGTTTTGCGTGGGAATGAATTGGCATTACTCTGTCTGACTAAAACAGGAACGGTAGCATCTTTAGATTCGGATAAAAAGGAAAAATCTCCATTTATTATCGACAAAACAGGAATGGGAAGTTACTGATATTTTGTGTTTATTATGGGAGATACGTGAGCTGTAAAAGAAGATTTTATTCTATTGATTGAAAGAGATTTCTTTGACAACTCAGAGACATGTAGAAGTGTAGAACATAGAAGAAGTTATATCGGGAATTCTTGTTGGCTTTGGAAGATTATAGGAAAGAAAATATCCCGAGATTATTTTCTTTAACTGCCGAGTTATGGAGAGATTATCTGGAGAAATTATGAGTTATTGGAGGCCCTGTTGCGTATAAATATGATGCTAAGGAAGCTGAGAAGAGTTATCGAGAGTGGGGAGAGGCTACATAGAAGAATAAGAAGCTGCATAGCATATTTCTCTGCTGCTACAGAGAAGTAGAAGCTGAGGAACAATAAACTGATAAGAACTGTCGTTCTTGACTGTCACATATTCATCCTATAAACGACAACTCTTCTGCGACACCATATAACAATAGTTCTTCGCAACAGTTGTAACAGTGAGTTGTAACGACCATTAAGCGTTGCAAACTTCTGGTTTATATTATTTTCCTTTATTTTCTTCTTTGTAAACACCATTTGAGCTATAAAAATATATTTTGAGCGTGTTTTCACTATGTGGAGCTAAACCTTTCTCTGGGACGACAGAGGAAAATCAAAATTAATCATGTGGTAAATTCATTTAATTCTTTATATGACTATATGCATTAAATTAAAATTAGAAAAAGATTTTTCTTAATTAATTGTCATTTCGTTTGATGGTTTATGCTTATGATTAATTCTTTTCTTATGCCATGCTTAAGATTTACAATTAATAGTTTAAGAATCTACCTTAGGGGCAAAGAAATAGAGTCAAAATTCTTATTGAATGAGCCATAATGGTTTAGAATAAATAGGTGAATCGCATGGATTTGAATATTTGGTGGAATCCTAGTCCCAATAACTCTCGCTTTTGTTTATTATTTTCATTACACCTTTAAATTTAATCTCAACAAAGTTCGAGTGAACGACAACCTATTTACTACAACAACAAATTAAAAATATCATCATTTTTGGCGCCGCCGACGCGGACTTGTTTTTAGATTAATTTTTAGGTTCATTTTTATTTTGTACAACATTTTCATTTCATTTTAGATTTTCTTTTTTCCTTTTTATGCGCTTCTTTTTGTATTTCTTTTCAGGGACTTTTTGAGGATGATGACTTCTTCCGAGGAGACTTCATCTAAGATGATATAAACGGAATATAAGCGTAGAAATTCAATTTATCAGGCAACCTCATCTGAGATGACGCTTGGTGAATATAAGCATAGGCAACGGTATGGAGTTTTTTCTCCACAAATGGTAAATGAAGAATCACCTCAAACTATATGTGATAAGTATTACAAACACAGACCACCTAGTTTGGAACAAAGATTGAGAATTCTAGAATTCCAAAGATTATATGCTGATGATGATGATGAATCATGTAGTGACTCTTTGTCCCAGAATGAACATATAGATGACCTTGTGGATGATTGTGTGGATAATTTTCCTAATTCCATATATGAATCTATCTCACAAGATCATTCACCCGACTTACAAGTTGTGTCTAGACCCTTAGACTTCCAAAAGTTACCTAATTTAGGGTTAGAATTGTGTGCTTCTAAAATTTTGTTGGATTACTTTGCATCTAAGTACCCAAAGGATTTGCCTATTTCTAATACCGTGCATGAGCCAATTGAAAATTTCCCAGTCCCAATAGTATCCCCATATTATGTTCTTTACACAGTTCCTTGTGTTGTAAAAACTTGGTTTGGAGGTAAGTCTCAGTTTTTGATAGTTTCAGTGTCTCCGCATTGTTATAACATAGGTGTGGAGCTATCATTTGTAAATGTTATATTTTGCGTTGATCCCAAATTTTCATGTTGTTAGTTTATGGGGATTCCTTATATACATTCCAGTAGGTATATTTTTTTACTTTTGTTTATTTATTTTTTTAATTTCTCATCTTAATTTTTACGTTGGATGACTCAATTACATTGAGGATAATGTAATGTTTAAGTGTGGGGGAGCGGTTAATATTTTACTTTTTTTTCTTTTCAGGAACCAGCTGTTGAGCAGGTCAATTTTTTTTTTATAATTGTTAGGCTTATGACCAGCTGTGTAGCGGGTCTATTTTCATGTATTTTCTTATTATGACCGGCTGTGTAGCGAGTTTTAAAAAAATGATCAGCTGTGTAGCGGGTCTATAAAAAAAATTATGATTATTAGAGTTATGACCAGCTGTGTAAAGGGTCTTTCTTTCTCTCTTATTATATGACCAGCTGTGTATCGGGTCTTCTTCTGTTTTGCTCGAGGACTAGAAAAATGTAAGTGTGGGGGAATTTGATAAGCACGAAAGTACAATACTTTTTCACCCATAATTACAATAGCTATGACTCATTATTTCTCTAATAAACTTGTTTTAGACGTTTTTTAAAGAATAAGCTCTTGTGGAGAATTGGCTCGAAAAAAGTGTTATTTGCACCTAGCGGACACATGTTATTTGGACTCTCGGTTTTGGATAAGGGGCACCCACCTTATTTTTGCACCCAAGAAGCTGGTTAAGGGAACCTTCATCTTCTTCATTTGAATTTCCTGTTTTGGCGGATAAAATGGCAGCAGAATTAGGGTTTTGATTTTGGAGGTGTTTGAGTGAGACTAAATGGATAAAATCAAATGGGTTTGTTCCTAGAACCTAAACACAGATGGTAATGCTCTCTCATTCAGTTAAGTTGGGCTGGATAATCACGAATTTATGAAAACAGAAAAAACAAAAATTGGCGGGAAAATCTTATTCAAAATTTCAGCACCTGTGTATATTTCTGGGTAAATTTTTTGCAAGTTTTGGTTAGATTTTTCACTGGATTTGGTTGATATTAGCCTGCTTGACTAAAATAGGGATGGTAATAGAGTTAAAATTGGAAAGAGGAGAAGATTTCAGGTGATTTTGATAAACATGGAAAGTGATAAAGATTCGTTATTCTGTTTAATTTTCTTGAGTAAATTGGCAAGAATTTTTGGGGATTTTTGCGTGGGAATGAGTTGGCATTACCATGTTTGACTAAAACAGGAATGGTAACATCTTCAAATTCGGATAAAAAGGAAAAATCTTCATTTATTATCAACAAAACAGGAATCGGAAGTTACGGATATTTTGTGTTTATTATGGGAGATACGTGAGTTGTAAAAGAAGATTTTATTCTCTAGATTATATTTTATTAATTAAAAGAGATATCTTTGACAACTTAGAGACGTGTAGAAGTGTAGAACATAGAAGAAGTTATATCGGGAATTCTTGTTGGCTTTGGAAGATTATAGGAAATAAAATATCCAGAGATTTGTTTATTTAACTGCCGAGTTATGGAGAGATTATCTGGAGAAATTATGAGTTATTGGTGGCCCTGTTGCGTATAAGTACGATGCTAAGGAAGCTGAGAAGGGTTATCGAGAGTGGGGAGAGTCTACAGAGAAGAATAAGAAGCTGCATAGAAGGAGAAGCTGAAGAACAATAAACCGATAAGAACTTTCGTTCTTGACTGTCACATATTCATCCTATAAACGACAACTCTTCTGCGACACCATATAACAATAGTTCTTCGCAACAGTTGTAACAGTGAGTTGTAACGACCATTAAGCGTTGCAAACTTCTGGTTTATATTATTTTCCTTTATTTTCTTCTTTGTAAACACCATTTGAGCCATAAAAATATATTTTGAGCGTGTTTTCACTATGTGGAGCTAAACCTTTCTCTGGGACGACGGAGGAAAATCAAAATTCATCATGTGGTAAATTCATTTAATTCTTTATATGACTATATGCATTAAATTAAAATTAGAAAAAGATTTTTCTTAATTAATTGTCATTTCGTTTGATGGTTTATGCTTATGATTAATTCTTTTCTTATGCCATGCTTAAGATTTACAATTAATAGTTTAAGAATCTACCTTAGGGGCAAAGAAATAGAGTCAAAATTCTTATTGAATGAGCTATAATGGTTTAGAATAAATAAGTGAATCACATGAATTTGAATATTTGGTGGAATCCTAGTCCCAGTAACTCCCGCTTTTGTTTATTATTTTCATTAAAACTTTAAATTTAATCTCAACAAAGTCCGAGTGAACGACAACCTATTTACTACAACAACAAATTAAAAATCTTATCATTATCCATATTTGCGTCCATATGTAGCCCATAAATTAGATCCACAGTCTCTTCCTTGCGTGTTCATCGGTTATAGTTCTAATCACAAAGGTTACATGTGTCTCCACATTCCAACTGGTCGTGTGTATATCTCTCGCCATGTTCGCTTTGAAGACACTGTCTTTCCATATTCTGACGGAGGTAATACTGAACCTGCGCACATGGATCCTCAATCATTAAATTTTTTTACCTAGCCCGGTGATTAATTCCACCTTACTGTTGCTGCCCACTCTTGTTGTTGCTACTTCTGTATCCCCAGCACATTCAACATCATTAAACACTCCTACTTCACGTATTTCTAGCCCATTCCCACCATTACTACCAACCCATAATACTTCCATATCACCAGCGCATGCAGTATCATTACCCACTTCAATAAATTACATTTCACATTCAAATTCAGTAGTGGTAATTGAATTTTTGTCCCTACTTTTGATGGTCTATACAAATATCCTTATCACATAATAATTTTGTCCCTCTTTATGTATAAGCCCATCAGGGGCCCATCAATAATTTAGGGACTTCCAAATATACCCCAGTTTTTAATCTTTATACCTTATAGACTTCTGCTTCTTTTTATCTCCTTCATTTCTCATCCGCAGAAAACGATTGAGCTCACCATTTTCATCTCCGTCGCCACCACCAACAGCATCTCCATCGCTGCACCACCACCAGCAACATCTCCATCGTAACCATCTTCATTTCATTCTTCTTTGTTTCAATTCCGTCGCTTCACCACCTTCACCATCTTCTCTGCCGCTAAATCAATCAAACCCAACCACCATATCCATCGATTCAACCACCTCCATCTATATCGTCGCCACCACAAACACCCCCGCCACGTTCACCGCTACAATCAAAAGGATCTATCACGAGTTTTATGTTCAAGTTTTTTTTTTATGTTAAACACTGATTTTTGAAACCAGATCCATTCGATTTTTAGGTTTTCAATTTCAGAATTCCCAATTGAAGCTTCAGAGAGATCAATCTTTGCATGTTGTTGTTAGAGTTGGTGGTGGTTGTTGATATTGATTTGTAAGTTCGATGGAGAATGAAATTTGAGATCTGAAATTTGAGAGGGTTTGAATCAGATCGGGAAAGAGATTTTGGAATCGAGAACTTCTGAAGAAGTTATGAATCCGAGACTATGAATAAGGTGCCATTTGCTATTAGTTTTAAGAATGAAAATGGTGGCAATTGAGATGGGAGTTGCCTGTGATGGTTTGATATGAATTTTGGTGATTAGTGGAAGAAACATCAAGGGTTTTCAGTGGGTTGATTCGAAATGGAGAATGAATATGGTGGTGCTACTATTGACAGAAGGTACAAGGGAGATATGATGTTGTTCAAATATGAGAAGAAGGTGTTTGCAGCTCCCTTGATTTTGGGTTTGGTTGTTTTGGTGGCTGTGGTGGTGCTGTTGATTAAGGATATTTACTTAATTAGAGGTAATAATCATGTTTATCTCCTTTCGATTTTTCATTTTTGTTATACTCCGTCGATAAAATTGGTGTTGGATTTCGGTTTTGGTGGTGGTGCTGGAGATGTGTGATTTGTTGGTGGAAAAACATCCATTGTTGATCCAACTGAAATGGATAAACATCTATTGTTGATTCAACTGAGATTGGTTTTGAAGCTGGTCTTGGAGCTGTTGGTGTTTATGAAGCTACAGGTAATGAAATATGGTGGTTATCTGGGTTGAAGCAGGAAATGATATTGGATCAACTATGGTTGTTGATCCATATATTTTGGATCAACTATGGTTGTTGATCCATCTTATGGGATCAACTACTGTTGTTTATCCTTTGACCTCATGCTTTTGTAGTTTAAATCATGTAAATTTGTCCCAATGTTGAACTTGTGGTGCAATGGTAGCATGCCTGACTCCATGTCAGATGATGCGTGTTCGACTCATGACAAGTTCACTCCATTTTACATGGACAAGCTATCATTATTGATCCAATTTTACATGGATCAAATTCCATTGTTGATCCACTAAAATTGGATCAACTTCTATTGTTGATCCTTTTTTCTTGGATAAACTAGATAAACTTCTAATGTTGATGGTTTTGTTGGTGAATCTGAAACTGCAGCTGATGAAGTGGTAGCATTTTTCCATCAGCATGGATAAACATCCATTGTTGATCCAACTGCAATGGATAACATCCATTTTTTGATCCAACTGAAATGGATCAACTACTTTTTGTTGATACAAAAAAATTTGAACCAGTGATGGTGGCGGCGGCGGTGGTGACGGTGGTGGTGGCGGCGGGTGGTGGTGGCGACGGCATTTACTTACTTAATTTGTGGTGGAGGAGGACTAGTGGTGGTGTAATGGTGGCGGTGAAGGAGTGGTGGTGGAATATTGGTGGTGGTGGCGGTTGGTAGGTGGTGGTTGTTGAACGGTGGTGGTGGTGGAATGGTAGTTTAATGTTGGTGGTGGTGGTGCTAGTGGTGGTGGTGAAGTGGTAGAGGAAGAAATTTGTTGTATTTTGTAATAAAGAAAAATGTTATATGAGTGAGGGTATTAAGGTAATCTAATATTAAATGGATAAGGTTATAAAAAAGGAGGGACATAATTATTGTTGCATAAGGATATATTTGTAGGGAATTAAAAGTAGGGACATATAATTAATATACCCAATTCAGTACCCTTAGCTACTGATTGTGATCCAGTCAATGTTGTTCCTCCATTAGCTACTGGCCCCACCCACCCAATGGTAACCCGGAGTAAAGATGGCACTTTTAAGCCAATTAATAAAATTGTTTATCTGTGTCTAAGCATCCCTTGCAGGTTTCAACTGATGAAGAACCTACTTGCTTCTCCCAAGCAAATTCTAAGCATGTTTGGCGTGGTGCTATGGTTAAGCAGATAAATGCATTGATTGAAAATGGGATGTATACACTAGTTCCTCATGAACCCAACATGAATAGCGTAGGTTGTAAATGGGTTTTTCGTATTAAACGTAAAGCAAATGGATCAATTGATTTTTACAAGGCTCGTATTGTGGCCAAGGGGTTTAACCAACAAGAAGGTATTGATTTTACATAGACATTTAGTCCCGTTGTGAAGCCATGTTCTATTTGTATTGTTCTTTCTTTAGCATTGCATTTTAATTGGCCTCTTCGACAACTAGATGTACAAAATACGTTCTTACATGGTTATTTACAAGAGGAAGTTTATATGAAGCAACCTCCCGGCTTCACTGATCCTTCTCATCCTGATTATGTGTGCAAGTTGCATAAATCGTTATACGGTCTCAAGCAAGCGCCAAGGGCTTGGTACTCACGACTTAGTACATTTCTCAATCAAATTGGTTTTAAGGCTTGTGTTTCAGATTCTTCACTATTTTTTAAGAAAACAGCTGCCTATTCAATATACATACTAGTATATGTGGACGATATCATTGTGACTAGCTCCAACTCTGATGTTGTTCAATCTCTTATACATCAACTTGGATCTACATTTGCGATTAAAGACTTGAGTTCATTAGATTATTTTCTTGGCATTGAAGTACTGCCCCACAAGGATGGTTTCTTTTTAACTCAGCGAAAATATGTTACTGAATTGTTGCAGCGTACTAAGCTTGATGGAGTTAAGCCTGTCTTTACTCCTTTAGCTACATCGACTAAACTTTCCCAAGAAGGTAGTTCAAAGTTTCATGATCCATCTATTTATCGCAGTATCGTTGGTGCCTTACAGTACTTGTCTTTCACTCGTCCGGATATTGTTATTTCAGTAAATAAGGTGTGTCAATTTATGCACAATCCTACTGATGATCACTGGTTGGCTGTCAAGCAAATATTGAGGTATTTAAAGTCGGCACACTCTTTTGGTTTGCTACTCAAACGTCCTTATAATTTTGATCTCCATGCCTACTCGGATTCCGACTAGGCTGGATGTGTTGATTCTCTCCGATCTACAAGTGGATATTGTATATTCTTTGGTGGTAATTTAATCTCTTGGAGTGCTCAAAAACAAAAGACTGTTTCGAGATCTAGTACCGAGGCAGAGTATCGAGGCCTTGCAATTGTGACAGCTGAACTAATATGGATCCAGTCTCTATTATCTGAGTTAGGTATTCCCTTCAAAACTCCTATCTTATGGTGCGACAACCTTGGGGCTACTTACTTGACTGCGAATCCAGTGTTCCATATTCGTACAAAACATATAGAGGTCGACTATCACTTTGTACGTGAACGAGTGGCTCGTCTTCAACTTCTTGTTCGCTTTATCTTAACTAAGGATCAACTTGCTGATATATTTACTAAAGGTCTTGAAAATCTATGGTTTTCTTTCATTCGAAACAAGTTATTCGTCGCTAATCAGCAGTCGTTCAACTTGACGGAGGGTGTGAATACAAAATATATTTTGAGTCGAAGTAGTTAACTTGTATATGAAGTTTATGTATAGCTTGTATAGCAAGTCTGTCATATAAGGAAACCTTATAGGGTTTACATCTTTGCATGTATATGTGTTTTGTATAAATAGTATGATGAGACATAACACTTTTGTGTTGTGCCAGAATATCATAGATTCAACTACTTCAAAACTCTTATGTTCATTCATATGCCACAAGGATAATTATTTGGCAAAATTAAAATGAGTCATTTATATGCCAGTAAAGATAATAACATTTGAAACAACTTCAATTTTCAGTGGACTTTTGCGGTCAACATTTAGACACTTTACAATCATTTTAAAGTTAGTATTTGAACATCATATATATTACTTCTCTAGGAATATCCAAATACTTCCATTAAAATTAACCATATATTGTACAATTTAACCATTTTACCTTTTTTAGCTATGTTTAATCATTTTACCTTGTGTGTGATAAAGGGAACATGTAATGTCTGGTCGGTAGCATCGCACATTGATATTTAGATCCTGCAAATAGGACACATCTACACACATTTAATATCACTGAGCAAAAGGTAGATTTTCTCTATGACTTAACATGCTTGTGTGTGGTATATTGACTCCAAATTTGTTAGTAGAAGTTGTGAACGGTATTTCGACATGCATATAATATAATTACACGCTATACATCATTTAAAAAATTCGCTGGTAAGCACCGTTAAAATCCAAGTCGACCTTCATCGCCACACCTTTTTTTTTACTCAAAAAGGGAAGATATATTGAAAAAACTCATATTACCACCAAGATGGTGAGAACCGAGAACAAAAAATACAAAGGAAAAGCTCTGAAAAAGTTGAGCTTACACAACAAGAGAAAACCAAAACAAAAATTAACTCATTACAGCCTCCCAGTTCTGCATAAATTTTTGCAAAGAGTATCCCTGGAAAATGTCTATACCCACACATCAGTTGAAAAGTAAAACCTTGACACCATCAATGATTAATTCCAAAGTTTTATACATGCTATTGAATAATCTATCATTCATCTCAATCCAAATTGCCCACCAAATTGCAAAAGGATACATATCCCAAATCCTTTTCTTTATAGAAATTGCAGCACCTTTCTTTCTTCTCCATTCCCAAATAACATTCCTAACACAGTCTTGAAACACCCATTGCACTTTGTAAAAACTTAGGAAATAATCATACTGACCTTGTAGTTTCACAGAGCAAGAAAATGTGTTGATTTGATTCAGCGGCCTTCTTGCAAAGAAAGCATCCATTGATCACAATTGAATTCCTGTAAGAATCTAAAGTTGGAGCTGCATTATAACATAGTGTCCAAATGAATAAAACCACCTTCTGTGGAATTCCAGGATTCCACACAGATGTGTATGAGAATATAATCAAACCTTCATCTTCAAGAGCCTTATAAAATTCATCCACAGAAAATCCATGATTACCAGCCTGCCAATGTTAGAGCATTTCTCGGTCGAACTCGCATGCGTTGCTATCTCAAGCATGTTTGTCAATGTTAGTGATCAAAACTATAAAGTCTTGATTTCTAGTCTACTTTAGCTAAGGTCTCGGACTAGGATATAAAGTGTAGTTGAGCTCAAGAACTCCATGGCGATCATCATACAAGACGAAGGACTACTCAAGGAACCAATGGATCTTCATCGACTAAAAGGTATATGGAGACTTGAACTTATCTATCACTCGAAAGTCTACCTATTCTATCTCCTATCTTGATACAAAAGTCGTATTACTATATAGACCAAGAATATACAGATATATCATTTCGAGCTGAGTATATCTCGCTTATCTATTTCTCGAAATATGTGTTGGTAAAGCTTTCGCTTTAGCCAAGTTCATCTTTACCTAGTGATGAAACTCATGATATGTTTCAATCATTTTGGAAATCGTTCTGACAAAAAATAGTTTGTGAATAACAACTATATAACGTCCTATGAGAATGTTTCAATGATTGAAATGAGAGTTTAGACAATATAACCATTGGAGGATATAAGCATTGTTGGGGTAACACATATATGTATAAGTCCTTATTACTTGAACTAAAGTTTGCGAACTTTGTTGATCAAGTAAAACCGGAACGTGAGCCATCATTTCAGTCCGCGAACTGGCGTAGTTATCGACCCCGAGAATATCTGCTGGAGTTGTAGCTAAGTTTCAGTCCGCAAAATGACGGAATTCTCGTCCCGAGAATTTATGCTGGAGTTTGTGAACTCCAACTAGTTAACCTGAGTCCGCGAACTTGAGTAGGTTATGTTTAAAAACGATGTTTGTGAACTTATCATAATAAACTAAGGAATGCTATTACAAATTGTGGCTTCATAGTTCATGAATCGATTCGAGTGAATCACATTGTTTTTGCTTCAATTGTGTCTTGTGTAATACATGGGATCTCATAGCAATTGAACAACTCTCTAACTAGTTCATTTGAGTCATTTGTACTAGTTATGGTGAAGAAGAATATGGTTGATATGAAAGTTATCATTTGTCTAACTATTTGGTTAACTAGTATGAACCAACTAATGCACAAGTTTGGGTACTGTTACACAAACCAAAAATCGTCAAGTAAATGTGTGTATAACAAGCTAAGTTTTCAATCTAACGGTTGATAAATATTAGCTTGTATCTAATCAGGTTTTCATCTAACCGTGAATATTGAATGCTTTGTTACCAAGCTAACATTGATTGCAAACCCTGATTTGAAAGAATATATAAGGGAAAACTCTAGCAACTGGGAAACCTAATCCCCACACATTCTGTGTGATACTAGTTTGCTAATCTAGAGTTGATTCTCCTTTAACATTTGGTTTTCTTCTTCTAAAACCAAGTTAACGACTTAAAGACTTCATTAGGGTTGTGAAGCCAGACCGATACTACTTTTATCATAGTTGTGTGATCTGATCTTGCATATTCTATCGTACGAGTATAATTGTAATAATTGGCTTGAGATTTATTTCTACGATAGGCAAGATATAAAAGTAATCACAAACATCTTCGTCTCATCGTTTGTGATTCCACAATATATTTTTTCGCTGCGTCGATTAAGACTATTATGAGGTGATTAATAAAACTGAGCTGTTCTTCGGGAATATAAGTATGGTTTTATTAATTGGTTCATGTTCCGGCTTTATCAAAAGATGAAACAAAACTTATAGGTTTATTCGTGGGAAAATCATAGGTTAATAAAACTACTCAAGGAGTTATTATCTCAATCTCTCGATTTGATTTAGTCAAGCAAATATGATTCGCGAGCCTAATCAAAAAGAGATAACTTGGATGGTACCAAAGACCAATATACAAGTGTTAATTGATTTAAATCAACAACCAATAAGGTCGGATATTCTAATCGATTGAACAACGCACAACCTGTATTATTTCAATTATATAAGAAAATATAATGCGGAATTGAAATAACACAGACACCAGAATTTTGTTAACGAGGAAATCGCAAATGCAGAAAAACCTCGGGACCTAGTCCATATTAAACATACACTGTATTAAGTCGCTACAGACACTAGCCTACTCCAAATTAACTTCAGTCTGGACTGTAGTTGAACCCCAACCAATCTCACACTGATACAAGGTACAGTTATGCTCCTACGCCTCTGATCCCAGCAGGATACTGCGCACTTGATTCCCTTATCTGATCTCACCCACAACCAAGAGTTGCTACGACCCAAAGTCGAAGACTTTAGCAAACAAATTTGTCTCACACAGAAAAGTATACATGTAATAGATAAATTCGTCTCCCACGAATAAACCTATGAGTTTTTTTTCGTCTTTTGATAAATCAAGGTGAACATGAACCAATCGATAAAACCAGACTTATATACCCGAAGAACAACTCAGTTTCATCAATCACCTCACAATAAACTTAATCGATGCAGCGAAGAAGATTATTGAGGAATCACAAACAATGAGACGAAGATGTTTGTGACTACTTTTATCTTGCCTATCGGAGATAGAAATATCAAGAAAAATATTACAATTGTACTCGTATGATAAAAATAGCAAGATCAGATCACACAACTACAAGAAAAGTATTATCGGTCTGGCTTCACAATCCCAATGAAGTCTTTAAGTCGTTAACCCGAATTTAGATAGAAAACTCAAGGGTTAATGGAGATTGACTCTAGCTTAGAGCAAACTAGTATCACATAATAAAAGTGTGTAGGGATTACTTTTTTCAATGGCTAGAGTTCTCCTTATATAGTCTTTCAAATCAGGGTTTGCAATCAATTTTATCTTAGTAACAAAGCATTCAATATTCATCGTTAGATGAAAACATGATTAGATACAAGATAATATCTCTCAACAGTTAGATCGAAAACTTAGCTTGACATACATACATGTACTTGATGTTTTGAGTTCGTGTAACCGTACCCAAACGTGTACAATGGTTGGTTCAATATTAGTCAACCAAATGGTTAGTTAATTGATAACTTTCATATCAACCATATTCTTCTTCACCATAACTAGTCCAAATGTCTCAAATGAACTAGTTAGAGAGTTGTTCAATTGCTATGAGATCTCAAGTACTACAAGAGACACAATTGAATCAAAAACGATGTGATTCACTCGAATCATTTCATGAACTATAAATCCATGGTTTGCAAAAGCATTCCTTAGTAATTTAAGATAAGTTCACGAACACCGTTTTCATACATAACCTCTTGAGTTCTTTGACTCAAGCTAACCAGTTGAAGTTAATAAACTCCAGCAGAATTTCTCGGGATGAGAACTTTCGTCAGTTCGCGGACTGCACCTGAGCTTCAACTTTAGAAGATATTCTCGGGTTCGAGAACTTACGCTAGTTCGCGGACTGAGTTGCTGCTCACGTTCCGGTTCCACTTGATCAACAAAGTTCGCAAACTTCGGTTCAAGTGTTAAGGACTTATACACATATGTGTTGCTACAACAATGTTTATATACCACAATAGTTATATAGTCTAAACTCTCATTTCAATCATTGAAACATTCTCAGAGGACGTTATATAGTTGTTGTTCACAAACTATTTTTCGTCAGAGCGATTTCCAAAGTGATTGAAACATAACATGACTTTCGTCACTAGGCAAAGATGAACTTGGATAAAGCGAAAGCTTTACCAACACCCATTTTGAGAAATAAATAAGCGAGATATACTCATCTCGAAATGTCACATGTGCATATTCTTAGTCTATATAGTAAAACGACTTTTGTCTCAAGATAGGAGATAAAGTAGATATACTTTTGAGTGATAGATAAGTTCAAGTCTCCACATACCTTTTAGTCGATGAAGATCCACTAGTTCCTTGAGTAGTCCTTCGTCTTGTATGATGATCGCTATGGAGTTCTTGAGCTCAACTACACTTTCTATCCTAGTCCGAGACCTTAACTATAGTAGACTAGAAATCAAGACTTTATAGTTTTGGTCACTAAAATTGACAAACATGCTTGAGATAGCAACGCATGCGAGTTTGACCGAGTAGTGCTCTAACAATCTCCCCATTTGTCAATTTTAGTGGCAAAACTATTAATACATATGGAATACAAAAATTATATAAATAAACTTTGTAGCTCCTATTACACATGCCTAATCTTCAACAAAACTCGAAATCTTCGTCACTTCCAAGTTGTCCAATGATCCCAAAGGTTGTAAGTTTAGTATCATCGTTGTTGAAAATCCATAGCTATAATAATGAGAAAAGCATTGGTTCTCAATCATTGTTATACAGTGTCATAGTATTATTACACAGCGTCAAAGTCCAATTGCATCACAACTTCAATGACAATACTATGGTGATACTTCACTCCCCCTTAGTCAATACTCCATCTCACATAGAAACCACTCCCCCTTACATAATGATCCGAAAAACATATGTATTTGTAGTGTGAACTATAATTAATTATCCCCCTTTTTGTCAATAAAATTGGCAAAGGTACAAGAACGGGATCCTAATGAAATTTTTGTAAGAGACATTTCATGACCAAAGGTAAATGTTCTATCATCTTTTTTAGATGCAATCATAAAGCCGAGGCTAAATGCATTCATCAAGGAGTTTATAAAGATACAAGATAACCCCTAAAAATTCCACAGTCGCACTCCCCACAAAGATTTGGAAATTAAGTGCAAGTTCAAAATAACTCTCCCCCATAAGATGTCATTCCCAAAGGAACAACAAGAGCGACCTTAATTTCAATAGAAAGGAAGGATTTATTTAGACTCAACAAATTGCATACAAGTATGAATTTGGAATCCAAAATATTCAATCATATTAACCAAAGCGAACCAAGATTAATTTGACTAAATATGCTCAACACAATTAAACTTATGGAGACTTAATTCATCGATTAGATTATTCACAAGAGAACCCATAAATAATCTAACCGGATTAACATAATTAAACTAATCACAAAGTGATCAATTCAATTGATCACACTCGACATGAGAAAAATCTATGGAGTTCTAGCTAAATAATCACACAAGATGATTGATTTAGTTCATTTGGGCTCAACATAAGAGATTATGGAACCCCGACTAAGATTATCATAAAAAATGACAACCTTAACCGTACATGTACTCAACATGAGAGAACTCATGGAATACAAACTAAATAACCACACAAGTTGATTAAAATAGTTCTTAATGCTCAACATTTTGCATCTTTATGGAATAACCAACAATGCCAATAAGAAATCGACTTAGTCGTATCGTGCTCAACATGAGATACACAATGGAACCTTCACGGTAATACATAATAATATGGAACAATTAAGCTCTATACCGTGGATAACAATAACAAGGACCTATTCTATTTTTCCATCACAAAGTGATACAATAGACTTTATCCTTGAATTACAAAAGATTTTAACATATCTTACATCAACAATTGACAATGTAGGACCAGAATATCGCCACAATTATATTCACGAGAGATTAATGACACTTCTGCGAGCGTCACCGAAAACTCTTCAACAACATTTCACGAGCATCACAAAATAATTCAGAAAATGACGTAATAAACAACGACATCATAAAACATGAGAAAAATGTGAAGGTTTTGTAGTTAAAAAGAATGTTCGCGAGCACAAGGCGGGAAATGAAGATTTTGTGGTTATAGAAGAGTCTCGCGAGCATGATAGCAGATCTCGCGAGCACGATAGTAGATCTCGCGAGCACGATAGCAGAGCCAGCAAGGAGCATAGCAAAAATCCTAAAAAATGGGGAAGATAAGTTAAATGTGAGATGTCACCCACTATGAAGATACCTATATAAAGAGAAGAACAAGAGAGAGAAGGGGGAACACAATTTTTAGAGGAGAGAGATATTTTGCAGAGTGATTTTAGGAGAGAGAAAGTATTTTTCTTTATCATCTTCTTCCCCAAAATTAGATTTATAACTCCATTAATGGAGATTATAAATGTAAAACAAATGTAAATTTAAACAATCATAGTGAAGAATCATGGATGTAGATCAAATTGATCGAACCATGTAAAAAACTTAGTGTACTTTTATAATTTTAGCAAATTTAATACCATTTTCATATGTAGATCTAGAAATCAATATCAGGATATGATAAGGGGTGTGTTGTAGGAATTCCTGCAACTACATTTTGGCGCTAGAAACAGGGATTGAAGAGGATCAAGAGAAATTAACAATTGTTAATGATGAATTTAATTGGATTTATGAGCTACAGGGGAAAATATGGAAATTTTGGGAAAAGAACGATGAAGAATAGCCAAAACAATTTAAAATAAGTATATAGAGAAAAAGAAGCAGAAAATTACGAAGCAGGAGCAGATTTGAAGCAAACTTTAAATAAACTGAAACGACATCAATTAACTGTTCAAACAGGACAAATTCCTTCCTATCTTTTTAATTATATATGTTAGTAATCTAGATCTGGAAGATTTTGAATTTTTTAACTATCAAACTTTGTTTTCCACAAAAATTAGTTTTGGGTTGATACTTTAAATTAAAATGAGTTTTGATCGAAAATTTACACCTGTAAGACTAGATTTTAATCGTAATTTTGATTGTTATCTCTTTCAAATTAAATTAACAAAGTAAAAATTTACGAATCTTCTTTAAATTTTGTGAGTAGCAATGATGTCTTAAAGTTACATAGATTATTAATTAAATCAATTGGTTGTTTGCAGCGAAGGTAAAGAACAAACGTATGATAATAATAAGAAGATGTATTAGTAAAATTAAACTGGCGAGAAGAAGAAATGTTCAGGCGAAGAAAGGAAGATCATTGAGAAGATATATGAAGGAAGAAACGCACACAACCAAATAAAAGAGGAAAGATGAAAAGTTTAGATGACCGCAGCCAAGTCAAGAAAAATAAGTCACTCGCGAGGCAAAGAACTCACAACAGATCACTTCAATAAACATCCCAGCGATTGTAATCGCCAATCCGTTGAAAAGCTACGGCACAAGGAAGAGGACAAATCCTCATTTTAAAAAAGCAACAATTAATTTTTATTTTTATTGAGTTTCTCAAAATACTACACAGAAGCAACATTTTTGCGAATAAAAACAAACATGCATTCTCTCCATGTCACGACAATTTTAACAATCATTCTCGCCAAATCACCACCTTGCGAGAACCAATGCACAATTTTGCAGCATGCAAATTAATAACTATCATTTCGCAGCCATAGTTAACTATCGTATATTTAACATCATCTATAGTATAATAAGAATAGTATAATAATAAATCAATGAATATATAATAAGAATAGTATCATTGTTTCCATCGCAAGAATAGTATAATAATAAATATATAATAATAATAAGTATTATTTCAGCATATTTAACTATCATATATTTCAGCATATAGTATATAATAAGAATAATTATATGATATCATTTCGTAATTATATTTAGCACTCTTGTCTTGGTTGCTAACGTGATATCATAGTGTAGGAACTATCATTTCGCAGCCAAATGACTCACAGTATATTTTGCTCCTACAGAGAAGGCAATAATTAAAAGAAGACAAATAGAAGCAGATGGGAAGATTATTACTCTCATGGAATCAGCTGCCAAAAGAAAATATCGCAATACATTTTTATCATGCCGCGAGTGACTGGATGATTCTTGACAAAAGAAAATTCTACAGGACAAAATCTTTTCTCTTTTCTATTTTTATATTCAAAGAATACGTTAAAAAAAAGGTTTATAAAAATGTACTTTTAGTATTTTTAGTGTTTACTAATCGTTTATATTTTAGTGCAAAACTTCGCAGGAATCGGTGTAAAACTCATTATTGGTGTTCGCAGCTATTCCGCCAAGAACGTTCCTCCTGCAAAATTAGTGGCGAAAAATTCATAAAATAAAAGGAGAGTAATTTTCATTTTCTAAATTGTTGAAAATGGATGAATAATTTTGCGAACATCCAGCTGTTAATTATGAAGTGACTTGCGAGTTAACCAACGAGCAACAAGATAAACAGCGAGCAACGACGCCAAAAAGATCACAATCAACCAAGAGAAGCATCATTTTTCTAACGTTCTTGCGGTAAAATATTGCGAGCAGCATCTTGAATCATTTCCAACATTGCCTATGGGATGAGAACATAGTAAAGAAGAGAGGAGTTCGAAATTATCATTTCCAGCAGCTAAGTGACGATGGAAAGAGGAAAGCAATCTTGAATCATTAATGGACAGAGAAGCGGAAGTACTGGCGAAGTTAATTTGCGAACGTAAGCAATAAATTTGCGAAGATTGGACATCATACGCAAGACGAAGATTGGTAGTGGAGTTTATATCATAAAGTAATAAATTTGCGAACGTCATTGAGCAGCTACAAATATCTGCGAAGAATAAAAGCAAGGAGTGTAGTATGTTAACATGATAGCATCAGTTTAGCCAACGTTTGAGACTCCAACGGAAGAAAGAAAAAGTAAGGTGATTGTGGAAAAGCATGAGCTGGAGGAAGAGGAAGATCACATGGTAGTGGGTGTGGCACCTTTGCTGATAAGGGTGATGAAATTAAGACGTACAAATTTGAGAAACCGAAAGAGTACATAGCAAAGGTTGTATTATAATTCCAGCGATGATTAATAAGTGGAAATGATTAATAGTTCAATAGAATAATGATTGTATAAAACAAAAGTGAAGATGATTAATAGTTCAAGAATAAAGATAAGAAATGGTCTTTATTGCTTCATCGCCAACAAATACTTTGCGAGGAAATAAAATAAAATCCCGTCGAGACCAAGCTAATAGGAGAGACGAACTGATTCTTCTTCTATCATCGTCAAAGGTGTATGCAAACTTACTCGAGGAGCGAGAGATGTTAAGATTTGGGATTTGAAGAAGATGCCAACAGTTAGAAAGCAACTCAAATACTTCGCGAGAAATGGCAGCAACAGAAAATCGCAAGAAAGCTAAGTACTACTTCCTTAAATATTTTGCTTATAAAAAATAAAAAAATTGATTTATTTTACAAAAAACGATACTATCGCAATATTTCAAAGAGCATTTCTAAAGATTTTAATATTTTAAAAGATTTCAAACAAATTGATTTAATTTACCAAAAGCAATATAATCGCAAGATTTCTAAAGTTTCAAAAATTTCAAAATATTTCAAAGATTTTTTGATTTGATTGACAAACAGCGATACAATCGTAAGACTTCAAAATTTTCAAAAGATTACAAAAAATGAAATCATCGCAAAAAATTTACAGTTCTCCAAAATTTTCAAAGATTTCCAAGATTACAGAAAACGAAATTATCGCAAAAATTTCTAAGATTTCAAATTTCCAAAATACGCAATACAATCGCAAGATTTCAAAGAGGATTTCAAAGATTTCTCTAGAATATTTCTTTTACAGAAAGAGATTTTTGGTTTAACAAATGTGATACAATCGCAAGATTTCAAAGAATATTTTTAATATTTCAAAAGATTTTAAAGAATATTTCAACTCACAGAAGTGATCAAAACAAATTTTTATCAGAGCTGCGAGTGTAATCGCGAGATTATTCAAGATTATATAAATAATTGACAGAAATGAAAGAATGAAGAAACGCGAATACAATTTCGCAGAGACATAAGAATGGGACGAACCTTTATGGTGTGCACCCTAGTTGGCGAGTACAATTTCGCAAGAGGAAAATGTAAGACCTAATAGCGCGTCATATGAGGGGGTATCTCTTGACATGACTCAGCGATAAGGTTATACCGTTGCTGGAACCTGAGTCATGCAGATGTTGGGGTTAACGAAAACCTATCCGGGAGAGAGATCTTGGATTTCCAATTATATATGGTTATACCCTGGTTGGACGACCGAGAATCTCTTCCAAGAAGTGCAAAGTATGACCAAGGCGCTGAGGTGCACGGTTGAGCCAAGGGTGCCCAGGGCGTACAAAACTCCCTTGCCATTCTTGGTAAGTCTTGGCTATGATGCACTTGGCCTGAAGAAAACTCCACTTAGGGTGCAGTCTTGTAACTATAAGCCATATAGTCATAAAGGACAAGCGGCTGCGAACACAACTGGTTGTTGGCAAATCTGGATGGGAGGAGCTAGTCTTGTATGGCCGATGTGCCCTCCTTGAAGGGGCAACCAGGGGGAAGATAAGGGCGGCACCCTCCATTAGGGAGCTGATAAGTGTCTTAAGACGGCAATGTCATGGGGCTTTATGCTCGCAAGAGCATTTAGGCATGTCATATTGTCGCGTGACGTAAATTATACAGAGGCAACAAGCCAAAAGATAAATGTTAAGATGAGATCAATGGGTTTTTACATGAAAGTGTAAAGACGTCCTGAGATTTCATCGCAAGACGGCAATGTCATGGGACTTTATTCTCACGAGGGGATTTAGACCTGTCATATTGTCGCAGAAAATTCAAAGAAAAATGGATAAGGCAAGATCAATGGGTCAATACATGCAAATATAAAGACTCCTGCGATTTTGTCGCAAAAAGAAAAAATTGGAAAAATAAGACCTTTAACTAGGAAGGCAAAATAAGACCAATAGACTAATCTCAAACTTATCTATTTTCTTTTAAGAATTCAGGAAAGATTTGTTCATCGCAAGAGAGATAGAAAGTACTATTTAGAATCTCTCAAAAATACTATTCATAATTTCTCAGAAGTATTATTCAGAGTCACTCAAGATGATTATCTACAATCTCGCAGAATTATTCATCAGATCGCAGAACTATTCATCGCAGCACTATTCATCGCAATATTGTTCAGTCACTATTTCAGAATCTCGCAGAAACATTCGGAAACTTGAAAACTCGTTCAGCATTTCGCAGATTATTCCAGAATTTCGCAGGAAATTTGATTACTTCGCAGAATATGATTATTTTATTAAAAGAGGCAGAGGCAATTCGTTCATTTATCATTTTCTCAGGGATTCTTCCTTCATAGATAAAAAACAGAGGCAACTATATATTACTAAGAAAATATTTTTTGTTCTTTATCTTCTCGGCAAGAATCATTTCCAAAATGGACAAGGATTTTCACCAAAAATGAAGTAATAATTTCGCGTGAACAGAGGCAATACTTATGATTTTCATTAAAGGACGGATACTTCTTTATATTTCGAGGATTGAGTACTTATTATATTTCTTCAAGGATACTTCATACTTCGTAGAGTTAATACTTCTTATTTACTTAGCAAAGATATGGAACTTCGCAAAAGAATAGAGGCAAGTACGTACTTTTCAAGTCTAGTAATCTTTTGCTCGTTCCTTCAACAACAAAGATCAAAGACTACTACAACAACATATTTTTTCTTAAAGATTACTTTTCAAGCAATATTCAAGAAAAAAGAGGCAAGATGTAGGACCAGAATATCGCCACAATTATATTCACGAGAGATTAACGACACTTCTGCGAGCGTCACCGAAAACTCTTCAACAACATTTCACGAGCATCACAAAATAATTCAGAGAATGACGTAATAAACAACGACAGCATAAAACATGAGAAAAATGTGAAGGTTTTGTAGTTAAAAAGAATGTTCGCGAGCACAAGGCGGGAGCTCGCGAGAGCAAGGCAGGAAATGAAGATTTTGTGGTTATAGAAGAGTCTCGCGAGCACGATAGCAGATCTCACGAGCACGATAGTAGATCTCGCGAGCACGATAGAAGAGCCAGCAAGGAGCATAGCAAAAATCCTAAAAAATGGGAAAGATAAGTTGAATGTGAGCTGTCACCCACTATGAAGATACCTATATAAAGAGAAGAGCAGGAGAGAGAAGGGGGGAACACAATTTTTAGAGGAGAGTGATATTTTGCAGAGTGATTTTAGGAGAGAGAAAGTATTTTTCTTTATCATCTTCTTCCCCAAAATTAGATTTAGAACTCCATTAATGGAGATTATCAATGTAAAACAAATGTAAATTTAAACAATCATAGTGAAGAATCATGGATGTAGATCAAATTGATCGAACCATGTAAAAATCTTAGTGTACTTTTATAATTTTAGCAAATTTACTACCATTTTCATATGTAGATCTAGAAATAAATATCAGGATATGATAAGGGGTGTGTTGTAGGAATTCCTGCAACTACAAACAATATATGCTTAACTTTTGTGTTTTTCCAAAAGTCCATTCATTCCTTTATCAATATTTGCATACCAATACGTGAACGACTTTACTTTTGACAAAATATGGGATAATCAAGTTCACGGACGTAAACATACAAATCCCATCAAAATATTGAAATATATAAAACCATAAAGATTAATACTGCAACCATCATCTTCCAAACAACTTTAGAATTCAAACCAATAAATTTAAAAACAAGAAGATGAAATCATTGGATATAGCTGTGTGTAGTCAAAATCATTGGTATTCCAAAACACTAGTTATTCTTCTAAATAAAATAGAAAACATAGCAGATTTACTAGACATTAAGACCTTTGAAGAATTCATTATCATCCCCAAACTCCTTGTTGTCAACAGCCATTGGAACATAGGGTACATTAAGAAAGGAGTTTATATCAATGAACCTTCTTGGTTGCTGTTGTCGAACCAGGGCCTTCTGAATCTCATGAGTCTTATACACAAATGCCTTTATTTGTTGAATCTCCTTTCGCAGCTCCTTCAACACTTCAAGAACATCAGAAAACTTCTAAGAATTTGAAGGAACATCTCTTGGCTTCCTCGTATTCCTTCTTTTTCTTTTCAAGGTTGGAGGCAATAGAGATTTTTCTTTTTCCTTCATGATTGATGGCTTAACAATCACATTACCTTCTTTTTTTATCAGAAGACATCATTCTTGGAGCGTCCATAAGCGTATGGGTTTGTGAGAGGAATTCACAATTAGCTCAACAAGTAGTCTTAAGATAAAGAGAGGTTTTAGATAAGTAAAAGGAATGTATGGTTTGAAACCTTAGACAGGTTCGTAGACGATCAACTCTTATCCCTATAAAGATTAGAATTATCGATAGTAGCCTTTTCTCTTTTGTTTGATAGACAAAAATAAGACAAAACTAAGAAAAGAAGAATCAAAACTTTTCTTGAAGCCTGAGAGGTACAAAATCATTGTCTCTTTTGATTAGGCACATGAGACAAGATTTTGGACACAACACAATTAATTTGTGTTGTAGTGAACAACAGTTTTTCCACCAATTTCCTCTTGAGAGGAATCCACAGACCTCTGTCTATCAAAATGATTTGACCATACTTTCTTCTCAAATGGTCTTTATTTTTCCTTGGAAACTAACTTCTTAGACGAAGATAAAATCTTACATACCTCTGCGGTCTTCTGAGCAAGTTTGAGCTTTCTTGCTAGATGATTTTCTCTTCGTTGAAGTTTGTTGACGTGTTTTTGCTTGTGTTTGAACTTGTAACACCTTGAGAGTTCATGACCTTTTAATGAACAATATGAGCACGTCACACTTGGATAATAATCAAGATTCTGAATTATGCAGGCGGCTAGGCACATAGTGGATCCAAAAACGTTATAACAAGTGTTTCTAAGAAAACGGTCAACGTTTTCTTCCAGAATGGTTGGATTATCTTCTGAAAGAATATCAAAATTGATATGTGTATTGCAACAATTATCAAAATCAATATTTTCACCAAGAAATGCAATACTTGATTTCTCATCTTCATTTGAATCATAGTCGTCAGACATTTCATCAAGAGTTGCAGCAAGACCTTTGTTCCCAGTGTATTTTCTCCGATTTGGACACCCATTTGCAAAATGACTAAATCCTTTACACTTAAAGCACTGAGGCATATCCTCTTCATCATCAATATCCCTGTTTTTAGGAGGAACACGATTATGAGGTTTGACTGGTGCCTTAGGCTTATCTCTGGAGAACCGTTTACTTCTCTTCAAAAGAAGATCCCTAAACTGTCTTGTGATCATCGAGACTAATTTGTCAAGATCTTCATTTGATGAATCTATCTCAGAGTGATCATCTTCAGAGATATATACTATTTTACTTTTATCAAGTAATTTAGTGTCCTTTAGTGCTTTGAACGCAACATACTTAGCCTTGGATGAAAGTTCGTGATCAAAGATCTTAAGCTTACCAACCAGCGTGTTTCTGGAGAGAGTATCTAGGTTATTTCCCTCAACGATGGCATGCTTATTAACATCATATCTAGATGGCAGTGATCTGAAAATTTTCATCAAATGTCCTTTTGAGGAATAGTCTTACCCAATGCAAAAGATGCATTAACAATTTCAGACACTTTGTGATTTAACTCATCAAATGTTTCTCCATATGCCATACGAAGGTTTTCCTAATCGGAATTAATGTTCTGAAGCCTTGCATCCTTTTCACTGGAGTTTCCTTCGAATACGGTTGCTAAGATATCCCAAGATTCTTGCGACTTAGTGAAATTAGACACATGGTGCTGAAGATGTGGGGTAATGGCATGTATGATCGCATTCAAATCGTCGGAGTTTTGCTTTGCAGCAAGAACCTCTGCAGGAGTATATTCAACAATATTCTTTGGAACATTTTATCCTTCGGCAGCAACGGGAGGATCATAGCCATTAACAACATATACCCATGATTGAAAATCACGTGCTTGAAGAAAAGATCGCATAGCAATTTTCCACCATAAGTAGTTAGAGCCATCGAAGACTGGTGGTACGTTTATTGAGATAGCACCTCTATCCATAGAGTCAGATCGCTACAAACACAGACTTGTAAGGTCTTTAACGTGTTACCAATTGAAAATGCGGGGGTCTAACAACCTCACCCAATATTTCGATTAGCAATCTGTATGGACAACTCCGAGTTGTTTTCCAGAGAATCAACAAGACTCAATCAATAGAAAATACTCAAGGAGTTATTATCTTAATCTCTTGATTTGATTTACTCAAGCAAATATGATTTGCGAGCCTAATTAAAGAGAGATAACTTGGATGGTACCAAAGACCAATATCCAAGTGTCAATCGGTTTAATTCAACAACCAATAAGGTCGGATATTCTAATTTATTGAACAACGCACAACCTGTATTATTTCAATTATATAACAAAATATAATGCGGAATAGAAATAACACAGACATCATAATTTTTTTAACGAGGAAACCGCAAATGCAGAAAAACCCAGGGACCTAATCCAGATTAAACATACACTGTATTAAGCCGCTACAGACACTAGCCTACTCCAAATTAACTTCGGTCTGGACTGTAGTTGAACCCCAACCAACCTCACACTGATCCAAGGTACAGTTATGCTCCTACGCCTCTGATCCCAGCAGGATACTGCGCACTTGATTCCCTTAGCTGATCTCACCCACAACCAAGAGTTGCTACGACCCAAAGTCGAAGACTTTAGCAAACAAATATGTCTCACACAGAAAAGTCTACATGTAATAGATAAATTCGTCTCCCACGAATAAACCTATGAGTTTTGTTTCGTCTTTTGATAAATCAAGGTGAACAGGAACCAATCGATAAAACCAGACTTATATTATAGAAGAATAGCTTAGTTTTATTAATCACCTCACAATAGTCTTAATCGACGCAGCGAAAAAGATATTGTGGAATCACAAACGATGAGACGAAGATGTTTGTGATTACTTTTATATCTTACATATCGGAGAAATAAATCTCAAGCCAATTATTACAATTGTACTCATACGATAGAAGATGTAAGATCAGATCACACAACTACGATAAAAGTAGTATCGGTCTGGCTTTACAATCGCAATGAAGTCTTTAAGTCGTTAACATGGTTTTAGAAGAAGAAAACCAAAGGTTAAAGGAGAATCGACCCTATCTTAGCAAACTAGTATCACACAGAATGTGTGAGGATTAGGTTTCCCAGTTGCTAGAGTTCTCCCTTATATAGTCTTTCAAAACAGGGTTTGCAGTCAATGTTAGCTTGGTAACAAAGCATTCAATATTCACCGTTAGATGAAAACCTGATTAGATACAAGTTAATATTTATCAACCGTTAGATTGAAAACTTAGCTTGTTATACACACATGTACTTGACGATTTTGGGTTTGTGTAACCGTACCCAAACTTGTACATTAGTTGGTTCACACTAGTTAACCAAATGGTTAGCCAAATGATAACTTTCATATCAACCATATTATTCTTCACCATAACTAGTCCAAGTGACTCAAATGAACTAGTTATAGAGTTGTTCAATTGCTATGATATCCCATGTACTACACAAGCACAATTGAAGCAAAAATAATGTGATTTACTCGAATCGATGTCACGCCAAAGTTCGCAAACTTCGGTTCAAGTGTTAAGGACTTATACATATATGTGTTTCCACAAAAATGTTTATATCCCACAATGGTTATATAGTCTAAACTCTCATTTCAATCATTGAAACATTCTCAGAGGACGTTATATAGTTGTTATTCACAAACTATTTTTCGTCAGAGCGATTTCCAAAGTGATTGAAACATAACATGACTTTTGTCACTAGGAAAAGATGAACTTGGCTAAAGCGAAAGCTTTACCAACACTCATTTCGATAAATAGATAAGAGAGATATACTCAGCTCAAAATGTCACATGTGCATATTCTTAGTCTATATAGTAAAACGACTTTTGTCTCAAGATAGGAGATAGAGTAGATAGACTTTTGAGTGATAGATAAGTTCAAGTCTCCACATACCTTTTAGTCGATGAAGATCCACTGGTTCCTTGAGTAGTCCTTCGTCTTGTATGATGATCGCCATGGAGTTCTTGAGCTCAACTACACTTTCTATCATATTCCGAGACCTTATCCATAGTAGACTAGAAATCAAGACTTTATAGTTTTTATCACTAACATTGACAAACATGCTTGAGATAGAAACGCACGCGAGTTTGACCGAGCAGTGCTCTAACAGAGTCTAACTATCTAGTTGATTCTCTAGAAAGTAACTCGGAGTTGTCCATACAGATTGATAATCGAAATATTGGGTGTGGTTGTTAGACCCCCGTTTTTTCAGCCAAATTCTTTGATCATTTCCAGAATTAAGATTTATATTTGGAAGCAAATTTTGTAAATAAGCTACATCTTCTACTTCAGACTCCTTCAAATTCCTGCAAAAATCCAACTCCATGAATTTGTATTGCTATCCAAAAGTTCTTGTATTGTGGCATATTTTTTCCTTGTTATTTTGTAAAGTGTAGGGAAAAGAGCCTTCAAAGATTGACCATTTATCCAATTGTCTTTCCAGAATAAACACATATCCCCACTGTTGACCTGAATTGCAGAATTTAACTCCATAGCAGAAGCACTCTTCAAAATACCAATCCATAAACTTTTTCCAACTGAATTGCTAGTTTGATTTGGCAAGAATGCTTTTTGGTTACATCCAAATTTGTTATGAACTACCTTCCTCCATAAAGCTCTTTCTTCATTACCATACCTCCATATCCACTTAGCATGTAATGCTTTGTTCATAAATCTCAACTTTTTAATCCCTACACCTCATCTTTCTTTAGGAAAATGCACTGTTTTCCAAGCTACCCAACTCTTCTTTGACTTCTGCTTTGAAGAACCCCATAAAAACTGTATTATGATTTTATCTAACTGCTTATCAACTAACACTGGTAGCTAGAAAAGTGAAAGGTAGTACACTGGTAAACTACACAACACACTTTTAATCAACATCAATCTCCCACCTTTAGACAAATATCTTATCTTCCAAACACTCAGTTTTTGTTGGAATCTCTGAATGATCACATCCCTGAATCCAACTGCTTTTGATTTACTGCCTAAGGGAATGCCGAAATACTTCATAGGAAAAGTAGTAATGTGAAACCCAAAAGACAAAGCTCTTGCATCGGCATTTAGTGCATTACCAAAAGCTACAAGTGCACTTTTCTTGAAATTCACTTTCAAACCAGAAATAAGCTCAAAACTCAAAAGAATACTCTTCAAATTTTGAACTTCCCCCACTTTATCATCCAAGAACGCAATTAAGTCATCTGCAAACTGAAGATGATGAATTGCAGGTGTATTTTCAGCTGGTTGAAACCCTGAAATAAGATTCATATTGGCTGCTTTTTTAATCATCACAGAAATAACCTCCACCACCATAATGAAAAGAAATGGAGATATTGGATCCCCCTATTTAACCCCCTTATGACTTCTGAATAAAGAAGAAGCAGTATCATTTATTGACATAGAAAATCTTGTTGTTGACAAACACCATTTCAATTTTTTCGGCCACACCTTTTTTTGCTGCAGTGAAACTCGATAACAACTCAACATATGATTTTAAGTCGGAGATATAAATACTTACTTCAAAACACTACAACTTTCCTAGCACTGCTAGCAAATGACACCATGTAAACTGACACTGATATGTACCACTATGCTCCTCCAAGTCCCCCTTAATTGGATGAGGTGGTGAATTTTCTTATTTACCCAACTCGCTCATGGCCTCGTCTTTGTCATCGGCACTGCCTCGATACTATTCATGTAATCCATGTATACTCGCATAACGGATCAAACCTATCAAACGTAATATGAACATGAATAAATTTGTCATCAGGAGATCCAATAGAAGATACAGTTACGCACTCACACATATTATGAAGTCTAAACTATAGGAGGGATCGTTGTTAAAACTTAATGACAGAATAAAGTTCAAAACTTCAAAAACTACAATTCCATATGCGTCTTATTTCATGAACTCTGTTTCTGGTATGTTTGTATGTGTATATATATAATCAAAAACATATGAATAAAGGCGAAGTTATATGCTTATCCGCTGATTGCTATAGAAATACTAAGGGACATGCAAACCAAAAATCCCAAGGAACAGTAGAAGTTATTTACATTACATGTTGTTCAACCAAATCAACAACCTTGAAAACAAAAGCACATCCATTATTTAGATGTGTAAAATATCCCGACTAATAAAATCAAAGAAAAACCTTAGAAATGCCAACAGAAAAATGATCTCACTACCGCTAACCCGATTATATACAATCTTAAACATTTGATCCCTAAGAATACCTGTAAAGCATGAACACAAATCAGTTAGCTGAGAACACCTGCAAATTATTAAGAATTATTAAAGGAAATCAGTTAGCAAAACCTCGAATTAGAAAAAAATAAAGAACAAAAAAACAAAGAAAACCCTAAAAAAAAAAAAAAAAAAATTGTTACCTTATGTCTGCAAAATAAAACTAAAAGAAAAATTGGAGGTCACGAATACCTGCAAAACAAAACTGAAAGGAAAATCCCAAAGATACCCAAAAAGCTTAATTTCACCATTAAAACGAAAACCATAAATGAGGTATATACATGAGTTCAAAATTAATACCACGAAGCTTCAAACTGATATTATGCTCCTGTTTCACCTTGTCTTAGTACTCAAGCTCCCATTGTCACAACCATTTGAGCCAATTTATTATACGGTACATGCATAACAAAAAAAACCAAAATATCAGATAAAAAATATTAAATCCCAAAGAAACAGAAGAAAATAAAACCAAAAAAAAATACCATAACCCGTAAGAGAAAAGCTTTTATTCGAGGGCTTTATATAGAGGGTCACCAAATCTGGAAGCTCCGGAAATATGGAAATAATATCAACTAATATCTAAAATTTACTCTTTTAGAAAATTTTCTTTTACTTTTACTATGGAAATAATACAAGGAAAAACTCTCTGATGTATTGTAGAAAGTGATAGTGAAAGGTTCTTTTGAAACTTGTGAAGGCAAAGGAATTTAGATTTAATTAAACTTAAAAGTAAAGGAAACTTAGATCAAAATTTGATTTCAAGATAAGAGAGAATAACCAAGACACTGATTCCACTATTACACATGAATAAATTATGGTTAACAACCCAAAACTCTATTTATCTTTTAAATCCCTTGTTTCTTAATTCACAAATAATCAGGCAAATTCTCAACAATTAATTGTATCCCTTAAGCATAGATTATCTTAATACAAAGCATAACCTATCTAATTGAATCACAAATAATGACAAAAATTATGCAAACAATTAAAAACTCTGCAAAAGCAGTGATTGAGTGAATTATAAAATATAAATTAGAGAAAATAAATTAATTACCAATCATTCATGCGTAAATAGCTTCCTCATTGCCTTGGTTGTGGGAGAATTAGCCGCTCATCATGTTGGAAACACATTCAAAATTCATTATTATTGCTCAAAAATGGTTTACAAATGATGAAATGGTGAAAATGGTGAAAACCGGGTGTTTGCAACGCTTATAAATGTTGCAAACACTGTTACAAAGAACGAAAAATCTGTTTATTCTTGTGAATCGTGCGACCCACGCTCTCCGTGTCGTAGAACCGCTGCAGAATAAACGACCGCTTGTGAAGAGTCTGTTCTTCACGTTTTCAGGAGGCAGCAGCAGCAGAACTGGAATTTTTGCGGCTTGATTTCTCGACTTTCTAATGCTCTATTCTTCCTCCCCAACTCTCTATCCCTTCTATGACCTCCAAGAACTCATTTTATACTCGACAGGGGCTAGAAATCACCTCAATAACTCCGGAATAATTCCCAATAACTCTGCCAGATACGGGAAGATATTCTTTCCTTTTTCTTCTCCTGCACGCGATCTTGTTGCTGTGAACCATCCTTATTTGCATCCTACACGTCTCTAATTCGGTTTATCACACCAGGCACAAGCTTGCACGTCCAAATCCTTTGTAATCCCGTGAATATTTCTTCCGCGTACGTGTTGCCCTGTTTTCTTCTCGTGAATTTTCTGGTCAATTTTAACCGAAACAATCAACCACACAATGCCTGTGATGCTCAATCAAGTCACCCCAGTGATTTTCATCCATTGAGTCTCTTTGATTCTGCCCAAAATGCGAACCCTAAATTCTGCCAGGGTGAAGAACCAATTTCCCGCCAAAACGTTCTTTTTGATTTCTTGAAGATGGTGTCCCCCTAACCAAACCCGGTGCGAATAGCGAGATGTCCAGCTGGGGTTCCCCTTAACCAAAGTTGGGGTCCGGATAGTAAGTGTTCTCCGGGGTGTTCCGAGCAACTTTTTCGAGCCGAATTTTCCACACAAGTTTATTTCTCCAAAAACACCTATACATACACAAAAACACCATAATAAGTACAAAAATCGAGACTAACAATAGAGACACTGAGGAAAATTCAGACACAAAAATGTGTCTATCAAATACCCCCAAACTTATTATTTGCTAGTCCCGAGCAAATCTAATCTAGAAAATAAAATGTCTACACTTAGCACGTGCAGCAAGCCGTTAAACCGCTAGGTGGCCCTAGTGGAGGAGTGTTGTCTCCGGAGGGTTTACCAGAGGTGTACCCACAAAACCTTTTACTCCAGACCCTAGCTATCTACGCAGAATCTTGGAAGGCACTAAAGAATCTCCTTGGTTGGCATACTTATTGACTACAGGAGGAAGTACCCTGATGCGAAATTCCAATTGTTGTACACGAGTTTGCACTCAAGCATACTAAAATTCATATAAAGTGACAAAGGTGCTCTACTCGGATAGTTTCGGACATCATAAACCGGAGTCAACCAATCACAAAGATTAAGAAGAGAAAAACGTGGATGATGTTGGCTAGGGTGAACCTATCCTAACGGACTGAGATACTGGTCTTGGACTAATATCAACACACTGGCATATACAAGGGGACCAGTGGTCGATAATCCTAACTCTAGGTCAACTCGGGTGGCATATACAAGGGTACCAAAGGTGGTCGACTTTATTGTATTTATTCCGTTTGGTCTAGTGGTCTGGTCTTTTTTTTTTTTTTTTTTTTTTTTTTTTTTGAGTATCTCAACCACTCTATTCCACCTTAGCAATGGTAAAAAGAAAAATAAAAGAAGTGATCAGGATTCTTTCGATGTTTCCATCACGAGGATATGGCGAAACTACCATGTTTTCTAACACCTGAGCTCTGTGCTTTTATGAATAGACTCTTTAGATGTTTCCATCTAATCAGATTGGTTCCTCAACTCCTACAACCAAAATGCTTCCATCCACTTAGATTGGTTAGTGACATCCTTAATAAACATAAATTTCTAGGCTCTGGAGTTTATTTATTGCAACTAAAAGCTAACAAAAAGTTTCTTCCCCACCCCCAAACTTAAATCTAACATTGTCCTCAATGTTTCTAATGAAAGAGCAATACCAAAAAGTAAAGTAACATGAGGAATCAGCAAAGAGAGAAGTTGGAAAGATAGTACCTGGGTGAAGAGAGAAATCAAAAACTAATATACAACATACAATCGCCTCGATGGTCAATCAAGGGTAAACAGGGTCCTCCAGAGGGACCTCCTCAACATCACCTATAGGATAGGGCTCTAAAAATGGTTTCAATCTCTGACCGTTAACCTTCGAAGAACTACTACCATCCGGTGTCTCGATCTCAACAGCTCCATGAGGAAAAACAGTACGAACAATAAAAGGACCCGTCCACCGAGAACGTAACTTCCAGGGAAAAGATGCAAGCGGGTATCATACGTAAGAACTTTTTGACTGGAGAAAATGACTTCCGTAAAATATTTCTATCATGCACAAGTTTCATTTTGTTCTTATAATACTTCGCACTATCGTAAGCATCTATACGAATCTCGTCCAACTCATTGAGCTGGAGTTTCCTATGGGCTCCTGCCTTGTCAAGTGAAAAATTTAGCTGCTTAATAGCCCAATAAGCTCTATGTTCTAACTCAACAGGTAAATGACATGCCTTGCCATAAACAAGCCGATAAGGCGACATTCCAATGGGGGTCTTAAACGCAGTACGGTAAGCCCATAAGGCATCAGTAAGCCTAGACGACCAGTCTTTCCGATTAGGATTAACTGTTTTCTCTAATATACGTTTTATCTCCCTATTGGAAACCTCTACCTGACCACTAGTCTGTGGATGATACGGGGTGGCTACCTTATGTGTAATACCATATTTCTTCATCAAAATCTTAAAAGGTCCATTACAAAATTGCGACCCTCCATCACTAATTATAGCTCGCGGTGTACCAAAACGTGTAAGTATATTATTTTTCAAGAACTCAAGCACAACCCTATGGTCATTGGTTTTACACGCAACCGCCTCAATCCACTTAGAGACATAGTCTACGGCGACAAGGATGTATAGGTTACCAAAAGAATTAGGAAACGGACCCATAAAGTCAATACCCCACACATCAAAGACCTCAACAACTAAAATAGGGTTCAAGGGCATCATGTTCCTACGGGAAATGGTTCCTAATTTCTGGCAACGCTCACAAGTAACACAGTAACTGTGAGAGTCTTTAAACAACGAAGGCCAATAGAATCCACACTGCAATATCTTAGCAGCAGTCTTCTTAGCACTAAAGTGACCCCCACAAGCATGATCATGACAAAAGAAAATAATACTGGACTGGTCACTCTCAGGTATACATCTCCTAATAATCTGGTCTGGACAATACTTAAATAAATAAGGATCATCCCAAAAGAAGTGATTAACCTCAGCTAAAAACCTAGAACGATCTTGTTTACTCCAATGTTTGGGCATTAGACCAGTAACAAGATAGTTCACTATATTCGCATACCAAGGTGATTTGGAAACAGAGAACAATTGTTCATCAGGAAAGTTGTCCCTTATATGAAGGGAATCATCAGGGAAACTAACAATTAGCCTAGACAAGTGGTATGCTACTAAATTTTCTGCACCCTTTTTGTCTCTAATGTCTGGGCAAAATTCTTGTAATAAAAGGATCCACCTAATCAATCTAGGTTTGGTATCCTTCTTAGACAAAAGGTATTTCAAAGAAGCATGATCAGTATAGATTACGATCTTAGAACCTAAGAGGTAGGATCTAAACTTGTCTAAGGCAAACACAATGGCCAACAGTTCCTTCTCGGTAGTGGTATAGTTCATTTGGGCTTCATTCAGAGTTTTGCTAGCATAGTAAATCACATGAAGTAACTTATTTTCTGGCTGACCTAGCACAACACCAATAGCATAATCTGAAGCATCACACATGATCTCAAAGGGTAAGTTCCAGTTGGGTGCCCGGACTATGGGGGCGGTAGTGAGTAAAGTCTTAAGCTTCTCAAAAGCCTCTAAACAAGCATCATCAAAGACAAACTTAGCATCTTTTGAAAGTAAATTGCAAAGAGGTCTAGAAATCAAGCTAAAATCCTTAATGAATCGACGATAAAAACCTGCATGCCCTAAGAATGACCTAATATCTTTTACGGTTTTTGGGACCGGTAAGGTTTTAATAAGGTCAACCTTGGCTCTATTTACCTCTATACCCTTTGAAGATACGATATGCCCTAGAACGATTCCTGAACGAACCATGAAATGACATTTTTCCCAATTCAGCACTAAATTCTTTTCCTTACACCTAGTCAAAACTAATGACAAATGATGCAAGCACTCATCGAAAGACGAACCAAACACTGAAAAATCATCCATAAAGACCTCTAAGAACCGTTCTACCATGTCAGAAAATATGCTCAACATACAACGCTGAAAGGTCGCAGGGGCATTACATAGCCCGAAAGGCATGCGTCTATACGCAAAGGTACCAAAGGGACAGGTAAAAGTGGTTTTCTCTTGGTCTTATGGGGCAATAGGAATCTGATTATAGCCGCAAAATCCATCTAAAAAGCATAAATGGCTACGGCCAGCTAATCTTTCGAGCATTTGGTCGATGAAGGGAAGGGGAAAGTGGTCCTTCCTAGTGACCTTGTTCAATTTTCTATAGTCAATACAGACACGCCAACCCGTGGTCATTCGGGTTGGGATTAACTCATTTTTTCATTCTGGACTACAGTAATACCATATTTCTTGGGAACAACCTGAACGGGGCTGACCCACTTACTGTCTGAAATAGGGTAGATAATGCCCGCATCTAACAGCTTCAGAACCTCGGTTCGAACTACTTCTTTCATATGAGGGTTCAGTCGACGTTCCATCTCCCTAGAAGGTTTAGTATCTTCCTCTAAATAAATCTGATGCATACAAATAGTAGGACTTATACCCTTAATGTCTGCTATGGTCCACCCTAAAGCTTCCTTGTTATTCTGAAGGACGGTTACTAGCCTACTTTCCCGATCACTATCCAAGTCGGATGCTATAATCACGGGTAAAGTTTCGAGATGGGCCTAAAAACACATACTTCAAGGTATCTGGTAGTGGTTTGAGGTCCAATTTAGGAGGCTTTTCCAACGAAGGAAACTGGGTAGACTCGAAATGGGTAGAGGTTCGAACTTAGGTTTCCATCCACTACTAGTGTCTATCAAAGGGGTTGAATCTAACAAAGCATTTACCTCATTAATCACATCATCATCATCAAAATCAATCCCAAAGTGAGCTAGGCATTTCTCTAATGGATCTTCCATCAAAGTGTTTGGTAATGACTCCTCTACTAATGTTCCTATCATGTTCACCTCTTCTATGCCTGAGTCATCTAGTTCAGAGGGTAGCTTACTAACATGAAAGACGTTCAGCTCAATAGTCATATTACCAAAAGACAAATTCATAATACCAGTTCGACAGTTAATGATTGCATTGGATGTAGCTAAAAACGGGCGACCTAAAATTACCGGTATCTGGTTCTCTGGGTCAGGGACAGGTTGGGTATCTAGGATAACAAAATCCACCGGATAAATAAACTTGTCTAACTCTATGAGAACATCCTCGATCACACCCCGAGGAATTTTTACGGACCTATCAGCTAACTGAAGAGTCATCTGGGTAGGTTTCATCTCACCAAGTCCTATCTTAAGGTACACATGGTATGGCAGTAAGTTCACACTGGCTCCTAAGTCAAGCAACGCTTTCTCAACACGATATTTACCTATTGTGCAAGCAATGGTAGGGGACCCTGGGTCTTTGTACTTAGGAGTAGTGGTATTCTGAATAATAGAACTCACATGACTATCTAGGAAGGCTTTCTTTTGAACACTAAGCTTACGCTTTCGTGTACACAAGTCCTTAAGAAACTTGGCATAAGCGGGAATCTGCTTAATCGCATCCAACAATGGGAGGTTGATAGTAACCTGCTTAAAAACCTCCAAAATATCTTTATAGTTGGACTCGCTCTTAGTTGGAACTAATAGCTTGGGGAACGGGGCTCTAGGAACAAAACCGGACTCAACGGGACCCTCATTGGTCTCATTAGAGACTCTATCAGTCTCCTCATCATTTTATGGCTCAGCAGGGTGAACTACAGCATGTTCACTATCAGGCATGGTTACCTTGTTGTCTACCACTCGACCACTCCTAAGGGTTTTAATGGCATTCACATGTTCTGATGATCTTCCACCTACTTCATGAACTCCTCTAGGATTGGGTTGAGTTTGACTAGGAAACTTACCTTTTTCCCTCAAAGACTCATTTATATGACTAACTTGGGTTTTCAACTCGGAAATAGCCTGAGAGTTAGCATAACCTATACTCTTACTTTCTTTTATCCCTTGTGCAACCATTTGGTTGATATTTTCAGAGCTTTTAATAAACGAGGCGAGAGTCTCTTCTAAACTTGTGATCTTTTTATCCGAATGGTTCTGGAACTGGGGTTGACCTGAAGAGTTCCTAGCATAACCAAAACCTGGGGGAGGCTGAGAATTACTAGAATGTCCTTGATTCTGGCCCTTAGACCAAGAAAAATTAGGATGGTTTCTCCAACCAGGGTTGTAGGTCTCTGAGTATGGGTCAAACTTCTGACGGTTCTCAAACCTAGCGTTGTTATAGACAGCATGGGCTTGTTCTTCACTAACATGTCCTTCCCAAAATGAGTTATCGGGCTCTATTCCACAACTAGAGACTGGATAGGCTCTATTAGGTTCAACAAGGGACCTATTTTTAGACTGACCCATTTCCAAAGCTTCTAACCTTCTAGACAAAGCAACAAACTTAGCATCTGACTCGAAGCTTGTATCTACCATATTGGTGCTACTTCTATTGACCAAGAGTCTTTTAGGAGGTTCAACATAAGGCTCCCACTGTTGGGATTTTTCAGCGATAGTTCCTAAGAAGGTGAAAGCATCCTCAACAGTTTTATTAGTGAACTCACCAGCGCACATAGACTCGACCATGGATTTGGTCGAATAGTCTAAACCATTATAAATAATCTCTACAAGTTTCATCTTATCAAACCCATGGTGAGGACACTGGGATAGGAGATCATTGAATCTCTCTAAAAACCTATAAAGAGACTCTCCCTCTTGTTGCACACTAGCACTAATTTTCTGCCTAACAGCTGCAGTTTTATGCTTAGGGTAGAATTTCATATAGAAGGCAGCGATAAGATCTTGCCATGTTTCAATGGATTCAGAAGGTAGGTTGTTTAGCCAGGTCTTGGCTTTATCTCTCAAGGAGAAGGGAAACATCTTAAGTTTCAAGACTTCATCAGTAAGGTCTTTTATTCTAACTGTCCCACAAATTTCCTCAAAGTCCCTAATATGAAAATAAGGGTTCTCATCATCTTTTCCTAAGAATATAGGGATCATCTGAAGAATACTAGGTTTTATCTCGAAATTAGCCGTATTGGCTGGCAATTTAATGCACGAAGCTCGGTTGGCCCTAGTTGGGAACATGTAATCTTTCAAAGTAGTCATTGCTGGCACAGCTGACGTACTAGGGGTACTTCCCTCACAAAGAGACAGATTCTCAAAACTGAAGTTTCCAAAAACTGGGCTCTCAAAAGAAGAGTCTTCGAGCTCCCCGCCTTCACAAGAAGAACTACTAGGTTTGTCACTAATCAAACGACCTAGAGTGTTTATTTTCCAAGCCCGTTCTCTAATGACCTCGGGCATACACTAGAAAAACAAAAGAAAAAGAAAAAGAAAAATCCTAAAAGGAAGGGAGGTTCTAAGCAAACACAAAGCAGGATGACTCCACCAAAGCAAACCTAAAATTTTCTAGCAAAAAAAAAGCATGATGGCTCCACTTAGATTGTTTTCTAGACCAGCTTCTAATCCTTCGAAAGGGAATTCGTTACAATCTGAGCAAACCCCTCTGGAATCAATCCGGGTTTAAGTAAGTTGAATAGAGGCGAGGGAAGCTGCTGGAGCTTTGATACCCAAGGCCTCACCGCATTACATGGGCGGCGCATCACGCATTCAACTCAGAAACTTTCATGAACTTCGAAGAATGCTCAAAAGAGTAACCAATATCTTTCGAACGACTTTCCTACTAAGCTCGTTACCCTATAGGTCTCGTTCTATTCCAAATTTTAAAGCTTAGGTTCGCGTTAAGTTTCGTTTTCCTAAGGCGGGCAAGAAGGGAACGGTGATGAAATCCGAACCCTTATCTTATATGGCCAGTCCTTGCCCTTTACTAGGAATTTAAAACAGCCGTTTTCAGTTCCTCGACATATATGCAAACGAAGGAATACAAGAACTCGCTAGCGGGGATTCGCGAGTGTTTCGACAAACTTACCTCCGTGCCGGACGGGGGATGAACCTGAAGTCGACTCGGGCCACGACTCCTATGTCATGTGCGAACCCGAGGGGCCGAGGTGATATCGTAATCACCGTCCTTCTCTGCAAACAGTTTAATATTTAACTACCCTTCCGTAGGGTTTAAAAAAAATAAAAAAATAAAAATGTCCAAGTCCAAAGTCCAAAAAGATAAAGTGCAAAAGAAAAAAAAATTACAAGAATAAATAAACTCTAATACAATCAAAAAAAAAAAAAAACTAAACTCTCTCTTTTTTTTCTCTTTTTATAATAAAAAAAAAAAAAATCTTCTTCTTTCGCTTCGACTTTTACTTCGTCTTTAACTCCAAATCTCTAAATATTCACCAAAAGTTTTGGCAAAATTTTCTTTCGCTCCAAATTCCAAATCTGTAGTAAAAAGACAAAAACAAAAACGTAAAGAAGAACAAATAAAATAAAAACAAATAAAAACCTAAAAAAAAAAAGAATAAAAATCTAAAAGCTAGCCTAAAGACAAGCTCCGTGTCGACGGCGCCAAAAATTGATGTATTGTAGAAAGTGATAGTGAAAGGTTCTTTTGAAACTTGTGAAGGCAAAGGAATTTAGATTTAATTAAACTTAAAAGTAAAGGAAACTTAGATCAAAATTTGATTTCAAGATAAGAGAGAATAACCAAGACACTGATTCCACTATTACACATGAATAAATTATGGTTAACAACCCAAAACTCTATTTATCTTTTAAATCCCTTGTTTCTTAATTCACAAATAATCGGCAAATTCTCAACAATTAATTGTATCCCTTAAGCATAGATTATCTTAATACAAAGCATAACCTATCTAATTGAATCACAACTAATGACAAAAATTATGCAAACAATTAAAAACTCGCAAAAAGCAGTGATTGAGTGAATTATAAAATATAAATTAGAGAAAATAAATTAATTACCAATCATTCATGCGTAAATAGCTTCCTCATTGCCTTGGTTGTGGGAGAATTAGCCGCTCATCATGTTGGAAACACACTCAAAATTCATTATTATTGCTCAAAAATGGTTTACAAATGATGAAATGGTGAAAATGGTAAAAACGGGTGTTTGCAACGCTTATAAATGTTGCAAACATCTGTTACAAAGAACGAAAACTGTTGCTTTTTTTGTCAGAATCGTGCGACCCACGCTCATGTGTCGTAGAACTGCTGCAGAATAAACGACTGCTGTGAAGAGTCTGTTCTTCACGTTTTTTGAGGCAGCAGCAGAGCAGAATCGGAATTTTTCGCGGCTTGATTTCTCGACTTTCTAATGCTCTATTCTTCCTCCCCAACTCTCTATCCCTTCTATGACCTCCAAGAACTCATTTTATACTCGACGGGGGCTAGAAATCACCTCAATAACTCCGGAATAATTCCCAATAACTCGCCGGATACGGGAAGATATTCTTTCCTTTTTCTTCTCTCGCACGCGATCTTGTTCTTGTGAACCATCCTTATTTGCATCCTACACGTCTCTAATTCAGTTTATCACACTCCAGGCACAAGCTTGCACGTCCAAATCCTTTGTAATCCCGTGAATATTTCTTCCGCGTACGTGTTGCCCTGTTTTCTTCTCGTGAATTTTATGGTCAATTTTAACCGAAACAATCAACCACACAATGCCCGTGTGACGCTCAATCAAGTCACCCCAGTGATTTTCAGCCATTGAGTCTCTTTGATTCTCGCCCAAAATGCGAACCCTAAATTCTCGCGGGGTGAAGAACCAATTTCCCGCCAAAACGTTCTTTTTGAATTCTTGAAGATGGTGTCCCCTAACCAAACCCGGGATGCGAATAGCGAGATGTCCAATTGGGTGCCCCTTAACCAAAGTTGGGGTCCGGATAGTAAGTGTTCTCCGGGGTGTTCCGAGCAACTTTTTCGAGCCGAATTTTCCACACAAGTTTATTTCTCCAAAAACACCTATACATACACAAAAACACCATAATAAGTACAAAAATCGAGACTAACAATAGAGACATTGAGGACAATTCAGACACAAAAATGTGTCTATCACTCTCCATATTTAGAATTTTCAGAAATGAAAAGTCTCTATCCCTTTAATATCACCAAAAGAATAGTATTTATATTTTTGGGATACTAAATTTTATTATTTTTGGTCACTTAATATTCTTTACAGACTAACTGATATTTAGAAAAATAATATTGAAATTCTGATTGTCTATTGCAGTTTATCATTGATGTTGCTTTGCTTTATACCATGTTCAAACACTCCATGATTTTGTATTAACGATTATCTTTTTTTTTATTGTTGAACAGGATTAAGAATCAATTATTTTATGGAAGAGGAAGCACGGTTCAGTCCACAAGTAAGTATCAACAATTCTATATGTTTTATTTTAAAAATCTAATCACTGATTTAAATTTTGATCAAAAGCCTATTTTCATTTGGAAGTGTAATTATTTGCAATTTGTAATTAGGGGAATATCATAAGAAATATAATTGGACATTGGACAATCAAATAATATTTAACTTTTATATGATCGATCTAATTTTATGATTAAATCATGATGATTACCGCATATCTTGATGTGTTTTTTTCCCAAAATATTTGTTAATTTTAATTAATTTCAAACATTTTTTTTTTGTGATGTTATATTTTTTATATTTGTTTTGTAATGTAATTCAATTATATAGATTCTTTTCTTAAATATATATATTTGCACAATTTTAGGTAATTATATAGATTTTTTTTCCCAAATATATATACTTGCACAATTTTAGGTTATTTTCTAGAATGTGATTGGTTAATTAATATATTGTGGGCCTAAAAGATTCTCCTTAAATTCTATTGGCTGAAATTTAAAATGGTGGGGCCAAAATCAACCAGAAGCTCCGTTTAATGAGAGGGCTCGAAAAAACTATGTTTTTATATAGAGAATTTCTATTAATTAAAATCTATATTAACTAATCAAGTCCTTAGCGGGTAATTCGTCTCCCGATCGACTCTTGACCGGTCTAATAGATTTGACGAGCTTGAGGGTCCTTACATTCTCCCCACCTTATACATTTTCGTCCTCGAAAATCAGACCATCCTTCTGGTCTTCAAAACCCCCCACCTTATAGGAACTACTGTCTCTACTAAGCGCAAACAACATGAAACAAAGCACAAACCTATATGGCTTTCTACAGCTAAAATTTGCGGCTATAAGTTCAATAGACTAGTTTCTATTTCAGTAAGATAATGGTTCTAATTACGAGAAAATATATTCTATAATAAAGTTTCTAAATAAAATTTAGGATCTATCAGTTTACTAACAGAAGCAAGTCTCCCTTCCATGCCTAGTGATACAAGAATGTAGTTGCCCTATCTAGGTTCGCGACGCGTGACAATGCCTACCTACGTCACAAGTATCACCCGAACACATCAGAATTACCAACCTCACTATTCCCCAGTGCTGGATTAACTAAGTATTAATTTAAGATTACTTAATTTCTAAACTTTTATCTTAACAAGTGTAGTTTAAAATTTTACTTCATAAACAGTTCACATCATTTTAAGCAATTTAATCCTCAAAATTTATTTTCTTTTAATTATAATTATAATATTACACTAAGCATCAGTATACTACTATTACTTCTTCGTGTACATTTTTTCTATTTTAAAGATTTACTGGATCGTTTGTTAGACTAAAAATAATCTCAGTACCAAAATTACTAACATGTTGAGCATTTCTATTTTATACATTATATCCTCATCTTTTACGTCTAATGTCGAATAAGTATTATATTAACTGTCTAGTTTAGACGTAAAACACATATTTCTAATTTGTCACTAGTTTAGTTTACAAAATTTAACCGTATATAAGTGTTATTATTTTCCATCACTATTTAATCATAATTAATATTTTTCATCATTATATATTCTTATTGAAATTTTGGTTAAGTCAAATTCTATATGATACTAAGTGATAAATGCTACCATTACCTTATTGAAATTTTAGTTAAGTTAAATTCTATAATTACTATTGTAATATCTTATTATTAACGTTGACGTCGAACTATTATTATAACTACTCCTACAATTATTATTGAGTCCTAAAATACTTTTAACATTTATGTAATTTTAAATTATTGACTCTACGTATCAGTCAAGGTGCTTAATAAGTTTATACGTGACTTTCAAGATTTATCAATAATATTAATCTCACTACTTTTCTAGTATTTTATTCGTATTCATACTCTTCAATATATATATTAATTATTCTCTAATATTTATTAGCTAAAGTTGGTGGTGTACCCTACAATTTTTATTTCAATACCTATACAACAACCAAACAAACAAACAAACAAATAAATCAATTAATTTTTTTTAATTATTGATATCTTTTAGTGATTAAGATTTATCTCACAAACTCAACCCAGTTCTAAACTAATCTAGTTCATTAACTGGCACTGGCTATTTCTATCTTTTCCCATGTAAAACCTAATAGTGAGCTCTAATACCAACACTGTAGCGCCCCAAAGCTAGCAGCTGACTAATCCAATAGATTAACTAAATAAAGAGGCACTAAAGATCTAAAACATTTACTTAAACTTTCATAAATAAGTTCTAAAGAATAACCCGAAACTAAACCCTCTCTGAAATATATACCAGAACTCCTCTCAAATGATACATATATACTTGTGAATTTATTTACAAATGGAATACAAACATATTGGAAGCTAATTAACCAACGTAAATAATTCTTCGAAGCTTTCATCGTCGCATGCACATCTTGATCTGTCTATGAAACTGAAAGTGGGAATGGGTGAGCACATCATCCCTAAAAAGGGTGCCCAATGGAAATAACATTTTACTTTTAAGTAAACATCGGCATGATTTGGAAAACAATACATGTTTTCCTAAATAATAAAATACAACCAACACACTGAACTATACAACATGTATACGGAACTAACTCCTTCTTTATTTCCGTGGTGACATTTACACACCGGATTGGTGACAATTACACACCAACCATTATTTCTGTGGTGACATTTACACGCCGTAATACTGGTGACAATTACACACCTTGATAGTCTGTGGGTGAATGTACACACCCGTAATATTGGTGACAATTACACACCTAGATATCCTGGGTGACAATTACACACCCAAATGTGCATGAAAGTATAAATGAAGGAGCGTCGTATCCTATATACCACATATGAAAATTCTTATTTCCAAATTAACAATGGAAAGATTGAATGAAATAACAGAACTTACGGAAAGTGATACAAGTCAATAGGAAAAATTAAAAGAACTAAACAATGCACAGAAAGCGCAACCAGGCGATGCATGAGTTTGATAACATAAACTTTTGTAAAAGAACATCAACAACTAGAAAAGAGTTAAATATATTCCCACCTCTTTTGATGACAATCCATGCCTACTTCGAGATCCACAATCCACCGGTTCATCCTTTGAATAGATCGTTGTTAATAACTAACTGTTAATCACCCAAGAACTCTAAGAATCTAGCAAAAATGGCTCACACAAGAATCATACAATTTTATCTAATAATTCTATAGTCCATTAGATATGTCTTACGAATATCTACAACTTTGTAGAAGAAACCAAAGGTCGATTCAGACCATAAATGGTCCAAAATATCTAAATAAGAAAACATGGCACTAAGCCCAAGTCCACTAGACTCGGCCCATTATACAAGTGCTGACCCAACTGGGTCAACTAATAGTCACTGATGGACAAATGGTTCAACTAACATTCAACGTCCAGTCATAGGTCAAAGTCCAGGGTAAATGGTCAAGGTCAAGTTAACTGAGTCAACTCAGTGAGTCGACTCCGATTCAACTCAGCCGAGTCAGCTAAACTTAATGGAATGACTATCAGGCAAATACTTTATTGTAACTACAAATTCACTTGCAACCTGATTCTATTCATTTGATCATTACATAAATAATTCATTCTAACAGAATTCTACAAATTCAATACAACTGTAATTAAGCTTGCCTAGATTTGCAGTTGCAGGCTTTCACTAAGGCCACTTCTAACAACAATACAATCAGCTTCAGCTCAAACATTCTTAAACAAACTTCAGAATAATTTACAAATATAATTACAGCTTACCTGCAATTGCAGCTCTAAGCTTTCACAACAATACTCCAAGCCACTACTTACAATCCTTAATCATTCATCTAAGACTTTCACTTCAAATAACCTTGCACAATCAAATCGAGTCTCTACCAGTTCATTAACTTCAAATGCAACTCAATCAACCAACATGTCCAACATACCAACACCACTAATTTACAACTGAAACTCCATTACAATCTCTCCATCATTGTTTCAGTCTCAGCCAATTCAAGTCAGATTATATCCACACACATATCATAACATTCCAAATTCCTGTAACTTGAATTTTATAAGTTTCATCTAATTTCACTTATTCTAAATTCCATAACCATCCTCAAAGTCATGTACCTGCAACATCTCATTCACCTAACCAATTCAACTTCATGTAGCCAACATTAATCAATTTCTAAAACTTAATTCATGTTTCAATTTCACCAATAACTTCTACAGTTCACCAACACAATCCTCTTATTCAATTAACCACAAATCAATACAACTCTTTGTATATCAACAATCTCAAATTCAACATCTTCATCAAGATACATAACCCATGAACTCAAAATGAAAATAAACTAACTGAACTAAAAAGAAAAATTACCTTGAAATGGTTTCTCTCCCAATCAGTTTAGGATCGAATTCTTCTCTACCTTAATCTGAATCAAGGATCTTCCTCTTTTAATTCCTTTGCATCAATTCCATCTCCTTCGCCTATAATCAAACGCATGAATCATAAATCTTTGTTCTGTCAAGAACCCTAATCCCCGAAATTCAAAACCTTAATTCCTAACACAGAAACTTGTCTTCTGAATTCATCGCCATAATAACTTCAGAAGTCTCAATTAAACAAACCCATCTTACAATTCCATCTAAATCTTCTCAATCTTTGCCCAATTCGAACTCAAATACAACATGCAACAACCCTAATTTCTTCACTAAAATTATAGAATCAACTGCCAAATCCTATTCATATCTCTCAACTCCTAATACCCATCACCATATACTTAATTTCTTTCTCAGAATCACAAAAATCCTCAATCGATTCCATCTCCAAAAACCCTAGTTTCTCTTTCTCTAATTCACCTCTTCTCTCGAATATGAATAAACTACAGACAACCACAACATCATCTTAAACTATCCCATGATCTTCTCCCCCTTCTACTGATCACGAATCTTCTGTTTTGATCTCTCAATATCGCCAGAAAATAAGAACAGTGAAAAGAAAAGAAGAGAGAGAAAGAAAGAAGTAGAAAGGATAAAAAAAAAAAGAATCGATGGTTTTGGATAAAACCAAGGGGAAATTTATGATACACCCGCACGATTGGTTAAGGTAGCCACATGGTTAATCTGCACAATTACTATTTTGCCCTTCGTACTCATCAAATAATATCTTCTTCGTCTAGTATCCGAATGACACGTTCGAGTAGACCAATTCGCCTAACCTTTCGAGATCTAACTAGCGGTACTATTTTCGTATCTAGATCATTGTTAAATTAATTTCTATTAATTAAAATCTATATTAACTAATCGAGTCCTTAGCGGGTAATCCGTCTCCTAATCGACTCTTGACCAGTCAAGTAGCGTTGACGAGCTTGAGGGTCCTTACAGGAAGTGTGGCAAATCGGTTTCAAGGTTGTAAGTACGAAAGAGGACTTACAAAGTAAGGATGTCTACATACTTTGAACACGTACAATAATGTTTATCTTTTATTGTTCAAAGTTATTCCTTAATATCTACAGGAAGAAAATCCCAGGATAGAAATATAAATAAGTTAAAAATCTTTTAATTAAAGTCGTTAATTTTATTTTAGGAAAATGAGAATTAGTAATGTGCATTTACTAGTTGTGATTTTCCAAAGAGATTATCGGTCATTATTTTGGATAGAGCATTTCCAAGAATTATGGGAACCGAATTTGGAATTATATTGCATATTTTGAGAATATTTTTGGTTTTGGAAATTCCTGGGTGTCCAAACTTCCTTGTCTATAAATACTTGAAGTTTGCATGTCTAGAAAACTAATCATTCGAGACAGCAAAATTTCTCGGTTGTGTTGTTACTGGTGTACCGCCTATTCGGAGAGGAGAGTAACCTAATTAGGAAAAATCTCTTACGGCCGCTCAGTTTAAAGTTTTCTTTGGGATTGAGAATCTCTACGAGTATCGTTGGTGGGAAACTAGATAATTGCGGTTTATCTTGTGTTTTCGATTGATTTGATTGACTAACGGTACTTGAACTTTGATTGCACCTAGTTTGTTTATGCTTGAGAATCTTCTCTTTTGATATAATATTCACTCAAACTAGATCGAAGTTTCGACAAGGATCTTTAGACTGTTGTTAGTGCTAAAGACGATCTTGTGATAATCCATTGTTAACAGACTCCGTTCTGTGCGTGATTAATCACAAGAGATTCAAGTTGTTGTGTGCAGGTGTTTATTGAAGATCTAAGAATATTTGAAGACAAAGAAGACATTGAAGATTTCTGATTTTGGGTTCATAATCTTTGGTGTGCACAATACTTGTTTCGGTATAAGAGGATCCAACTATAATTGGTTTATCCTTGTGGTAGATTGGATTGATTAGTTGTGTAGATCGGCATCAATACATTTCTTTGTGATTAAAAGTATTGATTGCAAAATCTTAACAATTACCTTTGGTGATTGACCATAAGATAGATCTAAGAACATGACAAAGAAGTTTATGTTAAGATAAACGGAAAATCCTTTGACCGACTCACATCACTTGGTTGAATAGAGTTGATATCAAACAGATTTGTTGTTCCTTTACTATTTGGAATATGAAAAAAAGGAATTGTTCCAAGTACATGACTTATTCATAAGTTGGAGGCGTGTGAATACAAACGAAACTAGGTGAATTATAGGTTTAGTTACTTAGTCTCAACTATACGAAGTTGGTGTAATTTTGTGTAGCGGACTAATCCTGAGAGTATTCAATTATGGACAAGGTCCCTGGATTTTTATACATTTGAGTTTTTCTCGTTAACAAAATCTTGTTGTATCATTTACTTTATATTTCCGCATAATAATTATTTTATTATAACTAAAGAAAATTACACAAACGTTAATTCCTATTTACTTGATAAGCAATCCTATTGTGTTTGGTTAAGTCCGAACCTTTTTATTAAGTAAACATACTTCGTTGTTGTACTGTCTCGATCTCGTATCCATAGACGATCACACGAAGTGTGAACCGATTAGTTGAATTGTCTCGACTCAGTCCATAGACAATCACTTTCGGAGAAAGGACTTATAGGTAAAAAATTTTTTAGCTTGAGCTATATTTGGGTACCCTCGCCTTTTTAATTGGTATCAGAGCGGGCAAACATGAAAATATCTAACAATCTGTGTTTGGTGCGATCCAACCTATAAGAATGAATCTAATAAGTGATTCAGTTAACGTACCACCAAGATTTAATGGGACAAATTACCCATTATGGAAATCGGCTATGAAAGATTTTCTTCAATCTCGAGATTTTAATACTTGGCTATTAATCGAAGACAGATACCAACAACCGATTGATTATTCAGAGTCAAAGTTTAAAAGCTTAGTGTCTTATACTCTTGAAGAAATAGCTATTGCAAAGAAGAATTTGGATGGTTTGAATGCCATCATACATGCTGTTAGTCATGATCTTCTACATCATGTGATGACCTATAGAACTTCTAAAGAGACATGTGATATTCTTGAGAACGTATTCGTATGAGATGAATCTGAAAAAGAAGCTAGACTTCTTTCCCTTTCATCTGAATGAGAACATCTCAAAATGGATGATAACGATACTTTCTAGGAGTTTAATTCTAAACTTTCTGATATTGTCAATGCATGTTTGTTTCTTGGAAAGGCTATACCTGAAAAGGAAATCGTAAGAAAAATTCTTAGATCGTTACCATCTTTGTTTCTTGGAAAGGCTATACCTGAAAAGGAAATCGTGAAAAGGTGCATCCTTGCACAGAGGTGAAAGGACAATTTATTTGAGTAAACCAACCTTTCTGACTAGCCTAAAGCAACCATATAAAGTCTATTACAGATTTGGGTAAGATTTATGAGTGTTGAGTGATTGTAATCTCATTTATGATACTTTTTTGTAACAATTTGTGATTTTTAATAAAATTCTATTATTAAGAAAAAAAAAAGATACGAGTCTAAGAAACATGCCATAATAGAAGGTAATGATCTTTCTCTACTTTCTCGAAGCTCTCTCATAGGAAAGATAAAGATCTTTGATAGAGAAATTCTGCTGAAGAATAAAACTAAGAAACGTTGCCAAGAGGACAAGGTATATGTTGAAAAGGAGCTTGACTCAACTATTGTGCTTCTAGCGCAACGAATAAAGGACATCTTATCTATTGATAAACATGTTCCTGATACACTAGCAGTTTTCCATAAAAGGGGTAATGATGAAGTACAATGCTTCAAGTGCCGTAGATTCGGACATATGGCAAAACACTGTCCCAGCAGAAGAAATCAAAAGTGCAACAAAGCATATGTCTCCACTCTTGATGATATTTCGGAGGAAGAATCCAATGAAGAAATATCTAAGTGTAATGCACTTCTGGCCAACTCTAACAATGATGAATTCTGTGAGTCTAATAAACTCCTAGAAAAACGTGAGTTGGAAATCAAGGAAAATAAAAGGTTAAGCCTGCTACTTCAAAAACTTTTGAAATTCCTTTCAGATAAAACCCGTATGGTAAAATCTGAACGAGAAAAATTAGGTGAAAAACCAAGAGAATCGGAAACTAGTTTTTCTGATAACATGATAAGTTCTTCATGTGGAAAAAATAATTTCACTATAATCCTTCTTGAAAATAAACTTATCAAAGCTCTTCATAAGTGGATAAAGAAGACTGGTATATTTATGAGAAAGATTGCAAACTCTTGCAATTATAAGAGAAAGAAAGAACAGAAGGAAACACAATCTAATGGAAAAGGGGGCATTTTCGTAATACATAATGGTTGGATATAAACCATATGCCTCCTCTCTCTTTAAATTTATGTGCAGCTTACTCTCTTCTTATCTTTTATGAGCGGCTCACTCTCTTCTTCATCTTAGTCTCTGACTATTTTATCATCTACGTTTCTAACAAAAAAAAAGTGGAATCATACTGAAGATATAGTGGCCTAATTAAGTTCAAAATTTCTTCATGATCTGAAAAGCTTTATTTTTTTCTTCTCTTTATGGCTAATTCCATGATTAATATATATATGTTGGATGAAGCAAACGACACAAAACTTGACATTTTAGCTTGTGCTCCTGCAACACCGGTTGGAACATCCGAGAATCGTCTTCAAATCGATTGTAACCACTCAAATTTTAGCTTGTGCTATTGTACGGCCAAATTTCAGTTTGTGCTACTGTAATCAAATCAAATTTGATTAAGTCCTCCAAGAATTGTGAATTTTTAATTGATACATCCCACATAGATATATCTTTTGTTTCTTTGATTTGATTAAACTTCATGTATTTGAAAAGGAAAAATTGAAATTCAATTTTTTTTTGAAATTCATATCATCATAAAAAAATTGATTACTATTTTACTCTCAAATAATTTTTTCTCTTTTGATTAAGTTGTGTAAATGTAGGGACAAAATAATCCTAAAAATTTGCAACTTCACTCTGCTACAATAAGGATAGTTCCCTTTATATAATATAGATAGATAAAATAGATTCATCATGCTTATGCATATTGTTTTCATTCGATGTTTCATTTGGGTCATATCACCAGCTTGGATATTTTGATGCTAGACGAAGACGTAAGCTATTCCCCAACCTTGGTAATAATGTAATCTGATTTCACCATTAAAAAAATGAGGAAATGATAGATTGACGGAATTAATCTCCCGATTTTCCTCCCGCCCGAAATAAAAAATGGGACTTGCATATGCCCATTGCCAATCCAAATGTTGAGAGCTTAGATCTTATCCGTCCATTTCCCTGTCGGAACATTTTGATGTAGAACAGTCCGTACATGTAGCAGCCCCCGAGAAACTGCAACATATGATGTGCCATAAGAGCTAGCACTATGGTACCCTCCATCCCTTCCCACAAGGAAGGCAACCTCACTATGGTGCCCTCTTATCCTTTCCCTATACGAAACGACTACTCAGTAGCTGTATGAATAGTGCCAAACGGCTAATGAGTAGCCGTTTTTTTTTCTAGTTTTTTTTTTCCAATGGGAATACATTTGTCTAGGTAAAAAAAAGATATTTTAGAGTAAAAAAAAAAGATATTGTAGAGTAAAAAAAAAGATATTTTAGGTAAAAAAAAAAGAGTTTTGGTGAAAAGAAAGAGTTTTAGTAAAAAAAAAGAGTGGAAAAGGAAAGTTTTAAGGTAAAACTTTAAAAACTAGAAACGGTTACTCAGAAGCCGTGTAAAATGCTACGGCTACTCAGTAGCCGTAAAGTGTAAATAAATACGGCAACTGAGTAGCCGTGTGATTTCCCTCCCCTACAAGCGGGATCAGATGTGATCCTCCATGTGTAGGGATATGGGAGGCCATAGTTTTTGGAGATTTTGAGAGATAGGGAATGGATTGAGAGCACCATAGTGCTAGCTCTAAGGTCTAGCACTATAGGAGAGGGCATCCCTTCTTTATCCCTCAAATAAAGGGAAGGGATATGAGTGAGAAGGCATCCTCACTATAGGGCCTTTTCATCCCTTCCCTACATGACACGAAAACTGAGTTTCCGTGTGAATAGTGCCAAACGGAAATTGAGTATTCGTTTTTTCTTTTGCCCAATTTTTAATTTACGTTGGAATATTTATATAGGTAAAAAAAGATAATTTAGAGTAAAAAAATGAGATATTATAGGTAAAAAGGAGATATAATAGGTAAAAAGGAGATATAATAGGCTAAAAAGAACTTTAGTAAAACAAAAAAGAGTGAAAAAGGAAAGTTTTACGGTAAAACTAAGAAAACCAGAAACGGATACTCAGTTTCCCTATATATGAGGGATAGGGAAGAGAAATAGGGCACCATAATTTTCGAGTAAAGCGGAGTTTTACTCGAAAACTCATTTCCCTTCTCTACAAGCAGGGTCAGATCTGATCTACTTCGAGTAGTACGGAAGGGATATCCCTACTTATATAGCCTGGTTTAACTGGGGGCCAGAAATTTTAATTGGGGGCCATCACTAGATGACAAAAAAGGTCTCCTCCCAATAGTAATTTGGGTCACCCCTTATAAAAAAACTTTCTAAATGGCTAAAATGCCCTTGAGTGATTAGTATTAAGAATTAATGAAGTTGATTAGTGTGATAATTGTGTTTAGATAAAAATCAGATTTTGGGATTAATTTTTGGGTTTTTATGTTTTGAGAAGAAAAATAAGAGGAGTTTTGAGAGGAAAAACTAGGGTTTTTAGAAATGAGTGATTCAAGTGGAGGGAATGAGGTAGTTGAAGGTTCAAACAACAACCATGATTGTGTTGATGGTAAGATTGTATCAACTAATCTTATGGATTGGATGTTTGATGAAGAGATGTTAATGGAGGAAGCCATGAATAATGGTTGAAATGACGATCCTACTGCTCAAAATGAAGGAACCAATACTCAAAATGAAGAACCCGCACCTCAAAACAATCAGGTAAACCTCATATACTCTTGAAATTGTCTGAATAGTGCTCCAAGTGGTCGATTCATGGTCACTATGGAACTACTCAAAGTGAGGGTCGTTATAGTCGGGTGTTGTATACGCCAACGACCATAAAGAGTCGTCAGACTGTTGACACACATGGTGACGACTCTAACCTGCAACTTTTAATGGTGATGAAAAATCGTCAAGGTGGTGTGTTAAACCATGAAGACTGTTCACCTAGAGTCGTTAGTTGATTCGTTTAATACCCAGATGACTCACGAATCCAAACTCTCTGTATAAAAAGGAAAGTTTTTGTGTGTTTGAGTCGTCATGGGGATATTCTGATATACCGACGACCCTAACTAACCATTTATAATGTTCACCTAGAGTCGTTAACCAATAAGAAATGGTCGTCAAAACAGGGTCGTCATATTCAACCTAATATGGTAACGACTCTATTCTAGGAAGAAAAATGTTAAAGTAGCAGAATTAGGGTCGTCATCTTCATCCTAATACACTAACGATTTTTCGTAGAATCTGCATGCAAATGAAAAGTCGTTAGGGATTTTCATTTCGATACTAACGACCCTTACACTGAAACCACCAATTTTCAGTTACCAAACTAAATTTCACAATCAAAACACAACAAAATATCGAATACAAGGTGGGTTTAAGTTCACATACCTTCTAATTGGAGCCAAAACTTTCGGTTGAAGAAAAAACATTTCTTCAAAACAGTCGTTAATGGTGGTGGCGGAGAAGAGAAAGGGGAGGAAAGGAAGATGAAGAAGAAGAGAAACTGATTTTCTCTTTTAGTTTTAGGGTATATGAATTGGGGGCCTAATTAAGGTTTCTAATTAAGGTTTCTAATTAAGGTTAACTGATTTTTAATGTTTAGTTTTAGGTAAGGGTAAAATAGTATTTTCATAGTCGGATTAATAGGTCCCTGATAGTTTTGGGGTACAAATAAAATTTCTTGGCCCTCAATTAAAAGTTCTGGCCCCCAATTAAACCAGGTTATATAGAGATATGGGAGATCATAGTTGATGGATTTTTCGGTTTTTCCCTATATACGAGGGGTAGGGAAGAGAAATAGGGCACCATAGTGCTTGGTCTAAAGAAATCTGAGGCCCACCAAGCATCACTGTGGCAGATTTTAAAAATGCCAGAAAATCCTATATTGACCGAAAGCAAATCCAGAAGCAGAAGTTAAAGGGAAGTGATAGACTCACCGTGGGCTAGATCCCACGGTGTGTCCCGCGTGAAACAAAATTAGGGGAGCCCCTGAAACCGGGGATTTGCAAGGGGTGGGTTAAGGGTGGGACCCGCCCCCTCTCTCACACATCCCACTCTCGGGATGGCCTGTAGAATCCAACCCGCGGGATGTTAATCATTTTCCGAAGTTAAACCCTCAACACACAAAATAGTGCAAACTCACTTTTGTCTTTATTAAACCCAATATTAAAACGAAAATAATTAACATCCCGCGGGTCATCCCGTTAGTGGGATGTGTGAGAGAGGGGGTGGGTCCCATCCTTAACCCACCCCCTGCAAATCCACCGGTCCCGGGGGCTCCACTACTTTTGTTTCACGCGGGTGAGTCTATCACTTCCCATATTGAAAGGCTTTCTTTTTGTCCACTAGTAAGGCCACATGTGCGATGCACATGTTTTAATTGGATTCTTTTAATAACACCAAATTTGATAATAATAGAAGAAAAAAAATCTTAAAATAAAAATTTAATATCCTTGTTTGTACTCATTACGTAGATAATTTAAAGAGCTTTCAAAATATATTAATTTTGCAAAAATCCAATGTGTATTTTTAATGATATCTATGTTTTAATTTTTTTGATCTATTTTTAAAACAATGACATTCCTGTAAATATACAAATATTAACTAAAAACTTATTTAATGAGGTATTATTGTCATGTGAAAATGCTTCACCAAACAATCACCTCTTTTCTTTAACAAGTAACTCTTTTCTTTATATTATTATAAGATAAGATAAGATATATATATAAGATAAGATTAGATTAGATCCACTTTTGCATCTCATTTTGATATGACATTCCAACAAACAAAATGACTTTCCTTGAAAAGGTAGGCGATGAAGCTTCAGCGTGTTTCTTTGGCGAAGTATGACTGCTTTGTAGCGATTCATCTCTAGTGATACGATAAATCAGATGTAGACGCGAGCTGCAAGAACTTTGAAGCAGTATTCTACATACTCCTTTCGTTCCATTTTAGATGTTGTTTTAGGGTTATATTTTTGTTCCACAATACTTGAAAGTTTTCATATTTTTCCACAAAACTACCCATTACATCCTTATATTTTATCTTAGAACTATAAAAAAAAATGCACTAATAGCAATTAATATTTGAAGACTTTTCTCAAGGGTATAGATGGAAAACCTTCGTATCTCTTCATTTTTTAATCTGCGTGAAAACTCCAAATTGGAACAGAGAGAATAATATTTATTTTTGGTTAAATTTGAATCTAACTCGATATTTTCAATTATTTGTCTATTATTGAGTTTACGGATTCCTGTTCAATAAAATTCTATCAAAACATTAAGTTTATGGATCGGGATTAGGTAATCAATGAAAACATTAAGGGTGCTCACTGCTCACATCCTTAGGTGTATACAGTGTATACGTTTAATATATTTTGCGTTAATTATGGTTTGCAACCTACTAATCATCAATAATGGTAGGTAAGTAAAAACTTATTTTGCTGCACAGACATACCACTACTAGTCAGCACAGCAGAGCAGCCACTACTAAACGGTAAGTCCAAAAGTCTAAAGCATATAAACGAGTTTTCTAACTTTTATCCACTGAATATTTCTTCAAGAGAGAACTGAAAAAAAAAAAAAAAAAAAAAGGTAAGGAGACTTCTCAGATTAAGATGGCAAAGAGAGCAGTTCTTGTAGGATGCAATTACCAAGGAACAAAAGCAGAACTGAAAGGATGCATTAACGATGTGAAAAGGATGTATCAATCACTTGTTGACAAATATGGATTTGCAGAAGAAGATATCACTGTTTTGATTGATACTGATGATTCTTACATTCAACCAACTGGTAAGAACATTAGAAAGGCTATAACAGATCTGATTAGATCTGGTGAACCTGGTGATGTTTTATTCTTTCATTACAGTGGTCATGGAACTCGTCTCCCTGCTGAAACTGGTGAAGATGATGATACTGGTTATGATGAATGTATTGTCCCCACTGATATGAATCTTATCACTGGTAATCAAATACAAACACAACTCTATCTTTTGTTTTTTGATCTTTTTATAAAATAATTTGTATGATTCTTGAATTTTTCTTTTTCTCAATACTGTTGTTCTTGATTACCTTTTTTAATAATTCTTGGTGAGTTCTATTTGTATATGTTTTGGCAGATGATGATTTCAGGGAGTATGTGGATCAACTCCAAGAAGGTTGTAGGATAACGATCGTATCGGATTCGTGCCACAGTGGAGGTTTGATTGATGAAGCGAAAGAACAAATTGGAGAGAGTACTAAGACTGGAGGTGAAGAGCAGAGTTCTGGATTTGGATTCAAGCATTTCTTGCACCGGAAAGTCAATGATGCTTTGGAATCTCGTGGCATTCATTTACCAAGTAGACGTGGCCGTGGGGACGAAGACGAAGAAGAAGAGGAGCAAGAAGAGGAGGATGGACCTGTAAAGAACAGATCACTTCCTATATCAACTTTGATGGAAATCCTGAAACAGAAAACAGGCAAAGATGACATGGATGTTGGGAAAATTCGTCCCACATTGTTCGATGTTTTCGGAGAAGATTCAAGCCCTAAGGTGAAGAAATTCATGAAGGTTATATTGGGCAAACTCCAAAGTGGAGGTGGCGATGGTGGAAGTGGTGGACTCTTGGGAATGGTTGGATGTTTAGCTCAAGAATTTTTAAAGCACAAACTAGAAGAAAATGATGACAATTACACCAAACCTGCAATGGAAACACAAGTTGGCAGCAAACAAGAAGTTTATGCTGGATCGAGTCAGCGATGTCTACCTGATGGTGGGATCCTGGTTAGTGGATGCCAGACTGATCAGACTTCGGCGGATGCAAACCCTTCAGGAAATGCTGATGATGCTTATGGAGCTCTCAGTAATGCTATTCAAATCATAATTGCAGAGAGTGATGGTAGAGTTACTAATCATGAATTAGTGTCAAAAGCAAGAAAGATTCTTAAACGTCAAGGGTTTGCTCAGCGTCCTGGACTCTACTGTTCTGATGAGCATGCCGATGCTCCCTTCATTTGTTGAAATCACCCAGATGAGATATAACATACAAGTTTGCCAGTGTTTCTGTCTGCGTGTGTTTGCTTTTGTTTTGTTTTGTTTTGTTTTGGCATTCTGAGTTATTTGGTGTTGTTTGTAAAGGAACAAGGCTTTCATTTTAATGGATAACAAAACTTTGATTTCAACTGTTAAATGAAGATTTGTGGCGCTTTCAACTGATGCTTAGCATTTCGTACGTGAAAAAAAAAAGCACAATAGACAGTAACAGGCACTTCCCTGAACAGAGGGAACAAATTTTTGGGAGTATTGTATACTGTATTTTGAGATCAGATACCATATCTGGGTATTATAATTACCACTCAGATACTCTGAACCGTAGGACCAAGCCTACACATAGGATATTGGTATTTCTGGACACGTAGTTCTTGGAGATAATACCCAAGCTTCACATGTAAATGACATAAAATGAGTACTTTGATAACAATATACCCTGTGAACAACTGGTACATAGTAGCAAGGAATTCACATGTGTGCTTAAAAGTTGCCTCCCACTCTCTAACCTCTTCAAGATCAACAATAACTGACAACTGTTACTGCTATGAATCTAAACATCTCAAATGCTGCATAAAATAAAACATGGTGTTTTTTTTTTTTTTTTGTCAGATATTACTCCAGTGTTACAAGAACGAAATTAAATAAAATCCGACGAATGGAGTGGACATTAACACACCCAAATTTGTGCAAATAACAATCACACCCCTGTGCCAAAATGTGGATCAAAACCAGGTTGAGATAATTGAATCCAGTTGATGTATGCCATTATTACCTTATCTATCTACCATTTTCATGCACAATAAGATGCAAAATATGGAAGAGGAACCAAGAACCCTCAAACAGTTCACAAGTATGCAACAAACAGGGACCTTTTTTCAAGCATAGTACCATTGATTCTAAATCGAGAAGCATAATAAGAACTCAGAATAGATGTTATACCTTAAAAACTCCAATAGGACACAAAAGTTAACAACGAAAGTTGAACAAGAATCCAAAATTGTTTAGTCTTCATTTGGAATATCAAATTCATCCCTTTTTTCAAGCATAGTACACAGTTGATTCTAAATCGAGATGCATAATAAGAACTCAAGAATAGATGTTATCCCTTGAAAACTCTGACAGGACGCAAAAATTAACAACGAAAGTAGAACAAGAATCCAAAATTGTTTAGTCTTCATTTGGAATATCAAATTCATCCAATTGTTTTTTAAGATATCTTGATTCTCAAAAATATGAGAAGTTTAGTCTTGGTATTCAAGGACTGTGAAGCTCTCCACAAGGAGAAACCTACTGGAAAACACAAATGTCATAGTAATTCATAGATCCTAAGGAAATGAACACAGTATAAAAATTGCTTTTACATGCACTATGCACTCTACCCAGAAACTCAAGTACAGCACATGGGAATAGCAACTGCATTTTAAATTGTCAATTGATTATGCCACCAGCTCAATTCCTAGAAAGCTGGTTGATCATAGTTACATTGAAATAAATGAAAAAACTAGATATCTGATGACGGATTAGTTGAGGGGGTACAGGATATGCGATTCGTGGACTCCAACTATATTTCATTTCATTCATAATCCAACTAAGTATCCACATATTCTAAAATAACATTGAAACGAATTTCATTTCATAAGAACATTTAATGCAGTTTCAACAAACAAAACAAAAGGCCCGCATTCATCAGAAGTGCAGTAAGAAAAAACAAGCATAGTGGTAAGTCTGTAGAAATACTGAAGTGAAAGTATCATCAAACATTACTACGTTAGATAGTATTACAGATTCTTAGATAAACTTTTCTAGTCTCCGAACAAGATTGGATACTCAATTCACACACGAACATTCCACAAGTGAAAGGGAAAAAGGAAGATAAAAAGGTAAATTAATGAGAGGTGGAAAAACCTTACTCAAAATATGGTTGACCAAACAAGGTAGCTTTCTTAGAATCGTCCGCCTTAAAAGAGTACCAAGCCCAATAAATTGGCAGAACACCTAGCAGCTCCCACATCTTCATTTCCCCCTCTAATTCCATTCTACTCCATAATAATTAACTTCTCGGTTACAGTATAACATCATCAGTAGCTTGACTAAACCAGTAAAACACACTTCCTCAAGCTTTCCTTCTTGCTTTATAATTCCCCGAATTCCCCTGCCCTCACAAACGTACCCGATTTAAGGGAAACTAAGCTTGGAAAATAACTCTCAATGCCAAATAATATATGAGGACCAGGTATTTGTAGAACTGTATTCCTTTTATGTTTAGGTTTATATAAAACAATACCATTAGGCTCATCAACTTTCTCTCTCCCTAGCTGAAAAAGGATTTCACCCGTTTTGAGAGAATGCATAAGCATCGCATAACTAATACCACATTTATCAATGGTAAAAAGTTTTGTCCAGTTACCTTTATCCTCTCCAAAATCTTTCATCACCCAAACCTCCACATGGACATCAAGTATATCAAAAATCAGGCAAAGGTTCCCATCAAGCACACTCAAACTAAGTGCCACCTGGCCGGCTGAAATGCCAGCAGGTAGTTGTATCTCATGGCCACTCTCATCACAGATATCGAAAGAAACTATTACCAGGCATGATTTGAACCCATCTCCCTTTTCGAGGGTGCGAGCTGCCATCCAATACAGAACTCCATTAGCATGCACCCCCGGTTTGTCTGCAAAGCTAACATCATAGAGCGACAATGTCCTAGATTCTATTTTTTTCCATGTATTTGTTCCTAATGTATATATGCTACCTGATGAAAGGTACATCACATATTCACAGCGTTCATACCTGACCAACTTATAATCCCCAATTTTGGAATCATAACCAAATCCATAGGAGTATCCCTTCTGCCCCCTCCTGTGGGCCTCATCAAGAACCTTAAATACAGTAGGCGGTGTTTGTATTTTCTTGAACTCAGTTGTAGATGGATTCCAGATACAAACATCTCGCCTATTAAGTTCTATGCAGACCAAGCCATTACATGAACCAATGATTTCAACTAATGGATTTTGAGACTTGAACGGATAATCAATTTCAACGGATTCATAATCAGACAATAATAACGAAGAATCACTTCTACTGGCCATGGAATGGACAGAACTCTGACCATCACTATAGCTAGAAATCAAGAGTTTAAATTTATCTTTTTCAATAGAAAGATTGAGATGCTTTTGAATGAAATCAGGGCTTTTTAATAAAAAGCAAAAATTCTTGTTAACACACCTGAACCTTGCGATGGATTTCACTGGTAATCTTAAGAATATATCCAGTAAGATCCCCTCCGGAAGATGATGGCCGGACATTTTTGCTTCTTCTCGATGAAAAAATGCAGAGGGAGGCGAGAGTATGTGAACTTGTCTTTAGAGTTTAGGGTTTTAAAACAAGGGCATACCTAAGTTTATCTCTCGACTTGACTACAGCTATCGCGCATAAGAGCATTTCCAATGGGCCGTTTTGCAAATTTCTTTCATTTGGTGAGCTACATCGATGGGCTAAGTGGATTTTCCACTATGGTTATGAACTCGGCGACTGTGAAGAAGTGTGCGACAAAGGTAATACCATGCGTGAAATTTTTTGATGGGGGTTGATTTTGGATGGGGTGATGGGGGACGAATAGAAAATAGCCATTTGTTATTACATTATCTAACTAATTAGTCTTCTAACTTTTAGAACAAGGGTATTTAGGGAATATAATCTTCCTCAGTCATGTGATTAGTGCGATAATTATGCAATCTTAACTTTGTTTCTTTTTTTTTTTTTGAAGGAAACAGATCTTTTATTAAAATTACTAACTTTGTTTCCATACTTATCTGATTCTTCTAAAACTCAAAACTCAAATCAACTTTGAATTTTTCTTTCTCAAAATTCATATGCTTTTGTGATTCTACTGAATCAGTGGGACATCCGTTCTACAATTTCATGTTCCAAAAACCAACTTCCCAACCTTCCTGCCAATTTTGATCACAAACCAAAATTAACCAGTCAATCACACTATAAGAAGCAAACAAAAACCTAGTGTTTATCCAAAAGCTGATCATCAGTAATCCTAATAGCAGAACACAAACTAACAACACAATCTCCCATATGCAAAATATCACTACATCATACTCACATGTAAACACAAAAATAGTATAATCAAAGAAAAATAGCGTCGTTAATATGAGTTCTTTTCATGGTCCTCTTGATGGATAAACTGCTTGAACTCTTACTGTTCTTTATTTGAGTAATTATTTAGAAAAAAAGATCTTGCTGATTAGAAGCATCGAGCATCAAGATCTATATTATTTCAATTAACGGATTAGATTTTTCTGTTCATGATTTTGGATCTTCATCGTAACAAATCACTTAATTCCAGCGAAATCCTAACAGTCAGTAGTTTTGAGTGTCGTTAAGATTACTATTTTCTGATCCAAATTTTTCTGATAACACTTCAACGGTAGGTGGAAGATTAATGGGTGGAGAACTCCTAGAATACCCTTGCTTAGAAAATTTGTTAGTTAGAATTAGTTAATTGAGAATGGTGGCAACTTTCTATTGGTCCCCCATCACCCCATCCAAAATTGCCCCCATCAAAAATTTACTCAATACCATGCGGCCTTGGGTGAGACGCTAACGGTTGAACTTCAGCCACGGGCGTTCTTGCCTCAGCCGTTGGCGCACGAAGTTTAGTGGCCAACTGCTAGTTTGCTATAGTAAAAAAATAATTTTATTGAATTATAGTCGTAAAAACTCAGGTATTTGCATTGTCAAGACCCTAATTGTCTTTAGGAACCAGATATGCTAGATTTTTTCTTTTTGTTAATCAGATATGCTAGATGATGCTATGAAGGTTAGAGAAGATGAAGAAAAGTTAGCAACACCGTGAAAAAACTTGAAACTTAAAACTAAATTGAAGAAGTTACACTGGAAGTATGCAACCACTAAGGAGATGGAGACCACGAAAAAAAATATTATCCGCAAAGAATTAGTGGATGCATGACCTATATGCATCTCCGCACTTCCACAGAAGTCTACAGAAGAATACGCATATGGAAAGCAATTCTAGATATGTCTTAGGTGTTTTTTGTGGAGTTGACTGATTAAGTCTAGGAACTGACTCACACTCGTTTTATGCTTTAGTTTGGTGTTATGTGTTATATTCATTTAATCAATGAAAGTGTCTTTGTATTTGCTTCATTCGGTGCACTATCTTAACTACTTTGAACCTTTCTTATTTTAAAGCAAACTACAATGTATTAAAGCAACTACATTTGAGTAAAACATATTGCATTAGATTAAAACAACTATATTGGATTAAACCACATAGCCGTTTATTAATGTCCTCATTCAATGGCCAGGTGGTGGAACATCTAGGAAGCATAAGGGGTTGGATCCGTAGAGCTCTTTAAGAATGTTGAAACAAGCTTCGTAAGCGAAAGGTCTGCCGTTAGATACTTTTCATATCGCTAGTGTCCTTTGTTTCAATTCATAAGTTCCTTCAAAGTTCATTATTTGACCGAGGAATTGCGTGATTTGCTGATTAATTATTTGAAATTAATGCGAAAATCGTTGAGCCTCACGCACAAACGGGTTCGCCTAATCCGCAACGAACATTGCAAAAATGTTCTTCCAAAACCACGGAGTCGACACGGGTTGATTAAAACATACATTTTCTATAGTTTGAAAAATATAAACTCTATAAATAGTTAAATTCTCTTCAAGAGTGAACTTAACACTGGGAGGCATTTTTAGATGTTTTTTTATTGAGATTAGTGTAAAAGGTGTGAATTTAGAGTCGAGGAGAGTTGAATTTATAGGGAAAAAAAATTTAAAACGGTTGGATGACTAAATTTTTAGTCGTTCAGATATATTCATTGGAGGCTCGGCTAGCGCCGCAGGGTTGAAAGAAAAACGAAAGTGGTTGAAGTTATAACGTACGGTGAGGGTTCAACCGTTGGCGATTGAATTTTAGGCGCGCGGCTCTTCTTCGACCACAATGGCAAACTAATAAATTTTCTCATTTTCCCATCTATTTTTAAAGTTTGTTCACCCCATAAAGGAAGCAAAATTGGAAAAATTTAACCCTAAGTGAAAAAGCGGGGGTCTAACAACCTCACCCAATATTTCGATTAGCAATCTGTATGGAAAACTCCGAGTTGTTTTCTAGAGAATCAACTAGACAGTTAGACTCAATCAATAGAAAATATCTCAAGGAGTTATTATCTCAATCTCTCGATTTGATTTACTCAAGCAAATATGATTCGCGAGTCTTAATCAGAGAGAGATAACTTGGATGGTACCAAAGACCAATATCCAAGTGTCAATCAATTTAAATCGACAACCAATATGGTCGGATATTCTAATTGATTGAACAACGCACAACCTGTATTATTTCAATTATATAAAAATATAATGTGGAAAAGAAATAACACATACACCATCATTTTGTTAACGAGGAAACCGCAAATGCAGAAAAACCCAGGGACCTAGTCCAGATTAAACATACATTGTATTAAGCCGCTACAGACTCTAGCCTACTCCAAATTAACTTCGGTCTGGACTGTAGTTGAACCCCAATCAATCTCACATTGATCCAAGGTACAGTTATGCTCCTACGCCTCTGATCACAGTAGGATATTGCGCACTTGATTCCCTTAGCTGATCTCACCCACAACCAAGAGTTGCTACGACCCAAAGTCAAAGACTTTAATAAACAAATCTGTCTCACATAGAAAAGTCTACAGGTAATAGATAAATTCGTCTCCCACGAATAAACCTACAAGTTTTGTTCTGTCTTTTGATAAATCAAGGTGAACAGGAACCAATCAATAAAACCAGACTTATATTCCCGAAGAACAGCTCAGTTTTATCAATCACCTCATAATAGTCTTAATTGAAGCATCGAAAAAAATATTGTGGAGTCCCAAACAATGAGACGAAGATGTTTGTGACTACTTGTATATCTTGCCTATCGGAGATAGAAATCTCAAGCCAATTATTAAAAATTGTGCTCGTACGATAGAAACAGCAAGATCAGATCACACAACTATAAGAAAAGTAGTATCAGTCTGGCTTCACAATCCCAATGAAGTCTTTAAGTCGTTAAACTGGTTTAGAAGAAGAAAACCAAAGGTTAAAGGATAATCGACTCTAGCTTAGCAAACTAGTATCACACAGAATGTGTGGGGATTAGGTTTCCCAGTTGCTAGAGTTCTCCCTTATATAGTCTTTCAAATCAGGGTTTGCAATCAATGTTAGCTTAGTAACAAAGCATTCAATATTCACCATTAGATTAAAACCTGATTAGATACAAGCTAATATCTCTCAACCGTTAGATCGAAAACTTAGCTTGCCATACACACATGTACTTGACTATTTTGGGTTTATGTAACCGTACCCAAACGTGTACAATGGTTGGTTCAATATTAGTCAACCAAATGGTTAGCCAAATGATAACTTTCATATCAACCATATTCTTCTTCACCATAACTAGTCCAAATGAACTAGTTAGAGAGTTGTTCAATTGCTATGAGATCTCATGTACTACACAAGACACAATTGAATCAAAAACGATGTGATTCACTCGAATCAATTCATGAACTATAAAGCCACGGTTTGCAAAAGCATTCCTTAGTTAATTAAGATAAGTTCACGAAGCATCGTTTTCACACATAACCCACTTGAGTTCGCGGACTCAAGTTAACCGGTTGGAGTTCACAAACTTCAGCAGAAATTTTCGGGTTCGAGAACTTTCGTTAGTTCGTGGACTGAAACTGAGCTTCAACTCCAGCAGAAATTGTCGGGTTCGAGAACTACGCCAGTTTGTGGACTGAGTTTACAACTCACGTTCAGGTTTCACTTGATCAACAAAGTTAGCAAACTTCGGTTCAAGTGCTAAGGACTTATACATATATGTGTTGCCATAATAATATTTATATCCCCCAACGGTTATATAGTCTAAACTCTCATTTCAATCATTGAATCATTCTCAGAGGGTGTTATATAGTTGTTATTCACAAACTATTTTTCGTCAGAGCGATTTCCAAGATGATTAAAACGTAACATGACTTTCGTCACTAGGTAAAGATGAACTTGGCTAAATCGAAAGCTTTACCAACACATATTTCGAGAAATAGATAAGCGAGATATACTCATCTCGAAATATCACATGTGCATATTCTTAGTCTATATAGTAAACGACTTTTGCCTAAAGGTATGAGATAGAGTAGATAGACTTTTGAGTGATAGATAAGTTCAAGTCTCCACATACCTTTTAGTCGATATCCACCAGTTCCTTGAGTAGTCCTTCTTCTTGTATGATGATTGCCATGGAGTTCTTGAGCTCAATTACACTTTCTATCCTAGTCCGAGACCTTAGCTATAGTAGACTAGAAATCAAGACTTTATAGTTTTAATCACTAACATTAACAAACATGCTTGAGATAGCAACGCATGCGAGTTTGACCGAGCAATGCTCTAATAATCTCCTCCTTTGTCAATTTTAGTGCCAAAACTATTAATACATATGGAATACAAAAAATATATGAATAAACTTATGTAGCTCCTATTCCACATGTCTAATCTTCAACAATACTCGAAATCTTTGTCACTTCCAAGTAGTCCAATGATCCCAAAGGTTGTAAGTTTAGCATCATCGTTGTTGAAAATCCGTAGCTATAACAATGAGAAAAGCATCGGTTTTCAATCATTGTTATACAGTGTCATAGTATTATTACACAACGTCAAAGTCCAATTGCATCACAACTTCAACAAGAATACTATGGTGATACTTCACTCCCCCTTAGTCAATACTCTATCTCACATGGAAACCACTCCCTCTTACATAATGATACGAAAACCATATGTATTTGTAGTGTGACCTACAATTAATTTTCCCCCTTTTTGTCAATAAAATTGGCAAAGGTACAAGAACGGGGTCCTAATGAAATTTCCGTAAGAGACATTTCATAACCAAAGGTACAAGAACGGGGTCCTAATGAAATTTCCGGAAGAGACATTTCATGACCAAAGGTAAATATATATCATCTTATTTAGATGCAATCATAAAGTCGAAGCTAAATGCATTCATCAAGGAGTTTATAAAGACGCAAGATAACCCCTAAAATATTCCACAGCCACACTCCCCACAAAGATTTGGCAATTAAGCACAAGTTCAAAAGAACTATCCCCCATAAAATGTCATTCCCAAAGGAACAACAAGAGCGACCTTAATTTCAATAGAAAAGAAGGATTTCTTTAGACTCAACAAATTATATACAAGTATGAATTTGGAATCCAACAAGAAATATTCAATCATATTAACCAAAGCAAACCAAGATTAATTTGACTGAATATGCTCAACACAAGTAAACTTATGGAGACTTAATAATCAATTAGATTAATCACAAGAAAACTCGTAAATAATCTAATTGTCATACACAACCAAATTAATTACAAAAGTAATCAATTTAATTGGCCACACTCGACATAAGAAAATCTATGGAGCAATGACTAAGTTAATCATGAAAAACCAACCCAGTCAAAGAGATGCTCAAACATAAGAACACTTATGGAGTGCTAACTAAATAATCACACTAGATGATTGATTTAGTTTATTTGGGCTCAACATAAGAGATTATGGAACCCCGACTAAGATTATCATAAGACATGACAACCTTTACCGTACATGTACTCAACATAAGAAAACTTATGGAATACAAACTAAATAACCACACAAGTTGATTAATTTAGTTCTTAATGCTCAACATATAGCATCTCATGGAACAACCAACCATGCCAATAAGGAATCGGCTTAGTCGTATGGTTCTCAACATAAAATACACAATGGAGCCTTCACGGTAATAGATAATAAAATGGATCAATAAAGATCTATACCGTGGATAACACAAGGATTCATTCTATGTTTCCATCACCATTTGCACAATGACACACAATAGACATAATCCTTGAATCACAAAAGATTTTAACCTATCTTACATCAACACTTGACAATATAGGCTTAACTTTTGTGTTTGTCAAAAGTCTATTCATCCTTTTATCAATATTTGCATATCAATTCACGAACGACTTTAATTTTGACAAAATATGGGACAATCAAGTTCACAAACGTAAACACACATATCCCATCAAAATATTGCAATATATAAAACCATAAAGATTAATACTGCAACCATCATCTTCCAAACAAGTTTAGAATTTAAAACCAATAAATCTAAAAACAAGAAGATGAAAACATTGGATATAGGTATGTGTAATCACAATAATGGCTATTCCAAAACACTAGTTATTCTTCTAACAAAAGAGAACCATGGAAGATTTACTAGGCATTAAGATCTTTGAAGAATTCATTATCGTCCCCGAACTCCTTGTCGTCAACAGCCATTGGAACATAGGGTTCATTAAGGAAGGAGTTTATATCGATGAACCTTCTTGGTTGCTATTGTCGAACCAGGGCCTTCTGAATCTCATGAGTCTTATACACAAAAGCCTTTATTTGTTGAATCTCCTTACGCAGCTCCTTCAACACTTCAAGAACATCAGAAAACTTCTAAAAATTTGAAGGAACAACTCTTGGCTTCCTCATATTTCTTCTTTTTCTTTACAAGGTTGGAGGAAATGGAGATTTTTCTTTTTCCTTCATGATTGATGGCTTAACAATCACATTACCTTCTTTTTCATCGGAAGACATCATTCTTGAAGCGTTCATGAACGTATGGGTTTGTGAGAGGAATTCACAATTGGATCAACAAGTAGTCTAGAGATAAAAAGAGGTTTTAGAGAAGGAAAAGGAAAAGGAATGTAGGGTTCGAAACCTAAAACAGGTTCGTAAATGATCAACCTTTATCCCTATAAAGAATAAAGTTGTTGATAATACCCTTTTTGTTTGATAGACAAAACGACAAACAATTCTAAGAAAAGAAAAACAAGAACTTATCCTAAAGTATGAGAGGTACAAAATCATTGCCTCTTTTGATCAGGCACATGATACAAGATTTTAAGAACAACACAATCAAGTTGTGTTGTGATGAACAAAAATTTGTCCACCAAATTCCTCTTATGGATAATCCACAGACTTTTGTCTATCAAAACAGTTTGACCATGTTTTCTTTTCAAGTGGTCTTGGTTTTTATTTGGAAACTAACTTCTTAGACGAAGATAAAATCTTACATACCTTTACGGTCTTCTGAGCAAGCTTAAGCTTTATTGCTAAATGATTTGCTCTTCATTGAAGTTTGTTGACGTGTCTTTGTTTGTGTTTGAACTTGTAACACTTTGAGAGTTCATGACCTTTTAATGAATAATATGAGCACGTCACACTTGGATAGTAATCAGGCTTCTGAAATGTGCAAGAAGCTAGGCACAAAGTGGATCCTGAAACATTATAAACAGAGTTTCCAAAAAATGGGTCAACATTTTCTTCCGGAATGGTTGGATTATCTTCTGAAAGAATATCAAAATTGATATGTGTATTGCTATAATAATCAAAATCAATATTTTCACCAAGAAGTGCAACACTTGATTTCCCATCTTCATTAAAGTCATATCTTTCAGACATTTCATCAAGAGTTGCTACAAGACCTTTGTTCCCAATGTATTTTTTACGATTTGGACACTCGTTTGCAAAATGACCAAATCCCTTACACTTAAAGCACTGAGGCATATCCTAATAATCAGTTTCATCAATATCCATGTTTTTAGGAGGAACACGATTATGAGGTTTGACTGATGCCTTCGGCTTATCTCTGGAGAACTGTTTACTTCTCTTCAATAGAAGATCCCTAAACTATCTTGTGATCATCGAGACTGACTTGTCAAGATCTTCATCTGATGAATCTGTCTCCGAGTGATCATCTTCAGAGATATACACTTTTTTACTTTTATCAAGTAATTTAGTGTCATTTTTTTCTTTGAATGCAACATCCTTAGATTTGGATGAAAGTTCATGATCAAAGATCTTAAGCTTTCCAACCATCTGGAGAGAGTATCTAGGTTATTTCCCTCAACGATGGCATGCTTCTTAGCATCGTATCTAGATAGCAGTGATCTGAGATTTTTTATCACAATGTCCTTTTCAGGAATAGTCATACCCAATGCAAAAGATGCATTAACAATTTCAGACACTTTGTGGTTAAACTCATCAAATGTTTCTTCATCTTCCATATGAAGCTTTTCCCAATCGGAATTAAGGTTTTGAAGCCTTGCTTCCTTTTCACTGGTGTTACCTTCGAATACGATTGCTAAGATATCCCAAACTTCTTGCGACTTAGTGCAATTTGACACATGGTGCTGAAGATTTGGGGCAATGGCATGTATGATCGCATTCAAACCGTCTGAATTTTTCTTTGCAGCAAGAATTTCGGCAGGGGTGTATTCACCAATATTTTTTGAACCGTTTCCAACTGCCATTACGGGAGGATCATAACCATTAACAACATATACCCATGATTGAAAATCACGTGCTAGAAGAAAAGCCCGCATAGCAATTTTCCACCATAAGTAATTAGAGCCATCGAAGACTGGTGGTACATTTATTGAGATATCACCTTTGTCCATAGAGTCATATCGCTATAAACACATACTTGTAAGGTCTTGAACGTGTTTGCCTGCTCTGATACCAATTGAAAAAGTGGGGGTCTAACAACCTCACCCAATATTTCAATTAGAAATCTGTATAGACAACTCCGAGTTGTTTTCTAGAGAATCAACTAAACAATTAGACTCAATCAATAGAAAATATGTCAAGGAGTTATTATCTCAATCTCTCAATTTGATTTACTCAAGAAAATATGATTCGCGAGTCTTAATCAAAGAGAGATAACTTGGATGGTACCAAAGACCAATATCCAAGTGTCAATCAATTTAAATCAACAACCAATGAGGTCGGATATTCTAATTGATTGAATAACGCACAACCTGTATTATTTCAATTATATAAAAATATAATGCGGAAAAGAAATAACACAAACACCATAATTTTGTTAACGAGGAAACCGCAAATGCAGAAAAACCCCGGGACCTAGTCCAGATTAAACATACACTGTATTAAGCTGCTACAGACTCTAGCCTACTCCAAATTAACTTCGGTATGGACTGTAGTTTAACCCCAATCAATCTCACACTGATCCAAGGAACAGTTATGCTCCTACGCCTCTGATCCCAGCAGGATACTGCGCACTTGATTCCCTTAGTTGATCTCACCCACAACCAAAAGTTGCTACGACCCAAAGTCGAATACTTTAATAAACAAATATGTCTCACCCAGAAAAGTCTACAGGTAATAGATAAATTCGTCTCCCACGAATAAACCTACCAGTTTTGTTCCGTCTTTTGATAAATCAAGGTGAACAGGAACCAACCAATAAAACCAGAATTATATTCCCGAAGAACATCTCAGTTTTATCAATCACCTCACAATAGTTTTAATCGACGCAACGGAAAAATTTATTGTGGAGTCACAAAGAATGAGACGAAGATGTTTGTGACTACTTGTATATCTTGTCAATCGGAGATAGAAATCTCAAGCCAATTATTACAATTGTACTGTACGATAGAAATAGCAAGATCAGATCACACAACTATAAGAAAAGTAGTATCGGCCTGGCTTCACAATCCCAATGAAGTCTTTAAGTCGTTACCTGGTTATAGAAGAATAAAAACAAAGGTTAAAGGAGAATCGACTCTAGCTTAGAAAACTAGTATCACACATGATATGTGGGGATTAGGTTTCCCAGTTGTTAAAGTTCTCCCTTATATAGTCTTTCAAATCAGGGTTTGCAATCAATGTTAGCTTAGTAACAAAGCATTCAATATTTACCGTTATATGAAAACCTGATTAGATACAAGCTAATATCTCTCAACCATTAGATCGAAAACTTAGCTTTCCATACACACATGTACTTGACGATTTTGGGTTTGTGTAACCGTACCCAAACATGTACAATGGTTGGTTCAATATTAGTCAACCAAATGGTTAGCCAAATGATAAATTTCATATCAACCATATTCTTCTTCACCATAACTAGTCCAAATGACTCAAATGAACTAGTTAGAGAGTTATTCAATTGCTATGAGATCTCATGTACTACACAAGACACAATTGAATAAAAATGATGTGATTCACTCGAATCAATTCATGAACTATAAAGCTACAGTTTGCAAAAGCATTCCTTAGGAAACTAGTATCACACAGAATGTGTGGGGATTAGGTTTCCCAGTTGCTAGAGTTGTCCCTTATATAGTCTTTTAAATCAGGGTTTGCAATCAATGTTAGCTTAGTAACAAAGCATTCAATATTCATCGTTAGATGAAAACCTGATTAGATTCAAGCTAATATTTATCAATTGTTAGATCGAAAACATAGCTTTTTATACACATATATAATACACGTTTGTGGGCTTGTGAAAACCGTACCCAAACTTGTGCATTAGTTGGTTCAAAAATAGTTAACCAAATGGTTATCCATATGATAACTTTCATATTAACCATATGTTTTTCACCATAAATAGTTCAAATGACTCAAATGAACTAGTTAGAGAGTTGTTCAATTGATTAGATATTTACGTACTACACAAGACACAATTGAATCAAAAACGATTTTATTCACTCGAATCGGTTCAAGAACTATATATCCACGGTTTTCAATAGCATTCCTTAGTTTATAGAGATGAGTTCACAAACATCGTTTTTAGACATAACCTACTCAAGTTCGCGGACTGGTTTCGCGGACTTAAGTTCCCATATGGAGTTCACAAACTCCAGCAGAAATTCTCGGGTTTGAGAACTTCGCCAGTTCGCGGACTGAAGCTCATGCATTTCTCCGGTTCTCTTGATCAACATAGTTCGCAAACTTTGGTTCAAGGAATAAGGACTTATACACATATGTATTTCCACAACAATGCTTATATCATCCATTGGTTATATTGTCTAAACTCTGATTTCAATCATTGAAACATTCTCAAAGGACGTTATATAGTTGTTTTTAACAAATAATTTTTCATCAGAGAAATTTTCAAAGTGATTGAAACTTAACATGACTTTCTTCACTAGGTAAAGATGAACTTGGATAAAGCGAAAGATTTACCAACACATATTTCGAGAAATAGATATGCAAGATATACTCGGCTCGAAATATCAAATGCGTATAATCTTAGTCTATATAGTAATACGACTTTTGTCTCAAGATAGGAGATAGAGTAGATATACTTTTGAGTGATAGATAAGTTCAAGTCTCCACATACCTTTTAGTCGATGAAGATCCACCAGTTCCTTGAGTATTCCTTCATCTTGTATGATGATTTCCATGGAGTTCTTGAGCTCAACTACACTTTCTATCCTAGTCCGAGACCTTAGCTATAGTAGACTAGAAATCATGATTTTATAGTTTTGATCATTAACATTGACAAACATGCTTGAGATAGCAACGCATGCGAGTTTGACCGAGGAATGCTCTATCACCAAGAGGGCACGGTGACCCAACATTTTTAATGTGGTAGTTTACTAGTGACGGTATCAAATTACATTTAAGAAAAACTAGAGAGTTGGAGATCCCTCTACCCAACGCTTATCCTAATGATAGAGCATCTAGGTAAAATGTCATTGAACCCCTTTCAGACAAAACTTCGATAATTTTTTTTGGCATTTGTAGTAATATTTTTGTTATTTTAAAGATAAGATGCATATAGATGATGTGGGGTTCGACCTTTTAGAAATACATGCATACAATGAGATCGAACCTTTGTTATGCATTCAAATATGAATTATTAACGGGCTCATCAACAAGTAGGGTTTCTGAGAAATTTAATCACCTCACTCACAATGTAAAAGAGTATAATAAAAGATGTGTACTGAAAGTATACATAAGAAAATCTTGAAGAATAGACAAATCATTCATATCCATCCTCACATTCCTTAGTTATTTCCTCATAATGCACTTTAAAATAACTAAGTATAATTCGTTCACTATAAGATAATCTACATAGTTATTTTATGTTTGGGGTCCTATTAAAGTGAACACTTTCACCATACAGTCTCAAAATTTTCCAATCTCATCTATGGGTTCGATTAAACAGTCGACTAACCCTAAGTTTATTAGCTATATTGATCGTCTGAGTCCCATGAAATCTTTTTAGTAAATAAAACAGGACTCGGAAAGTTCAACAGTCAATCTAAGTTTCCGTTACTTTCAATATGATCATTTGTAAATATAATAAATAAGTTCTAATATATATTTTACTATAGGCTTCTGTTTTTAGTTAAAAAATTAGGACCATGGTTTGATGTTCAATGAATCACCAGTCTTCAGTGTAACATGAATAATAACAAGATTGATAAAGCTAAATGCTTTAGGTAATAACAAAAAATCTTACAATCAAGTTACGAAGATCTAACGACAAGGTAACCCAAAATGAATACACTAATGTAAATGCATCTCATTAAGTCATGGTTAAGTTACCGATATATAAAATGTTTACGTGGTTCGGTGTTAAAACATATGTTCAATTGGATGATTTCACTATGATTTAGATAAGATTACAAGTGTGTGCATGGATTAATCTCTCTCTCAAAAAAAAAAGTTAAGTAAACTTAGTAGACTTATAGTTTCCCTGAATCTTGTTCTCTGAAGTATTTTCCAACCCAAAAAAACATAACCAAGTTCTTCTTCTATACTCCAAGGATTTGCCGAGTTTATATATAATTACCACTAAATTATTTTACCAGATGTAACTCGGGATCATTCCCGAGCTCAATGACTAACTTGTAGTCCCATGACATTCCCATTAGCGCAACGAAAAATTGAACCCTTTTGTAGCGTAATTCAGTCGACGAGGTTTCTGTGTTCTTACCAAATAATATCTCATTTAATATCTTGTCTATCATAATCTTGTCATTCATTTATCTATTGTGTCAAACGTATCTCCATCCGAACTCCCTAGTAGATATCTTGGATATTGTGGAGGAAATTATAATATGTAACGTGCGTTATCATTCCATCTTGTTCACAACTCTTGATGTCCTCCACGTGGCTAACAAATATTTAATTTTAAGTTTTTGTCTATTTTTCTCATGATGTAGAAAAATCAGACGGCTTGTCTCAGTAGGTATAATGATAGACAATATGAGTAAATATAATATTCAGTCTTCACATACATTTGTTGATGGAGTTTACATTGACTCCATCATTCTCCAGTCTTCAATCTTTAAGGTCAATTAATAAATTTTAATACTCAAGTACCATAAACAACAATCCTGACATACCGAAAACTTTAAGTTTGACTGAGCGATGCTCTAAAAAATACCATGTAACAAATGAAAAAAATAAGACATGCCACTACCAAAATAGGGTGGACCACCTGACCAAGGAATACCACAACTTTAGGTGATTTTTTATTTGATATCCACTAGAGGTGGGAAGTAAACTTTATAAATTAAACAAGAATCAAACAAAATCCCCTCCCGACCCGTCAAGTATTGATGTTCTCCATGAACCGATGCAAGAACAACTTGATGTATGCGCCGTCAGCATAATAAAGAATGCAAAATGCACTGCTTCTGTGGTAGCGTAAAAGACGTTGTTTCCCTTTTTTTTTTTTTAAAGTAGTGAAATTTACGGAGGAGCAACAACAACTTGCGGCAGTGATTCAGAATAAGATCGCAGAGAACGAGGATCTCCAATCAAAACAAGCATTGATAAAAAAAAAATTTATTAATTATCTGGCTTCGAGCGTGTATTGGTCTCCCAAAATTTAGCTCATGGCCATTCTGGTTTCTTAACGGTCTGCAATTTTCCTAGTGTCCGAAGACCTATTGCTGACCCACCCAGAATTCTTATCTCGATATAAAGTTTTTTAAGCGAACCAAAAGTTAATATCTGGATCAAAAGTTTGGTTGCTTCCCAAAAGTTTATTTGCGACAAAAAAAATTAAATATTAACCACAGTCTATCATGTGATCCACGGGAATATACACCCCGACGCTAAACCTAACCATTACGATGACCCAAAATCTTCAAGGTGAACCAAAATCTGATATTTGTGTTCCAGAAAAGCTCGTAAACCATCCAAAAATTTGTTCGGGATCACAGATAATGATGATCTCTAGTCTAAGACGAAGATAATTTTGTGATATCTATTTCGTTCCTGATCTATAGCTCGGAAAATTCAAAGATCAATAGAAAAAAATTCTGATAACAAGAACTATCAGGTAAAAGATAATCAAACCGGGATTCACGAATCTCTTAGTGAAGTCTTTCCAAGTTGTAACCTAATATAATTTTAGTAGAGGAAATTTTGATTTTTAGAGGAGGCTCTAGCCACAACTAGGACACAAAAGTGTTATGATTGAGTTTTTAGTGTGCAGGGAGTCCTCTATTTATATTGATAAACAAGGCTTGATAGCTTACAAACAAAGTTGATTTCTTGAAGTATTTTCCATGTTAAAGAATTGCTTTGTAACCAAAAAAGTTAAATTTCTCCATTTAGATTGTACATGTAAGCATGTAATAACTTTCCCTTGAATTTAAAAGAAGATGTGTGCAACATAAGTATGCGTAAGCATCAAGTGGTTTTCTACAGAGCCATGGTTAAGTAATTCTGGAACTGATAAGATTATTTATCAAAAGACCAATTCACTTCGTGAACAATCAAAACCGTTTGTGATCTAAACAGTCATCTCGTAACTCATGAGCATTTTAAATTGACAAGTTCATGAACTGCCTAAAAGTGTGCAGGAAACATTTAAAATCAACTAGTTCTTGAACTGCATAAATTAGCTCGTGTACTATTGAATTAAATAGTATCAAGGACTATCTCAAAATCTCAGTTAATTGAGATATATTAATCAATTCTTTGTATTTATAAGTCTGAGTTCGTGAACTGGTAAAACAGATTGTGAAATTTAAGAACTAACTTGACTTCTCCTTATTGCTTAAGTCGTACGACTTTTCTTGGTAGATAAAATGGTAGATAATATGAGTGAATAAGATAGTCAGTCTTCTCATACCTTTATTGATGAATTCTCTGTTGACGTCATCGTTATTCAATTTCAATGTTCAAGGTCGATTAGTGAATTCTAATACTCAACTACCATGCTCTATTCCTAGCCCGAGACTGGTTTTAATAAACTATAAATCAAGACATAGTTTTAATCAATTAAAATTGGCAACGATATTGACATACCAAAGCTTTTGAGTTTGACTGAGTGACGCTCTAACAAGTACCATATAGAAAATGAGGAAAACAAGATAAGAAGCATGTGATATTACCACATAAAGGTGAACTGCTCGACCAAGGAATGCCTTAGGTGATTTTTTTTAACCACCACAGGGAGGAAGTATACTTTATAAATTGAACAAAAGAATCAAGAAAAATCCACTCTCGACCTATCAAGTATTGATGTTCTCCATGAATTGACGGAAGAACACCTAGAGGTATGTGTTGTTAGTGTGATAAAGAGTGCATAATGTGCTTCTATGGTAGCGCAAATGCCATTGTTTACCAAAAATTGTTAAGTTGCGAAATTTGTGGAGAAGCACCAAAAACTTGTGGCAATAATTATGAAAAATATCGCAGAGAAGGAAAATCTCCAATCTTATTTGGACACTAGGTCTGATAAATTAAGTTTGTCAGTTCCAAAATTACTTAACCATTTTTCTTTGGCAAACCACATGGTGCATAACATATCATATACGCATTTTTTTTTTATTCAAGGCAAACTTTGTAGGATCAAAATATCGCCACAACAATACACTTGCGAGATTTACAGCGACAGTTCTGCGAGCTCTTCAATAACACACTGCAAGTGTCACAAAACCATTGAAAGAATGACGTAACAGATGATGATAGCTGAAATAAGAGAAGAGCATGATTGTCCTGCGATGGTTACAACGCTTGCGAGAATTGACATTATAACTACTGTGATAATATCGCAAGTCAGATCCGAAATTAAAGGACAACTTAGCTGTCATCCACTATGTAACTACCCTATATAAAGAGACCCAGTAGATTCAGAGAGGGGATGATGAATTTCTAAGCGCTAAGAAAGATTTGAGGAGAGAGAAAATTCAAGAGAACAATTGTATTCTTGATTTCTTCCATTTCTGAGAATCAAATAATAAAGTGTTGTTTTTAATCTTCAAATATGTGTTGATTATTGTGAATTCTTGTGAAGGGTGTAGTGTAGGTTTTCCTGCAACTACATTTTGGCGCCCGAAACAGGGATGAATTGATGATTATTTGAAGAAAAAGATAAAAATTAACATTGTGATTGAAAGGAATTCGGAACAATTAGTGAAAGATCTTACGCAATATCCAATAGTTTACTAAGATTAATGGCTAGAAGAAGAATAAATGCATCAGAACCACCAACAACCGTAAGGAGGAGTAAAAGACTTACAGGTGGAGAAACAGATAAAATAGGATAATCTTCAAGGGTAAGAACAAGAAGAAATATAACAAGGGATGATGGAGAAAATTAGGTTCGACAGCCAAATTAGCAAACACCAATGTAGGATAGAGCTGTGGATTATGATAGAGTAAGCGTGCATACTTGGCGATCAGATTCAATAGAAGAACCTGAAAATCGACAATTAAGAGATGAAAGACGAGAGAGAAGAAATCAAGAAGTAAATGGAGGATTAATGCATGAAGATGATGAAAATGAAACAATAGAGGTTTTAAGACAAAGAATACAATAAGAAAGGAGATTAGAGGCGGAAGAACGTGCAAATTTGGCAAGGAAAAACCATGAATTGAGAATAGAAAACATGAGGTTACAAAATAGAAGATCAAGAAGCCCAACGAGATCAAGTTCGAGAACAATTAGAAGTGAGATAATAAGAAGATCACCTATAACAAATATTGAAGAAGAAAATCATGATCAAAATGGAGGACATCGCGAAAGGACAGAAAAAAGGAAAGATCGTTACATACCACAAGGTGAAATTCAACCAAACAACAGAAGGCAGGAAAATGAACAGTGTCAGGCACGAAATAACCAAGATGGTGAAGAAGATCAAGATGAAGGAAGGAGGACATTGCATGGAAGAGAAACTCTAAGAAATCATCAGATAATTGAAAGAGAAATCGAGAGACATTACGTTGAACAAGCACACTTAGCTTGCGAGATAGAAATATTGAGAGCAGAGGTATAAGAGCAAGAATTCCAAGAGGCAATTTTCCAGAATAATCATGACAATCGAGAAAGAAGACGTGAACAGAACCGCAATAATGGTAATATTAACGAAGAATACGATAGGGTGCAAAGGATAGCAGAAGAAAATCACAGAAGAGAAAATGAGAGATATAACGGTGTACGTATTCGCGAAAGAAATGTAAGAGAAGATAACTGAGAAAGACAAGTAGAAAATAATGGAGGTGGAAATCAAAATCTCGCAACACAAGATAGGCAAGAACGCAGGAGAAGAGGATCTGCACTGAAAAGACCAATGGAGCAAAATTCAGTTGGGAATGAGCAAGTTTTAAGAGAATTAGCAGAAATAAGGGGAATGTTAAATGATAGAAGAGAAGGAGGAAGAAGACAACTTGATGAGGCGATTGAAGAAGCTGCAAAAAATCCATTCACTCAAGCAGTACAATTAGGAGGAATTCCCCCAAAATGCAATTTACCAGTGTTAACCAGTATTTTTGATGGAACTACATGTGCCATTCAACATATCAAAGCCTATGTTAGGTGTATTCTACAATGGGAGAACCATGATGTTGTGTTATGCAAATACTTTGCATCAAGCTTAACTGGCGAGGTGCTAAAGTGGTTTGAAGGTTTACCCAAGAATACTATAACTTATTTCACTCATCTACAAACCACATTTTTGGGGGCATACATTAGTAACAATTCTGCGCGTCCAAGAATTGAAGATGTATTTGGGTTAAAACAAAGGATTGGTGAGAGTCTGAAGCACTTAACATTAAGGTGGAAAACAATATGCATTGAAATGGCTGGTATAGTGGATGAGAGATACCTCATTTTATCTTTCATTAATGCTATGTTCGCAACCAATCTACTATATGTTCAAGTTTTCAGAGTCAAAAATACCATTACAATGACTGAGCTGCAAGAACTACAAGAAGAATACATTGCTTTGGAGGAGAAACAAAATGAGATGGAATCATACCCAATCGCAAACACCAGCTCAATAGTGGCAAACGGAAGTTTACTTCCTAAAATTATTAATAATGTGGCGAGCACATCGCAGCCACAACAACAAAAAGTGGTGATTGATAACAAGCATAAGTTAGTAGCCATGGGAAGTCGAGATCAATAGGAGTATGAAAGGGAAATTAATTATTACAATCGCGGTGGAAATAATAAAATTCAAAGACTTGATCAGCCGCAAGAGACTTATGGCGGTCAAAGGAAAAATAATTTTAGAGGGCAAGGGAGTCAGAGAATAATATGGGAAGAAATTAAGATGACACCTCTGAATGCTAGCATAGAAAAAATTTGGGAGGCTATCATTTTGATGGAAAATATACCATCACCCTGGAATATGGGAAAAGAGCCACATCAAAATAATCGAAATCAAGAATTTTGTCCTTACCATCATTTTCATGGTCACTCAATAAACGATTGCAGGAATGTAAAAAGAATAATTTTGAGGATGATTGATCAGGGAAAGTTAAATCATTTTCTAATAGGACATCCGCAATCTCAGTAGTTACCACCAGTACAAGATATCCACAGAGTGAATACTGTAAAAAGAGCAGAAACATTTGTGATAGAGGTTGGAGCCAAGGCGAAGAATTTGTTCTGTAATTCCATCATACATTCATACAAGACTATTGAGGATTTCCACGACAACGTTCTGAGCAGAGTCTTCGCGAGAGACGCAGATGGAAGAGAGATACTGAATATTACGAGAGTCTCGTCATTAGAGGAATGGCAAAAGCAAATTAATTCTTTCACTGCACAAGAGGTACCAAAGCCTGGCGATATGCATGACAACCCACTGGTGGTAAGACTAAAAATAAATCCAAAATAAATAGAAGAAGAAGATCAAGAAAATGAGGATGATGGAGTTGAAAATTCTTGGGCAATTAACAAGGTTCTAATTGACACTGGAAGTTCAGTAGATATCTTGTTTTATCATGCCTACAAGGCCATGGGAGGGAGAGATGAGGATTTGATACCATCAACATATAAGATCTATGGTTTTAACGGTACTGCCAACAAGCCCAAAGGGGAAATTACAATACGAATTCCATTAAAGGGGCTATCTTCTAAGATCCTATTATGTGTTGTGGATATTGAATCACCTTATAATGCCCTGATTGGAAGACCTTTGCTACATGGGATATTAGGTGTGGCGTCAATTTTCCACCAATGTATTAAATTTCCTCATCCTAATGGTGTTGGAGTAATAAAGGGAGACTGGGTTGATGGGAAGAAATGCTATGAAATTGATATGGAATCTTGCGAGGAAAGGGCAGCAAAGAGCAGAAACTGGAAATGAAACATCAAGCAAAAACAAAGAGGTGATAAGTTGATGGTTGATACAATAGAGCGGCGAGAGGAAGGAACATTACAAAATCAACATGAGATGCAAACAATAGATGGCGGCGTCTCGCATATGGAGAGAAAATAACAAAACGCAACAAAAGGGCAGAAGCAGAAAGTAGTAAGTAAAAAGGTAAAATGATGAAATTTAAGAAATTTATGAATGATTTGTTGAAGAAAATGTCTCAAAAGAATATTTCGTTTGAATGAAAAAGATGAAGTTGAAAAATTATACAAGAGTTGAAATGCAAATAAAGAGAAGATCAAAGAAAAGAAATTTCATCAGAGTTGCAATACTTGCAAGAGAAATATAAGAACATGACGAACCTTTATGGCGTACACCCTAGTTCGCGAATAAAATTTCGTAAGAGGCAAATGTAAGACCTAGAGTGTGTCATATAAGGGGGTATCTCTTTGCATGGCTCGGGGATAAGGTTATACCGCTGCTGGAACCTGAGTCATGGAGATTGGGGTTATTGAAAACCCATCCAGGAGAGGTACCTTTGATTTCCAACTATATAAGGTTATACCCTGGTTGGACAACCGAGGGTCTCTCCTAAGGAGTGCAGAGTATGATCAAGGCGCCGAGGTACACGGTTGAGCCAAGAGTGTCCAGGGCGTACGAAACTACCCTGGCCATTCTTGGCAAGTCTTGGCTATGATGCACTCGGCCCGAAGAAAACTCCACTTAGGGTGAAGTCTTGTAACTATAAGCCATATAGGCATAAAGGACAAGAGGCTGCGAAAACAACTGGTTGTTGTTAAGACCGGATGGGAGGAGCTAGTCTTGTATGGCCGATGTGCCCTCCTTGAAGGGGAAACCAGGAGGAAGATAAGGGCGGCACCCTCCATTAGGGAGCTGATAAGTGTCTAAAGACGGCAATTTCATGTGGCTTTATGATCGCAAGAACATTTAGGCATGTCATATTATCACATGACAAATATTATACAGAGGCAACAAGCCATGAGAAAATGTTAAGATGAGATCAATGGGTTTTTACATGAAAGTGTAAAGACGTCCTGCGATTTCATCGCAAGACAGCAATGTCATAAGGCTTTGTTCTCGCAAGGGAGCTTAGACTTATCATATTGTCACAGAGAAATTGACAAAATGCGGATAAGGCAAGATCAATGGGTCAATACATGTAAGTGTAAAGACGTCCTGCGATTTTGTCACAGAAAAAAAAAGTGGCTAAATAAGACCTTTAACTAGGAAGGCAAAATAAGACCACAAGAGATCATAAAATTATACAGACATGACCTGCGATATTTACGCATAAGTTGAGACAAAGTTTACAAATAGATTTTATTCAACATTAATCTGCTCAATCTTTCATATTGCAGATGAATAACAAAGGCAAGTATGGGAATGAACGGAATGATAAGATTATTATTCATCTTTATATGAAAGATTTACGCAGATGGATAAAAATTAATAATCATGTTGATTAACCATATTGCAAAAAAGAATTATTTATTAACCATATTGCAAAAAAGAATTGTTTATACAGATAGAAGAAAAAGAAGTTTATACATCAAGGAACCTTGCAGTAATATCACAAGAAGAAGGAGATAAATGTACAAATATTACAAGAAGATTAAAAAGAGGAAACAAAACTAGTTAGATCCATCATCATCCTCGCCAGATTTTTCTTCTTTGTCTTTACCGTAATCTTCGTTGTATCCTTCATCTCCGCCAGATTCTTCAGCTTCGCTGTCAGAGATAACAAGATTTGGAGTATTCTCTGGAACTTCTTTCGTGAGGAAAGGATACAAAGAGTGATGAATGTTGTGATCATCGCAGACCTTCTTGGAAGAATCATTGCGAACACCAACAGGGAGATTACTAAAATTGGTAGCAGAAATCTTTAATTGGGTCTTCAATTTTGAATATTTCTCATTGCGAGCAACAAGAGTCTTTGCGAGTTGATTCTTATCAGCTTCAAGTTCTCCAATTCTTTCAGAGTATCTCTTCTCAGCTCCTGCGAGTATATAATAACAAGTTGGAAATTTTGCAAAAAACTATAAAAGACAAGAAATTAAAAAGGAAAAACAATTAACAACCTTCTCTTTCAGAAATCATATCTTTAATTAAGGCCGCTTGTTCAACATGAAGACTAACATCTACACCTAAGTTAGCTCTGGCATTGTCAAGAATCTTTGCAGCCCAAGAAAATTCTCCATCATTGCTAATGAGAAGACAAGAGCGAACTTGGTTCTTCCTCGCAAGAAGATCCCTATTCTCGCAGATAAGTCTATCCCTCTCAATTTGAACATCAATAAGAATTTTATGGAAATCTGCTAGGGCTTGAGCACCATATTTAGCAATAAGATCTTTCTCGTCAATAAGATCACTATTCTTACTTCTTAATCTATTAGTTTCTTATTTTGAATCAAGATAAAGACGCTTAAACTTATTGGTTAAACCCAAATTGAATCTGTGCTCAATTTTTAAGAGATGAAGTTTGGATTTAAGTTCATCTATGGAAAAAGATTTAATTTGATCATCTGAGAAACTACTTAAAGAACTATTAAGGCGAGCAAGAAGGGTATCCTCATCTATAGGTTCAGGAAAAAATCGGAGGAATGTAGCCTCATCAGTAAGGTCATAAATATTTGCAAAAATGATTACTTGAATAAGCTAAAATGGGGCAAAAGAAGTAAAATAAGAAGGAAAAAAAATACCATAGAGTTGTTGATTAGCCTTTTCAAGATCAAAGATCTTTTGTCTATCACTCGAAGCATCGATTTCTAATTGCTTGTTCTTCTTGCGAAGTTCAACAACTCCAGCTTCCAATTTCTCCTTATTCTGGCGAAGCTCAGCAGATTCAGATGATAATTCCTCATTCTTCTCGCGAAAATTAACAACCTTCTTTTCCTGAATAACGCATCTTCTATCCAAGTTTGAGGCAACAACAAAGGAATCTCTTCCAACCTGTGAGGGAACGATATAGATTAAAACTTGGTGAGGAAATGAATACATAAATGTGGCGAAGAAGTGAAAACATACCAGAATACCAAGTGAATTTAAGAGACTGGGGGTTATTGATCTTGAGATTCCCTGGAGAGAATCATTATTAACCAATATGGGAGCATTGCAGAATTTGGCGAGATCCTGGGATACCCCATTAATAGCTTCATCCCCATAATCATTTGCGATACCATGTGAAGCATCGCCAAAAATATTGGATAGTTGAGTCATATAAGACTCAGGAGGGAAGAAATCCTTCATATAAGAGACATCATTATTATCTTCATCCTCATCATCATTATTGTCATTATCAGAATCGTCACTCGAACCCTCTTCATTAGATTGAGGAGTTGAAGAAGAATGGAATTGGATTTTTATTTTCTTTGAGAGAGGAGCACCAAATTTCTCTCTGCAAGGGACAGTAGACTTCTCTTTGCGAGGAACAACAGATTTATCTTTACAAGGAGAATATGATTTCCCTTTGCGAGGGGAAACAAGTTTATCATCACAAGAAGTACCTTTGCCTTTCGTCTTAGTCTTCGCGATCTTCGCATGCTCTACTTCTTCAATAACATTCAACCACAGATAAAGGTAAGAAATAGAGGCAACAATATATTGTTAAAAATCATAAAGGAATATTTCTTACCTCATCTGTGAATGATCTAAGAGCTAATAAAGTTTTAGGTTTCCCTAGCTTTTTGTAATTAGCCTTCAATCTTTTAATCTGAAAAAGTTGGAGTAATCATCAAGAGTATGTGTAAAAGCATGAAGAAAATAGAAACGGTAATATAAGTAAAAATTCGGGAATATACCTCTTTATTCCTTTCAGGCCATAAGAATACCCATGGTTGATACTCTGCGAGACTCACAGGTAAAGAATGAGAGCCAGAGATATATGAACCTTCTAACAATAAAGGAAATATATACCATTTATCATCACTTGAATGGCGAGCGGATGTATTGTTGCCTGGGTGCCAATCAATATCCAACATAAGAACTTTGTCTTCAGAAACATTATCTTTCTTTTGTAGACGAACACCCCAAAAAGTGATATCTCTCCTCATGGGAATTATGTCATAATTTGCAAAGAAATTCTCTACAGTATACTTCGCAGGAATAATTGGAACATCTTTGAATTGAGAATTCTTTGCAGTATCACGGTAGAGAGACTCCTTACCGGCACCGCAAGTAGCATACTCAAGCATTAAACAAATGCAATCCCCACCCAATTGATATACCGCTCGCGAGAATTTTGCGTGAGAAAGTATTTCATAGAATAGGGGAAGTTCAGGGTCATAGAGAGGAATGAGAAGACCAGCTTCAAGCTGGTCTAGCGAGACTATGATTTTCTCGCGATTAAATGGAAGATCAGAAAATAATGGCACAGAAAGCTCAGTCTTAGGGTTTTGATTGGGAATGGTGGATAGAGTAAAACCTCTGTTTCGAAACTCTTTCTGAAAATTTTCAAAGGCAATCACATATTTAAGACCGGCTGCAAGCATTTTTCGTATGGGAATGAAGATCGAAAAAACAAAAGATTGAAAGAACAATTGTAACAGTAGCAGATCCGGAATTTACGGAAGAACAGTAAAATTGCAGAGAGATTACGGAAAGAAGGAAGAAAGAAGTAAAAAGAAGAAAAGAAAAGAGTGAATAAGATATATATAGAAGGTAAAAAATCTCGAGAAGACAAGTGCAATTAATACAAGGAAGAGACGTGAACGGTTGGAATGCAGCGGTTGAAAGGGACGTGTCAGAAGTTGAATGGATAAAAAGATACGTGTAACAAACCTGGTGAGGAAAAGATATGTGTCAAAAGAACGTGAAGAAATAGATATCCGCGGCATTCCAAAAGAATTCAGTTTCTCATGAACTTTTCCCTTCGCAGAAAAGAAATGAGAAGAGGCAAGATGTAGGATCAAAATATCGCCACAACAATACTCCTGCGAGATTTATAGCGACAGTTCTGCGAGCTCTTCAATAACACACTGCGAGTGTCACAAAACGATTGAAAGAATGACGTAACAGATGATGATAGCTGAAACACGAGAAGAGCATGATTGTCCTGCGATGGTTACAACGCTTGCGAGAATTGACATTATAACTACTGCGATAATATCGCAAGTCAGATCCTAAATTAAAGGACAGCTTAGCTGTCATCCACTATGTAACTACCCTATATAAAGAGACCCATTAGATTCAGAGAGGGGATGATGAATTTCTAAGCGCTAAGAAAGCTTTGAGGAGAGAGAAAATTCAAGAGAACAATTGTATTCTTGATTTCTTCCATTTCTTGTAAACATTTCTGAGAATCAAATAATAAAGTGTTGTTTTTAATCTTCAAATATGTGTTGATTATTGTGAATTCTTGTGAAGGGTGTAGTGTAGGTTTTCCTGCAACTACAAACTTCTCATATGCATACTTGATCAATCCATGTGGAGAAGTTAAGCTTACTTGGTGACAAAGTACGTAATTCATAAACATGGAAACTAGTTCACGAACTTAGCTTTGTTTATAAGACTAGAAATAACCCGTGCCGTAACGGCACGACATGCGACTGAATAATTTTGGTAATAATGACTTTAATAATTATACCACACTATGAGGCTTAATTCGACCCATGAAAATATTAATCCAGATAATTATAAATTCGGTTACGCTTAAATAATAGTTTGATAATTCCCCACGATATTCTGTAGACTTAAAATAATAGTTTTTGATAAAAATTTCTTATTAATTGTTTTTTTTTTACCTTAAATAATGAATTTTTTTTCCGATCCCCAAAGATTGGTAGTCTGTGATACTGATTTGTGTTGTATTCAGACTATTATGCTGAATCTTCATCTGATGAGTAGATCCTCCCAGAAATTCTTCCTAGATCGCTGGCACTATCGTCATGTGATCGTTATCCATATGCTCTGGTGATTCCATTCTGGTGTGAATCCATGTCCTTGTCCGAAAAATTTAAGTGAAAAAAAAAATAGAGTTGGCCTTAATTTTGGTCATAAATAGAGGAGGATATTCATTTTCGGTCTCAACAAAAAAGGAAAAAAGTGAGTTGTATACCTCAATTACCCGGTGTATGTCCTAAATTTTAGCCCCTATTATGATGGTACTTTTTGTAATTTTGCTGGTGTAGAAATATACCACCGGGAGGACACAAAATATATAAACCAACGGTGAACTTGGTGAGCTTGGTAATTGTACCTTAGCAAAAAGACACCAGATCAAGATTTTCTTCTTTTTGTAACATTTCCTTATTGAGTGTCTCTTCTTTTGTTTGTGTTGTCGATCAAAAAATAAATAAATACTCGATCAAGATTTTTTTCCCTTCTTTTTATTTGAGTTTCTCTTATTTTTGGTTGTGTTGAAGATTTTGATAATTGTTCATGGCATTAAGATATGATGAAAAGATAGTCATGTTCTTGACTAAAAATGCTCAAATGTTGCCAAGAATGCTAAATTTGTTACGATTAGAAAAAGGGTTCATTTTCCGATTGGTTAAATTCTCAGTCGAAAATAAATTTGGTATAGATGCTAGAAAATTATTTTATAGATCTTTGTTCTTTTGGTTTCACACATTGTAACTCTAATGTTATTTGTGCTTTACAGGTTGATGAAGATCCTCTTATTCCATTGCTAAAATTAAAATCAGACCTATGATGAAAGAGTAAATTTAGGTGAGTCATTTTTCGGATATGTAATTGTTTTCGATTGTTCCCTTTATGCAATGAGTATAATGAAAAGTATTCTTTGTATTTATCATTTTTTTCATTCATACAATGAGTATAATGAAAATTATTCTTTGCATTTCTCGACTTTTCTTTGTTATTTGTGTTTTGCATATTGGTGAAGGCTAGCTAATTTTTCTATGGTTACAGCATTTAATTTTTCACTTTATTTTTTAATGACAAATTTATTTTTTTAATAGATGAGTAACTAATTAAGAGGGTTATCAATATTTCCATAAATGAAGGAGGTTACAAACATCATGGACGCTAGATGTCTTTGGCTCGGATGAGACTGGGATGGTCAGATCACTTGTTTGTCTCTCAAAATGTTATCCGTCCATCCAAGCTCAAAAACCCATTCTGTTTTGTATTATAGATACCAAGCCATGTTACTCAATAGAAATAGCGGACTCCCTTCACACTAGAATCTCAATCCTAGCACTCTTGTGTCCTAGTTGCGGCTAGAGTCATCCCCTAAAACCTAGATTTTGTCTGGTGATACTGTCTCAGGTTACGAATTTGAAAGACTTCACTAAGGGATTCATGAAGCCAGGTCAGATTATATTTTTCCTAATAAATCTTTGTTATCTGGATCTTGTTCTTATTGATTGTTGTAGCTTCTGAACTATAGATTATGAACAAGACAAATAAAAATCAGAAAGTACTTTTCGTCTCATAATTTGTGATTCCATAAGACATATATCTAAATCTCTTTTGGTTTGATTTGTTTATATCGGTCTTGTGATGTAAAATTGATTAAGCATCTATATAACTTTTAGGAAGAGTAAGTTGTTCTAATTGTTGAGTTTGATAGATATCTTATTTTCCTTGAAGATTCCTCAAAAGTATATATATTTCCGTACCTTGATTGAATATATTTCTGAAATTAAATCAAATATGTTATTTGTTAGAAGCATAATAGTTAAAAATTCTTCACTTAGATTGAATTAACTCCGAGGCATGTAAAGGACGCCATCTAGGGGAATCGTGTTGTGTAGGGTCTTGCGAGACCAAAGAGATGTCAATGAGCACAGCTGACGCCGAATTGACCGTAGATTCGATTTAGTGAGAAATATGATCATAGGCTAGTGTATGTATCGAGTTAATACAATATGGTTTCAAGTCCTAGACTAGGTCCCGGAATTTTTCTGCACATTGCAGTGTTGATCGTTAACAAAAATTCTAGTATATTGTGTTATTTGTGTCCTCATTATATTGTTTCTATTTATAATAAAAATATCACAAGTAATACGTACAACAACCTAGACAGCTTTTAACTTAAAATACTGTACTGAACTGAGAAGATTTATTCTTGGAACTTTGGATCTTGAAACATAGATTAAAAGATTTTCTCTTGTTTGAATTCGTTTAGGGTACATAATAGGTTAATTCTTGGATATTTATTTTTTGAGATAGTCCAAGTAAACTCATGTATATATCAGGTATCAGAGGTTTATATGTACTACTGATTATGACAAGTTTGTCCATACAGGTTTCCAAACAAAAAAGTTTGTGGTGTACTTGGTACCCTCTCCTTTTCAAAACCCCAAAATATTTCATTCGTTTTGTTTCGAGTACCAATTTTGTGGGCTCTTGTAATTTGTTTTTTGAATAACAATCTCAAGTAATGAGTTTATGTTGAAATAAATCGATGTCTATGGGTCACAAAAGTTTTCTTTTTGCCCCACCTTAATGAAATTTGAATCACTGTATCGATCACGTGGAAAAGTGATAAGGAATGCACTAAGTTTAGGGAGACTTTTCATTATCAACTGAATAAAACGCACAAATAAGAATCTAGCCTGAAATAATTGAATATATTGAATTATTTTTTCCCCTCGATACGTTGTTCATGATTGTTGCATTAATCTCTATAAACTCAACTAAAATAACAATACTTAGGAGGTTGGTTGTCTATTGATTCTAAAATTTTAAATACCACTTGTTCACCTATGTTAAAGCTATTAAAATATTTATGCCCACTAAATTAATTAATAACATACATTATGTCTGAATCCCATTGAAACTTATTTCAGATAGGGCAATTCCAATGGGATGGGAAAATCATTTTAATCCTACTACAGACTCAACAAATGAGAAAAGTAGATGGAAAATGGGCAAATTTATTGGTTTGCAATGGGATCCATCAAGAGCCGCGCATATATTCTGCATCCGCATGGTTTTATGTCAACCGCCAGCGGTTTATCTTCATTCGCGCGTCTCTACTTAACCCGATGGAGGCTCTTTCTAATCCGCGCAGTGCTTCACCGTCCGCGAATGAATAAATCTGAACGACTATAAATTTAATCATCCAACGGTTCTCTTTGAATTTCCTATAAATACTACTCATTTCTACTCCAAATTGAAACCTTTTTCGTCTCTAAATCTCACCCAAAAATCATCTAAAAATGACTCAAAGAGTTTGTGGTCCGATATATAATCAAGAAGATGATTTAACTATTTGTAGAGACTATGTTTTTCAAACAAGCGATAATATCAACGATAATAAAGCTATATATATTCATACTTTTTAGGATTAATTTTTTTAAAATGTTCTTCGCAGTAACGGGGTCAGGCTAAAGGATTCTCGTTGAAATGACGAGGGTGTCAAGTACACATATAAGTCTGATACCTTGTGTGATATAATATAGACATAGACTGTCAAGAAGGTGACAACAACAAGGTATACACTTGGTATATAGAACCCGGCCAAAGGGATCAAACTAAGTGTTTGAATTAATGTGTAGTGTATTTACTTTTAGTTATAACTATAATCATAATTGAGTAAAGTAAAATTAAAGACACAACAAGATTTTACTAACGATGACACCGCCAATGCAGAAAACCCCAAGACCTAGGACAGTTTTGAATACTCTCAGAATTAATCCGTTATAATAAAAAAACTACTGCCCACTTTGTATAGTTGAGACCAAGTAAACTACCTTAGTTACCTTGTTTCCTTAGTGTCCCTGCGCCTACAACCAATCTGCAACACACATGAATCCTAAGATAGATTCCACTATCTTAAGTTGCTTCAGCCGCGATGAAGACTTCGAACACTCAACTTCTTTCGATCGTCATCCGAAACAGTATTGGACTAATCTTTTCGGTAACTACTCTATCAATATCAAGAAGTAAATATGAGATTATTGTTAAGTTCAACAAAGGATCTCCCGTTTAATCTAATAAACTCATTTGTTCAGTTAGACCTAGATAATCAAGATAATTAGATCTAGGTATACTGAAGAATACTAGCAAATGATTGATTGTCGATCTATATACGACTAGAAAAAAGATGCCTATCAAAGATAAACAAAGCATAGTCGGATCCGAACCAATCAAGGGTGTGCATGTTATCAAAATCTCACACCATACATGAAGGATAAACTCATCCCAAAGTCCACTTTGTGCAACTTTTTGGGTTATAGTTATTATCATAAGGGTTACAGACGCTATGATGCTACTCAGAAGAAAGTTTTTATATCAAGGCATGTTACTTTTCAAGAGTCAAGAAGTCCTTCATTGTGATCTACTCCTGTTCCATCCATTTCAATCCTAGAATCTGTTATCCACATTGCTACTCAGTTACTTGAAGACAATACTATTACAACTAGTGTTTATGATACTTATCTTGCTAATACTTATAGTGAAGCACAAATATCATAAAATGCTGAGTCTGATACTATTTGTGAGGTGAAATCTACTATTGCTTCTTCCTCTGCTCTTCCATCAAACTCCAGAGTGAAAGATCCATGTCGGATATTCATTTGCCTAAACAATTACCTTCTGATTTTGTTTTTCATTATAACTGTTTACATCCAATACTACTTGCTTTTACATCAATTCTTTCAACTCCTTTATAACCCAAAACTCATAAAACAACCATTAAGGATCCTAGGTGGATAGATGCTATGGATAAAGAATATGCTACTTTAACGGGTATTAGTTCCATATGAGTCACATATGAATATTCTTAGTTCTAAATGGATTTACAAACTAAAACTCAAAGCTAATGGTTTAATTGAGAGATTTAAAGCAAAGACTGGTAGCTAAATGGTATCACCAGGAGGAGGATGTAGACTATACGGAGACTTCCAGTCCTGTAGTAAAAGCATCCACAATAAGAGTAGTATTGGTTCATGCCTTAACTTAGAATTGGGTGATTAAATAATTAGATGTCTCAAATGCATTTTTCTATGGAGACTTAACTGAGAATATGTACATGGATCAACCACAAGGATATATTGATAAGTCACAGCCTACATATGTTTGTCATCTTCAAAAATCATTATATGGACTCAAACAAGCTCCTAGATTCTGGTTTGAGAAATTCAGCAACTATCATT